>OX465295.1:197429209-198029209 GCA_949987735.1 Leucophora obtusa
TGTGTTGTTTACAAAAAAGTGAAAGTTGTGTGTCAGCAAAAAATTGGAATTAACACATGAACATTTTCGGGCAATGATTGATTACGATTTTCGATGTGGATTATTTAGACAAGAGTGCATAGATAAATTAAATACAAATTTTGGTAATGACGCTTTATCCCTGTGTTTCACAAATATATTTGTCATAAAATTTTACCATAAGTCTCTGAAGACATCAAAGTTGAAAAGTTAAGTTCAATGCCAGAAATAAATCAAAACTTAAAATGTGTTTAAAGGTTAATTTCGTACTTATGCAGAATTGACGCTCAAATGTTCATAAACCTGGATTTTAGGAGGTATGTAAAAGACTATGAGGAACATTTCTGTGAAATATTGAGTATAAAAATAGATTTAGAAAAATTTACAAAAAAAATCTAGAACATTACTTTCTTATTTCTCTTTATTCTATTTGAAATAGTGATAAAAATAAGTCGTAGTAACGCACTATATTTTGTTTTGAAATAATCCAAAAAGTAAATAGTTATTAATAACTCAATTTTATATGTTCTAAAATAATGCAGAAAGTAAGTCGGAGTCATTACTGGTAGTCCAAAAATAATGATATCTCATTACCGTTTCTACACTGGCAAGTTTTTATCAATAGGATAAAAAAAAGGGTTTAATATCATTCGATACTTCTTAGTATTAATTTGTTATACCCTACACCACTATGTGGTCAGGGTATTATAAGTTTGTGCTGATGTTTGTAACACCAAAAAATATTGGTCGTAGACCCACCTTATAGTATACCGATCGGTTCAGAATTTTTTTTATTTCGATTTAACGATGTCCGTCTGTCCGTCCGTCCGTCTGTCTGTCTGTCCATGCAATCTTGTGCGCACTCTCCAGGTCGGAACTATTAAGATATGTTGATGAAATTTGGTACGCAGACCTTTGTTGGCCCAAGGACGAAGCCTATTGATTTTGGTGAACATCGGTCCATGTTTAGACCTAGTGCCCATATAAGGGTCCTACCAAAATTATACTGTTTATACGCTGCAGATCGTAAATATCAAGATATTTTGATAAAATTTGGTACACAGACCTATATTGGCCCAATAACGCAGCCTATTGATTTTGATGAACATCGGTCCATGTTTAGACCTAGTGCCCATATAAGGGTCCTACCAAAATTATACTATTTATACGCTGCAGGTCGTAAATATTAAGATATTTTGACGAAATTTGGTACACAGACCTATGTTAGCCCAATAACGCAGCCTATTGATTTTGGTGAACATCGGTCCATGTTTAGACCTAGTGCCCATATAAGGGTCCTACCAAAATTATACTGTTTATACGCTGCAGGTCGTAAATATCAAGATATTTTGATGAAATTTGGTACACAGACCTATATTGGCCCAATAACGCAGCCTATTGATTTCGGTGAACATCGGTCCATGTTTAGACCTAGTGCCCATATAAGGGTCCTACCAAAATTATACTGTTTATACGCTGCAGGTCGCAAATATTAAGATATTTTGATGAAATTTGGTACATAGACTTATGTTGACCCAAGGACGAAGCCTATTGATTTTGGTGAACATCGGTCCATGTTTAGACCTAGTGCCCATATAAGGGTCCTACCAAAATTATACTGTTTATACGCTGCAGGTCGCAAATATCAAGATATTTTGATGAAATTTGGTACATAGACCTATGTTGGCCCAAGGACAAAGCCTATTGATTTTGGTGAAAATAGGTACATGTTTAGAACTAGTGCCCATATAAGGGTCCCCCCAAAATTGGCTTGGTTACAAACTGCAGGTCGCAAATATTAAGATATTTTAATGAAATTTGGTGCGCTGACTCACATTATAGAAAATTTTGACACAAGCCCCATTTTAACCCATTCGAATTTCGGATCCAAACAATACACCAGACTGGTGTAGGGTATTGTATAGTCGGCATGCCCGACTTTAACCTTTTTACTCGTTTTTTAATATTTCTAGGCATAATTCGATTAGGTTTTTAATATCTTTCCTTTGATTCCTAAATTACTATGGACATTTTTAAAATTTTACCATTTTCCACCCCTTTTCATCAACTACACATAAAAATGAGCAGCTGAAAACTTACATCTCTTCTTTATTTGCTCTCCTCTATGAAGTACCCAAATTTTACCAAGCTCGGCGAGTTCGTGCAAGTGAAAAATACTGATGAAATTTAATTAAAAAATTTAAACAAGTTGAAATAAATTAAAGGTATTTCAAATTGCCTAAAGTAATTTGTACACAATAACACAAATCCTTAAAAAATTATGAGAATCCATAAAATGAGAAAAAAACAGTGATTTAAATAAATTTGACAAACAAGTCAATCACATCAAATCATTCGAAACAATATAAATATTTACTAACAAGAAGATAACGAAAAAAGGAACATAAAGTTCATTATTCAAATGAATAAATGGTAGAATGAATTGGAAGAAGTTAGAAAAATTTTTAAATATGATAAATAAGAAAAACAAAATATGGGTCAATAAGAAATACTTCAAATGTACAATAATAACATTAAAGTTTGGGGTTGGGATTGTGTATTTATCTTTTAAGTTCTCAAACAATTTCATTTAAATATTTGCAATTTCTGTAAAATCATTAAATTTATAAAGAATAACAAAAATTTAAGTACAATCTTATCTATTTTTATTGGAATATTGTTATTTATTACGGTTTTTCTTTTTAAGTTTGTAATTTTAAAGTGATGTAAAATTATTTAAAGAAACATTTTAAGAGCATATTTAAATTATAATGGCAGAGAAATTAAATTAATGCACTCAAAAAATATTGTCTGTAGAAGCTACTGAAAGTGACAAAACAAAGGCGAAAATTCTATCTACACAGCAAAACCATCAGCTAATTAGCAGCCTAGTTACTCTACTAATTACTTTTGCTCGCGATGTCCCAAAAGTAATGGGTACTTTTTTTTTTTTGCTTCCTTGTAAGTGAGAGGGTAACGAGTACTACTTAATTTGTGTCTTTTGTAATTGAGAAGATAATGGCTACCTTATACTTTTGCGACATCGCGAACAAAAGTAATTAAGCGAGGAAATAGGCTGGTAAGTAGTTAAAACCCTGCGTTTGCTGGGTTCCTTTAAAATTATTAAAAATGTAGTTATTTTTAACTACTGAAAAATAACTAACAAATGCATAAAAAATAACCAACAATGGTATAAAATTACCTGAAAAATGTTCACTACACAAATTTTAAAAACTAGTTTTTTTAACTGTTAATTTTTTGATATTATAAAAGTATACTTCAATAAAAAAAACTATTTTTTCTTTAGATTATAAAAAAAAATGCATAATTACGTCAGAGTCGTTGAAATTTGAAATAAAAATCCCAAACCATTCTCCAGTTATTACCTTTTTATTCATTGGATGCACAATATAATTTTCTGATTTTTGTTTGCAAACTAAGGGAAGAAGTTAAAAATATTAGCAATAAACAAATTATCCTAAAGTTTGAGCTAACTTAGAGTTACGAATAAACAAATGTACCTAAAGTTTGAGCTAACTTAGAGTTACAAATCCCATACAAATTTGAATTTTTTAACTTTCAGTTTGTGTTAACTTTGGGTTATTTGTTTATTGTTAATGGGGGTAAGAATATATCAATAACGACAAATATAAACTAAACAAGAATTAAAAAAAAACAATTTTTTTTTATTTTTGAAATAACTGACAAAACTAAATTTTTACTGTTAAAATACTATGTTCGTAGTTGTTTATAATGATATTAACAATAACAGCTTTGAATAAATGTTACGAAATTAGAGTAGTTTTCGTTAGTTGCTTTCTTAAGTAACTGTAATAACAGCTATTTTGTATTTTTCTTTAGAAAAACAACTTTAACTACAGTTAAAATAACAACTACTGATTAATATACAAACAACTATCATATGGTAACTGTGAAACTTTTTTGAGTGTGCCAAACCAATAGGGTAGAAATCATAGTCCACATTAAAGGCCTGCATGAATGCATTTAAAACAGGCTGTGAAACATTCAACATTAATAGTTTTTAAAAAAAATTTTGTTTGTATTATTTTAACTACATTTGAAGTTGTTTGTATAGTTTTAGAATAATTTCCATGTATTTTGTTTTAATTGCATTTGTAGTTGTTTTTACTACATTCGTCAGTTGATTTTTAACAGTTAAAAACAACTTCACATTGCAGTTGGTTTAAATGCAAATGTAGTGTACACCTTATTAACTAAGAAGCAAATGAAGCCTATAAATAAAACCTGCAAGTTTTGCAATAACTACACTGAGAGAATTGTCCTTCATGATATTAATGATATAATTTCATAGAATTTTTTTCGTAGAACCAATGAAGAATTTCATTATGTATATAATATTTAATTAATATTATGAAATTTTTCATAACTTTTCTTTCATAAAATTTAATAATTTCATTAAAAAAATTAATTGAATTTCATAAATTAGATCACCATAAATTTAATGAAAAGGTTCTTTATATATATGAAATTGTTCAATAGTATTTACATTTTTTTTTAAGTTTTTTATAAAATATCGTCATTTTATAATTTTTTATAATTTTTAGTTTTTTTTAATTAATTTTTTCATTATTAATTTTGGACTATGAATTTTTTTTATAAATCATATTAATTTTTTGGAAACTTTTTTATGAAACTTTTAATTTAATGAATTCTTTCTTTAGATATATTTTGTGCATCCGTAAAATAAGCTACGATTTTATTACGCCTTTTGCTAAGTACTTTTTATTTATCCAGTCCAGCTTAGCAACGACAACAACCAACTCTAATAAACAATAGTAAATGAAATTGCTTCATAGATTTTATGAAGCTCTTCATTGGCTGAATGATTTATTCATTTTAGTTTCATTAATTTTATGAACTTTTCATAAACATTGACTTTAATGAAACCTGTTTCATAGATTCTTTGAAAGTTGCAATGGACGAGTTCCAGTGACAATTTTCATTGAAACTATTAAGAAATTCATTACTGAAGTGATGAAAATTCTCTCAGTGTATTAAATCTATGGAAAATAAATTTCTACCTCACTTCCAAACTAATTTGGGATTGAATTAACCAGAAGGAAACGTACACAAACAACAAAAATTTGTTGTGAATAGATTTTCGTTGTGAGTTTACGTCTTCATCAAAAAATACAATGCAATATCTCCTATTCTTATTTTACTCATTAATTCAGCTATTAATAATTCCATACCTGGCTAAATAGCCAAATATTCGAGTAAGAGAAATATTTTAGTTAAGTTTCGGTAAGTTAGAGTACCCGCGGTAATGTGCAGGAACGCACTTAAATATTATAGTTTAAAACTTACAAACAAAACATTTGGAAAACATAAAAATAAAGATTGTAATCTTAATGCCTTTTAAGCTGTAATTTTTTTCTTTTTTTAATTTATTTTGTCAAAAAAGCGGTACTTTTTTGTATTTAACACGAATATAATTAAGATTGTTGTAAATTTTAATCGAATATAAATTTCTTTTTATTACAGGAATTGAGATTTGTATAAACAAAAGAAAGTTGAATATATTTAAATAAATTCTGAGAACGACTTCCAGATAATCAAATTATGAAAATATGGAAAAATTTGGTTTTAAGAACATCTTTGTTGAACTTAAAGTATTAAATTCTACTAACATATTTTTTAATATATCGCAAACAAGTGTTAACTAGAATGAAAAACAAATTCCTTAGTTTAATACCCAATTTATACATGAAATTTAATCTAGTATATGTCAGATTTACTGCTTAATGGATCACTAAACAAGTTGATTAAACTATATTTTAATATGTTCGATTAACAGTAACCCAATTTTAATATGGTTACTGTTTCTAAATGACTCTGTATTCATATTACTTATTGTGTGCAACTCTGTGTTTTGCTAAAACTGTGCTTTCCAATTAGGCTTGCCAGATCGAAATTGGCAAAAAGCTTGACATCCAGAGGAAAAAGCTTGATTTCTCTTGACATTCAAAAAAAGGCTTGAATTTTCTTGACAATTTAAAATTCAGTTAAATTAGCAAAAAAATTGCAAAATTTACTTGAAATTTAAATAATATTAATTTATACAGATTTTCTACGTTCTTTGTACCACATTTTTTAAAGAAATGGGCCCATATGTTGTCATTGGATATGTCTTTTGGCAAATCTTCAAAAATTTCCTGAAGGCAGCAGTAATCTGCGTACAACATATCATAATTGAATTTGATTTGAATTTGATATTTTTAAAATAAATGGCAGCTCTGCTTAATTATTCCTTGACAACAACGAGTTTTTATATTTAAAACTGCAATTTGCTAAAAAACAGATATTTCTCCAAAATAATATCTTTTTTCTAAGTATTTTACAGCATTTTGTAAAAATTGGTTAGCTTCTAACTCAAATGTTTCCTTTTAAGTCAACGTCTTTTTATGTTTTACTACCATGGAAACAGTCATTTATCTGTAAAAACGAGTAAAAAGGTTAAAGTCGGGCATGCCGACTATACAATACCCTACACCAGTCTGGTGTATTGTTTGGATCCGAAATTCGAATGGGTTAAAATGGGGCTTATGTCAAAATTTTCTATAATGTGAGTCAGCGCACCAAATTTCATTAAAATATCTTAATATTTGCGACCTGCAGTTTGTAACCAAGCCAATTTTGGGGGGACCCTTATATGGGCACTAGTTCTAAACATGGACCGATGTTCACCAAAATCAATAGGCTTCGTCCTTGAGCCAACATAGGTCTATGTACCAAATTTGATCAAAATATCTTAATATTTGCGACCTGCAGCGTATAAACAGTATAATTTTGGTAGGACCCTTATATGGGCACTAGGTCTAAACATAGACCGATGTTCACCAAAATCAATAGGCTGCGTTATCGGGCCAATATAGGTCTGTCTACCAAATTTCATCAAAATATCTTAATATTTGCGACCTGCAGCGTATAAACAGTATAATTTTGGTAGGGCCTTTATATGGGCACTAGGTCTAAACATAGACCGATGTTCACCAAAATCAATAGGCTGCGTTTTTGGGCCAATATAGGCCTGTGTACCAAATTTGATCAAAATATCTTAATATTTACGACCTGCAGCGTATAAACAGTATAATTTTGGTAGGACCCTTATATGGGCACTAGGTCTAAACATGGACCGATGTTCACCAAAATCAATAGGCTGCGTTATTAAGCTAACGTAGGTCTGTGTACCAAATTTCGTCAAAATATCTTAATATTTACGACCTGCAGCGTATAAACAATATAATTTTGGTAGGACCCTTATATGGGCACTAGGTCTAAACATGGATCGATGTTCACCAAAATCAAACTCGTTCGTCCTTGGGCCAACATAGGTCTGAATACCAAATTTCATCAAAATATCTTAATAGTTGCGACCTGTAGAGTGCGCACAAGATTGCATGGACAGACAGACAGACAGACGGACGGACGGACAGACGGACATCGTTAAATCGAAATAAAAAAAAATCTGAACCGATCGGTATACTATAAGGTGGGTCTACGACCAATATTTTTTGGTGTTACAAACATCAGCACAAACTTATAATACCCTGACCACATAGTGGTGTAGGGTATAATTAGTCATGGTACATTTAAAAACAATTAGTTTTTTTTTCTAATGGTTAATTTCTCTTATAAATTTGATGGAAAAACTTTTAAAATTCCGTTTTAGCTTGACAAATGACATGTTTTCTTTATTCTTGACACGCATTGAAAAAGCTTGACAATCAAGCCAAATCAAGCCCCCCTTTCCAAAGAAAGCAACACGTTACTTAATAGGAAGAATTTCCTGAGTGATGCTTCTTTATTAAAAAAAAACGCTATATTATTTTTGTGTGCGAAATATTTGAACACACAGTTAAAAATTAATGTATTTGTCAAAAAAATCAAAACAAAAAAATTCAATTCAGAAAATAAATGTTACTATAATGCAGTAGTTTTTGTAGTTCGCTTAAAAAACAACTGTGTAAAACATTTAAAAGATTTTCGCTAAGAAAAATAACTGCAATTGGAGTTAAAATAACTACAACCGCATTTCTACAAAAATAACTGACAAATATAGTGACTACAAAACTTTTCTGAATACAGTAGACGCTCGCAAATTAGAACCGCTTTGTTTTTGAGGCAATTCTAATTTCTGAATTATTCTAATTTCTGGACGTTTTTTTTCGTTTCGTTTCCAATGATAAAGTGTTTTTTTTACGTTTATTTAACATTTTAAATGATACACTTTCACTATTTAATAGAGACTGCCAAATAATATGTACACGCGTATCAAATTTCATAAATAAACTAGCCAAAAATGTACATAAATGCGACAAAAAAAGAAAAAACAAATAGGGAAAAACATATATAATTTGGTGATTCCCCTTTTTAGTTTTACTTTATTCAAACAGAATAAAAATAAATTGGGGATTTCCTGTGTATTCAAATAACCAAAAAAAAAAAAAAACGCTCAGAAATTAGAATTTTAAATTCGAATTTCAGAGCGTTTAATGTATTGCAAACATTGATTCTAATTTCTGGACGTTCGAATTACTGAAAGCTCTAATTTGCGAGCGTCTACTGTATATGTATAATCATTCGATTTTTAACAGTGTTACCACACTTCGTTACACAATAGAAAAAATTCGGTTTTAAAAACTTTTGGCATCTGTTACTTGTGACGTGCCTGTTTAGTCGGTGCCTTTACATTGGCAAAATTAAAATTTTGAATGTTGTATTTCGATGAAAAGGTGTTGATGCTAAGGCATGTTTCTGATTTTATAATCAAACTTGTCTAAAAATTAGAGTTCGTTTTCAAAATACGTTTTTCGCTTGATTTTTTTTGTCATCGTTTTTTATAATATAAGTATTTGGATAAAAAGAAATAATTGGGATATTTTTTTAATTCCAACTACTTCACCTTCTTCAAGGCAGCTAAAACGCTGATTTTAGGTCCTGCTCTATACATATTAAAAACAATTCTATATACTGCAAACCTGATTTTACCTAACGATTCTATTGTAAAGTAAAAAAGCTGAATTTCATGCTTTCAGCAAGTATCAAAAAGACACGAGACCGGGCAGAAGACTTATTAAAAAAAAATTAATAGATTGATTTTTTAACACAAATAAAAAAAAATATTTCGAGCTGAGTTAAATAGTGCAACAAATTTTTATCTTTCGCAACCCCTTGTAAAGTTATTAATAGCGAAAGAAAGTTAATGCATTTATATGTAATCGTATTTAATAAATACTCGTACATAAAATATTATCTTCAAATCGCAAAATGTGTATGTATTTAAAATTTTAAAAATATGCATTTATTATTGTACTTTTTTTCAACATTTTCAATATTATCATAATTATGATAATATATAATTTTAATATTTGTCTTTAAAAGTAGCTTAAACATTGAAAATCACGGTTAGTCATCGTCCGAAAGCTAGTAATACAATGGAATTTTTTTTACATTTTTGTGTTCGTGATAAAAATATTTTTTTTTTAATTATAAATTTGATAAATATTTTTTTTTTTATAAAAGACAAATTGAGCAAAAGCAAAGATTTTAGTATGATTCGCAAATGCGTGCTTAAAAACAAGTTTTTTTAACAAAATATGCTACAAAATATTTCAAAAAAAAAATATTTTTTAAATTGATATTCTACCCGCTCTATTGTCTTTTTGATACATTTTGAAAGTTAGATTTTCAATATATAGGTAAAGCTGTTTTTGATGCGTAGGATCAAAGACCAAAAATCAACATTTTTAGCCGCTTTGAAGGAGTTGACATTTCACCATTAATTTTTAATTCAAATATATTCCTAACAGTGCTGATATCCCAAAATCAAATTTTTCAGACGAACTCTAATAAGTTTAAGTTTAAATATTCATTTAAGGCCAGTTTTTTTTATTCATAACTAGGCCAAGGAAAACGAAAACGTATTTTTTTAGTGGCCGTATTTCTAGATACAAATTACATTTTTGGATAAAAAATTACTGTTAACACACTCAAAGAAGTTGTACAGTTACTACATGATAGTTGTTTGTTTAGTAATGAGTAGTTGTAGTTTTCAACTATAATTAGAGTTGTTTTTATTTGGAAAAATACAAAACAACTTTTATGACAGTTATTTAAGAAAGCAACTAACGAAAATTACTGTAATTTCGTAACAGTTGTTTAAATGATTTATTTTTAATATCATAATAAACACCCACCAAAACAGTATTTTTACAGTAAACAATTATTTTAGTTAGTTATTTAAAAAATAAAAAATTTCGTTGAATTTTTAAAATTCTTCTTTGGGTTCTATTTGTTATTATTGATATATTCCTAATTTGCAAATAAAAATCAGAAACTTGTATTGTATCTCCAATGCATAAAAGCACAGCTGGAGAATCGTTTGAAATGTGTACTTCAAATTTTAAATAAGTTGAAGTAATTACACATATTTTTGTAATCGATAGAAATAAATCGTTTTTTTTTATTAAAATATACTCATTATCAGGGCAGCGACTTTCATGCACTTAAAAATCGAAAATATGCGCTTAAAATATGCAAAAAATATGCAAACTATGCACTTAAATATGCAGTTAAATAGAAATATGCACAAAAAATCCAAAAATATGTACTAAAAACGCAAAAATATGCACTTAAAATCCAAATATAAACGCTTAAAACCAAAAAAATGCACTTTAAATTTATCGATTTTTAAAAATCACATTTATTATTCGAGCGTTTGGTTAAAAATTAAATCCAATATAAATGTTTAAGTAGATGATAACTTGATATTTTCCTTCTAGTTAAGTGCTGCGTTAAGGTTTGCAAATTTTTCTTTTTCGTTACTTTTCATTAAATCTAAGAGTAAGATTAAAAAGAAAAATGTGAATAAAATATGCAATTTAATGAATAATATGCTAAAATATGCAATAAAAATCATAAAATATTCAAAAAATATGCACTTAAAAGCAAAATATGCAAAAATATGCATTTATAACAAAATAACCAAAAATACGCAACAACAAATCGATGCCATTTTGTTGCAAATTCTTTGATTCCAAAAAGTATTTGGTTTAAATCATTTTTGGATTAATGATTACTAGGGCAAGGAATTTCATGCAAATGCATGTTTTTTCTCGATAGTCCAAAACTAATATGGACTAAATATTTATCCGAATCATCAAATTTAGAACAAAATGTCATCGATTTGTAGTTGCATATTTTGGCATAAATGCATATTTTTGCATATTTTGACTTTCAAATTCATATCTGGTGCCTTTTTAATGCATATTTTGTGCTTTTTAATGCATATTCGTGCATATTTTTTATTTTTAGGAGCATTTTTTATTTTGTAAAAAAATATAAAAAATTGATACGTTGTCATGTTTTGATTCAATCAAAATAAACATTCTTAAAACCTTATTGACCTATGGGAAATCTTCGAGTTCTATGTCTGCTTGCAAAATCACTAACTTAAATACATTTTTTTAAGGTGCATTATTTTTGCAAAAATAATAGTTTTTAGTGCATATTTCTTATATTTTTAATGCATATTTTTATTTTTTAACCGCATATTTTAGGCGCATATTTTCCATTTTTAAGTGCATGAAATTCTTTGCCCTAATGATTACAAACATGCATTTGCATGAAAGTCGCTGCCTGCTCATTATTAAGAAAAAAACTGTAATAAAACAGTAGCTTTTAACCATTTTGTATAAAAGGCTTTTTTTATTTTCTGAGTTTATTTTACAATTTTGTTCATTATTTTTACTGCTTTTGTTCGTTATTTTTTAACAGTTAAAAATAACCTTTTTAACTGCATAACCTTTGTTTTAACTATCATTTTCAGTAGATTCTACCGACAAACCAAGAAAAAATTGTGGTGACAAAAAAATTTACGAGTTTAAATTTGTAATTGTCATCAATGAACTTAACTTCAAGTCCTTTTTTTTCTTATAAATTAAACTTTTGTACCATTTTCTACTGCTATCTTTTGAAAAAGAACTTAAATACGAGTCTTCCGCCGCCCCGATCATTGGGTGGCGCTTCCACCGCGCCGCCCTGACGAACCTGTTTCCAATCAAGCGGCATTTTTGCTGGGTACTATCATATTATAAACAATCTCGAAAAAATGAATAGATAGGTCCCCAGTAAAAACTACTGCTTGCTTGGAGGCGAATTGAACGAAATATATTACCAAGGTTTTGCTGGGAAACAAGCAAAACTCAGAAAAACTTTGATGCCTTGACATTGTCAATATTCTTGCTAACTTATTTCAATTTTAAATCAAATCACCACCTGTAGACTTTCTAATCGAATAGAAAAAAATATGACAATGGCAGACACAACCCCTAAAGTTACAATATCTTTAACTTGTTTACATAAATAAATATGTACTTTGTTTACAAAAAAAAATATTTAAATAAACACAAATGTTGTTGTTTTTTATCTAGACAAATTAAATATGTATGAATGAGACCGACTCACGAAAAAAATTAGACCGACTCACGAAAAAAAGTAAAAATGTGCCCACCTCAAAATATACGTTGGTTTTTTTATGATGCTCCCCAAAATATTTCAGGTCCAATAGTGGCATCTCATGAACTGGAACGTTTTTAAAAAAGACATTTTTTAGTTTTTGGAAGAATTTAGCATTTTAGCTAAAGATAATATTCACAATATATCTTTATGGCGCATTCAACGGTATATATAGCGTGTCCAAGCATGTCCCATTTTAAGAGATTATTTATAACAAAAAAAAAAACTTTTACTTACAATTTAATTAACCGAAATTTATTTACAAATTTAAAATTTTTGTTGTATTAATTGATTGCTTTAGTATTTATGGATTATAAATTCTATTTCCTCTTGGCTAAACTCAATTAAATTTTTTTTAATCAAATTTCACATTTGAATTTTTTTAAGTGTGTGTTCTATTATCTCACAAATTGAAAAAAAGAATTAAAAAAATAAGTCAGCCTGTGACTGTTTCATAACAATAATTCCCTCGGAATCGCTCCCGGATCTATCTCACTTGTCTTGTGGGATTGTGGTGTTTAATTGAATTTCGTTTACTTTTGGAGATACTGGCCTTATTGTAAATTGGCTATTTTTTTAAATGGCCACTATCTCGAAAACTAAGCGAGGTAAGGCAAAACAGGCAAAATGTTTGCTCCAATGAAGCTTTAATAGACAAACAGGCCAGGGCAGGGAGAACTGCCGAGGAATCCATTTTTATAAAACAGGTACAAATGTACGTAATAGTACGCATTGATAAACTCCAAAAATTTAAATATTCTTCCCGCTTCCGTTCTTTCCCGTGCTTATTGTTCCAATTAAACTCGTTGCCCGTACCATTCTATTATAGCATTCCCTATGTAAGGTGTTTAAATTGCATTAGTTGCCCGTTCCATTACAAATTGTTCCCATTTGGAACAATGTTCCATTAAATCCATTTAATGACATCCTTAAAAAATTATGTATAACTTCCCTGGCCAAACCCGTTATTCGTTTACATATATCAGGATTTTTTTTTATAAATAAAGGGTTTTTTAATCAATTATAATTCGTATTTTTTTTTATATTAGTGATTTCATTGTCATTGTTAATGTTTTTTTAATGCAAAATATTTCATTATCATTAAATGATAAAATGGTTATGGACTTTCAATGGTAATGAAATATTTCCAGCTATGTTAAATAAAACAATATTAAAGAAAAAAAAATCGTTGATATCTTTCTTATTGGAAAGTCCTATATAATCAAATCTGTTACTTTTACGTAGGGTCTCATACTGCAGGTTTAAACTTTAGTTAATAGTTAACCCAAAAATTTGTTGTTGTTTTGTGTACATTGTTTTGACATTTTCTTTTATTTATAGTTCCGTTAAACCTACAGTATGAGACCCACCGTTAAAGACGAATTAAAAAAAAATCTTTCGACATTTTTAGCTCTTCTACACTCAAAATAATAAGTCTGTTCGGCTGAACATAAAAATTTGTTACTTTAACAAAATTTATTCCTGTTTTTTGGCTTAAAATAAAATTTGTTGATTTTCAAATATTTTTTGTTAAATTTAACAAATCTAGATTTAAGTTAAAAATTAGTAAAACTACAGTTGTAATTATACTGTGCTCTAAAATTTGTTCAAATTTAAGGTCTCGGGACCCTCCCCCGGCATAATCCATATAAACTAAGGGCACTCCAAAGCAACAAACATTTTGTAAATAATTCTAAAAATTAACACTAAAAATTAGTTAAAGTCCTGAGGATTTTTAATATTGTGTTAAATGAAGATAAATAAAATCTTTGCTAAAATCAGTGTTTCAACTAAAAATTTGTTAAAAATTAGTCAAATCGATTTGGATCCCCTTTGACAGATCTTTCAACTGACGTATTATTTTAAGTGTATATTGTTTTGCAATTATTTAACATAACAATTATATAAACTTTTTTTAAAGTGTACTTATATTATGATTTTTAGATAAAATGTTCTTTTTTATATAAACAAAGTGACATAAATACATAAGTATCTTTTTTGAATAATAAATATTTGCTAAGTTAGCTTATTTTTTCTTTCTTTTTTATCAGTTTAATTAAATTTACACATAAATAAGCAAAAGACAATATGAACATGCATATATGTATGTATGAATGAATAAATTAATGTGGATATTTAAAACCGTTACAAAATATTATAAAAAGTTATTCATATGAATATTAATATTATTTTCATATTATTGTATATCTTTTATTTGTTTAAACATAAAATTAAACAAAAAAATTGTTTGTAAAAACATTTGTATGAAAAAGAAGAATTTGAACACAAAAATTCTAATTAGTGATGTTGAATATACATAAATTCAGAAAATCCGGTTAACGAATAAGTTGAAACTTTTTCATAGAATAAAAAAAAAACTGGTTTTTAAAGTTTTAACATTAAACTTTCAGATTTTTAGTAAAAACCAAATGCAAAATTTTATAAGAAATTCCCGAGTGTCCAATTTTTGGATAGAGATAACTCCTTTCGCTGAGGTACTATCCGGTTAGGGGTAGTCGAAATTTTCGTCAATTTTACTCTATCTCTCTTAGTTTTCGAGATATGGGCCATTTCAAAAAATCGGGAGGGAAAGAAATAGCGCCGTCTTTAAAACTTTGGATACACTGGTAGCGCCATCTACCGGGTAATAATAAAAACATGAAAATATTATATTTTAACAATAAGCTTTGTAAAATTTAACGAATGGGTTCTTAAAAATTAGTTATAAATAGTTTTGAAAATTAACACTCAAAACTAGTTAAAGTACTGAGGATTTTTGGTATAGTGTTAAATGAAGATAACTAAAATCTTTGTTTAAATCCATGTTTCAACTAAAAGTTTGTTAAAAATTAGTCAACTCGATTTGAAAACCGTTTCACAGATTTTTCTACTGAGGTATTATTTTAAGTGCATATTGATTATGTTGTCTTCAGCTAAAATGAAAAATTCTTAAAAAAAAACTTTTTAAAAATGGTCCAGCTCGTGAGATCTCATTGCTAGACCCGAATGATGAGATCTCACGAGGAATCATCATTAAACAAACCAAGGTTTATTTCAAGGGGGTACTTTTTTATTTTTTTCGTGAGTCGGTCTAAACTATTTACATACTTATTGTCATCAAAAATACTCTAAGGTGCAGTTGTTTTTTTTTTTTGATAATTTTTTGTCCATTTATTAACAAAATTTAATTTAAGGTGAATGAGGGGAATGTTTATAATACACAGAGTTGAATAGAATCAGCTGAGATATCTTAAGAATTAAGGTTCAAAGCAAAAAAGAGTAATAATAACAAAGGTTAAAAATAGCATTGTTAGATTTCGTTGATATTAGTCTAAGTTGAGTTGTTGATAACAAATTCGATTTGCTTTCAACTGTCACATAAGTAGACAATTATTAATTATTAACCCATTCAAGGCGAAATGCACTGATGATGGCTTTGTAGCGGAAGCCGAAAATACGTATTCTGTCTTGTTGGTCTTATCGAATTCTTTAAAAAAATTTTATTCTTTGTAATTTACTTGTAAAAATTGTATCATCTTTAATTTGAAAATAATTTAATTAGAAAGTGATATTAATTTATGATCTAGAGTCAAACTAAAGAACATTCATTTACTAAAATTTAATTTAAATATAATAAATAACAAATAAATAATTCCAAAAAATTTTGTTAAAAAGGCAGTTAAGTGAATTACATATAATTTTTATTGAATTTCAAGAAAAGTATTGAATCTGTGGAAAAAGTTTAATGTGGGTAGTTTTGTCGCGTCATTCCTTGTGTTAGCCTCTGACTAAAATTTTGCTGAGTAGGCAAAATAATGTACTGATTTTACCGACTTTTTTTTTTGAGTGTAGATGAATTAATCTAAACTCTTATTCAATCAATTTACAAATTTGGGATAAAAAATCCGGTTTTATTAAATTGTTGAAAACCTATTTAATAAAACATTAACTCTACCCTTATTTTTCATTTAAAAATTAAAAAAAAAATAAAAAATCTTATATGAATAAAAAACTTCAAAAATTACCTTTTCTTGTTATATTCACGATAACGTTTTATGAAAGACTCTAAAATATCTTCTATTTTTTTTTGAATTTTATATTTTTTTACATATAGCTTGAAGATATATTGTTGTTATTGTTAGAGAATATGGTAGAAAAGGTGTCAAATAAAAATGACTTTTATATTTACGTGTTACCTTTTCTTTAGCAGAAAGATATAATTTCTTTTTGTTTGCTTTTTTATGAAGTCTTCTTTTACAAGTCAATAATTTATACACGTTTATCTTCACAATTCACTGACTTTTATTAAGTCTCTTTTATAAGAATTTATTAATGAATTCACATTTATTTTATTTATTTTTTCTTGCATTAATATTATTTAATTATAATAAAAATAATAATAATTTTTTTATATTTTTAATAATTTTTTTTAAGATTCTTAACTTAAACCATTTTACATGTAATTCGTTGATTTTGTTTATAAATATTTCGTTATTAAATTATTTTATAATTTCTTATTCGATTGTTTTCTTCTTTAAACCCTTTTTTCTAATCCCGGCTTAAATACTAAAACACGTTACTGCTATTTATTTACCGTCTCAACGTTGTAAACACTTTAAATACCGATCGTTAACTGGTTTCTTACACCTATAGATTTTAGATCTTCGGTAGTATAAAAGTAAATTGTGTAGACATTTAACTTTGCGTCATGTGTAGACTTCTTCTCTCTTAACGTAATTCAACAGGTAAAAATAACGTAAGAGTCATTGCTCTCTCCCCATAATAAATAAAATACGATATCTTAAAGATACCTGTTAATATCTGTCTCAAACAAAAAAACACACCTTTAATCAGTAATGATAACTCTAAATATACAAAGAAAACGCTAAACCAATACACTTAGAAAAAACCTAGTTTACAACCGAATAAGTTGCCAATCAAATGATTTTATTACAGAAACTTAAATTTTCGTTTGTGTCTGACGATAATAATATATGTAGGTCGAGGCAAACAGTTTTTGTTACTATAGAACAACTCTCAAAAAAAGTATTCGCCAACAATGGAATATGTAACTACAAACACCATTTTGTTAAATTAAATTTCGATTTTCAACAATTTTTTGAATTGACATGTTTGTAAATTGTAATCAAGGCTATAGCATCAACAAAAACATAAGTAATAACGACATCGTTAGCACTAGGTGGCACTTTGTTCAGTAAACTGAAACTTTTTTTATTCAAATTTTAAATACAAACAAACAAACTTAAAAGACAAAGTAATATCTAAAATTTTTCTTTTCGCGCATAATTATAGCTAGTTTTTTTTTTTTAATTTACGCAGTTTTCAGCAGTTTGTGTGTTTTCAAATATAAGCTCAGCTGATACAAAATAGTACCTCAGGTAATACTAAATTTCAGCGCCCACTGCCGGTCAGTAGTGCAAGTTGTGATTTCATATCTTAATAGTGTCTCATTGTAATTTTTATATAAATTTTTTTTAAGTATAAAAATTCAAAGTTACATCAAAGAGGGTAAAAAAAAAAGAGAATGCAATCCTCTCATTTACCGGGAAAAAATTTATAAAATGTGGCTGCAAATAGGAAATTGAAATTTTTTCGGATATTTTAATTGGGAAATTGATATTTTTTGTTACCACTGATAGTTCTCGTCATATTTATTATAATTTAAACATAAAATTTATCAATTCACCTTTGGTTTTGCTTAAAAATTACCGGTTTCTTGCTTGCCGGCAGAAGCTGTTAATATAGGATGAGAGCAATACATACACTCAACCAAAAAGGTCTGTAATGGATACTGAAAATTTTGCTGTTATTCCCGGAAATTTAACTGTTTTGAGCCCAGCGGTATTTTTTTGCTAATTTTACCAACACATGTCTGCTGATCTGCAGTACAACAAAATTATTAAAAAAAAATTAGTAGTCGCTACTAAATTTTAACAAAATTGTTGTAAACTGCAATTCAAAGTCGATTTGCTAAAATCAGTTAATAAACTTACTAAATATAAATATTTTTAGTACAATGAAATAACAATAAATAATTAGTTGCAGCTACTAAATTTCAGTAAATTGTTATAAACAGTAATTTAAAATCAATCTGCTGAAATTAGCAAATAGTGTACTAAAAAATTTGATTGTAAAAAGCGTATAATAACTTCATCACACTTGAAATTTGGAGTCAAAATTGCAAACGGTTCTCCAGTTATTAACTTTTTATGCATTGGAGATACAATAAAATTTTCTGGGTGTTATTTCCAAACTAAAAATATATCAATAGTTACAAATATAAACTAAACTAGAATTGTAAAAAATCAACGAATTCTTGTAAATAAAATGTTTTAAATTAGTATATTTTTCTGCTAAATTTAGCACTCGGTTTTGAAAAATTAGTAAAATGTTTTGCTGAAATCAACAGCGAAAATTAGTAAAAAAAATCCGTAATTTGTAGTAAGAGAATAGCAAAAGTGATTACTAAAAAAAATGTCATAAAAATTAGTATAAAATTGTACTAAAAATCAGCATTAGAAACTGTTTACAAATTTTTTTACTAACTTTTTTATCTGAGTGTAGCCATTGGTTACATAAAAAAATAACATTTTTTTGTATGTATCCAGGAAAATTGGAAAGTAATGCCTTACAAACTACTTCTTTCACTGTTTCACAAGTATCCGTTAGTGTATTTTTACTACTTTTTTTGAAATAATTCTGAACAATTTCAAAAAATCACTTCTTTAATGCTTCCAAAGTATTCGTTGGTATATTTTTACAGCTTTTTAAGAATTGCTTGTGAACAACATCAAAAAATCACTTAAATATTGCTACTAAAGAGTAATTGCTCTAAAAGAGATCCTAAAAAGTGATTTTGGTATCATTTGGCATTTCCAAACGGAGGGTTGCGGGTTCGATTCCCGGCGGGATCAATATTTTATTTTTTTTATTTTTAAAATTATAAAAATAATACTGAATATTTTATTTGTAGTATTTTTATTGAACAGAATAAATCACAATATCTCGCAATGACAAAGTGGTGTTTTATGCCAGTCAACTTTCATATCAAAGAATAGCTCAGCGAAAGAGAGCTAGACTAGCAATCATAAGGTCGCAATTTTGATATCCTGTTGCGACACTAAAAAAACTTTTGTAAAATAAAATATATAATTATTTTTTGCCAACAATTTTTTTTTTTAACTTTTAGTTGGTGAAAATGAGCTTGGTGCTGATTTAAAAAGTTTTTTGTTTGTATTTGAAAAAAAGTTATGAGAAAAATGGTTAATTATACACTCACAATATATTTTCCATAACCGATTGAGGTTTATTTAAAAAGTAATAGGTAAAGTTTGTTTTCAATTGAAGAATCAATTAAAATACATTGAAACATATTGTTTAACTTTTTTGTCCATAAATAAAAAACAAACTAGAAAAAAATTTGTATCGTCTGTAGGAGTTGTTATTTTCAGTCAAATATTCTATTTTTAGATTTCTATTATTAAAACACATAATTTAAATAATTTAGTTGTTTTCTGTTTTAAAACAAAAAATTCAAATATTTTCAGTTTTCTTTTTTGTTAAAATAGTTTGTTTATATACAAAATTATTTTAATTCAAATTACAAGAAATTCTTTACTCATACACACAAACATAGCCAATAAAAATATGAACGTATGCGTTGTGTATGGTGTAGTGTTTTGAAAATTATACAAAAAAAACTTTCAAATATGAAAACACAAACCACAAAATCGTGTTTTTTACATTTTGGCAGTTAAAAATTGATGATTGTTTTAATAAACTTTTCAATTACTTTTATTCCTTTTATGGCTTGTTTAAACAATGTTTGAAAATAAATAGCAAAATGGTTTGAATATAATGAAAAATCAGTAGTCCTTTTTTAAATTGTGTTTTCAATTAATTTAATATGTATTTTAGGTTGTTTTTAAGGACAAAATAATGTGAGTGTACGAACTGAATTTTGTAAGAAAAAGGGGAAGTAAAGTGCGGCGAAATGAGGTATCATGAAGTAGAAATCTATTTTCAATAGATTTTCTTACCTCAAATGTACTTCCAAACTGAGTAGTTGTGTACACTGTTATTAACTAAAAGTGAACAGCTGACACCATACTTTACGATACTACTAAACTAGTGGAGCTTTACGTACTTAAAAAAAAAACCCCCGCTTACTTATCGCCACTGCCCTAAACATTATTCTCCATAAAAATAAGAAACTCAATTTGTACATCGTGTAGATTAAGTTCTCTCTATGTGATTGAAGTTTTTGTATTTTTTTGTGATTAAATCACTAACAACAATTGTTATACATACACCCGCTATTAATTTATGGATAAATCTTGAATTCATTTTTGAATTCAAACACCTAGAACATTAAATTATAGTTACAAGTGCATGTTTATTAAATTTTCCAAGAATTTTCAGTCATTGAAGATAGTGTTTTGTATAACTATAATATAGTTTTCTCTCTTTTAAAATTCATTGTTTTCTTAAATCTTATTCGACTGCATGTCATGATCATGACCATCCTTTAAACAAGTATGTGAGGTGTACTAGTCTTTTCCAGGGATGATAAATTGGAATTTCAAAATACTACCAACCAGCTTGAAAAATAGTTCTTTTTCGAACCTTATAGTACCAAAGAATTCTTGTCGTTTATTTAACCTTCTTTTTCAATTTTTAACTCAACAATTTCCTTGAGCTTAAGGTTTGTTTTTTATATATAAAAAGTTTTTATTTTCAATATTTCACTACCCCATTGTGAAGCATCTTCAGGAAATAACAATTAAATTAACAAATTATAAACAATTTGAAAGTTTGAATTTTTTTTTTTAATTTGAAAGTTTGAATAAATTTTTTCAATTTTCATTTTGAAATTTTTTCAAACTTTCAAATTGTTTTCAATTTTTTAATTGAATTGTTATTTTCTGAAGATGCTACATGATGGAGTAGCGAAATATTAAAAATAAAAACTTTTTATATATAAAAAACCAATATTAAGCTCAAAGAAATTGTGGAATTAAAAGTACCAGAAAATTGTTTTTTTATATGTTAAATTAATAAAAAACGTATATAGACATATAAAAATTCTTTTGAATACCATGGTACATTTGAAATGTTGTGTGTTTTATTGAGAAATAAAGAACACTTTGAACTTTAATGATATTTATTTTTGAGAAACATATAAATGTTGCTTTTTAGTAAACATATAAATGTAATTTTTTCGTATGAAAATTAATATATTAAATTTGCCTAAAAACAAAGTCCACACAATTTCTACGTGTAACTCATTACCGTGAAAACTTATTTTTTTTTCATGTGAAAGCGCTTAAAGTGCTTAAAGCAACGCAGGTTGTTTTTCATGTGAAAATTTTGATTCAAACTTTAATGGTCTCAAATCGTTTTTTAACAATGGAAAATGAAGAACTCTTTTATTTCAAACACACAATCCAAAAAATACTAAATGCCACTTTTTGCCAAGAAAAATAATAGTTTTATATTTTAAATTTGCGTGAAAACAAATTACACACAATTTTCCCCTGAAACTCATTTATATGAAGTATAAAAGTTTTTTCACGTAAAATCGTCGTAATTTCGTTATAAGTGTGGTGAATAAAAATCAAAACAATTTATAAATTTTCTCTTAAATTCACAGAATTTTAAATACTTTTTAAAATATTCTAAAAAATTGTTTCATTGAATTAGGTTTCTCAAAATGTTTACTTTTTATTTGGTAAATTTAAAACTATTTGGTACAAAATGAGTCGTAGGAGTAGCATAGTACTTTTAAGGTTCTAATAGTACCAGAAATGTACAATTGTAGCAACGTTTTCATTTCTATTATATTCCCATACAAACCTGTTTTTGATGTCAGAATGTATTATTTTTAAAATAAACAATAATTTAGTTCGTCATTTTATTTTCAGAAGATATTGTATTATTAATTGGATTTGTTTAAATCAAGGCATGCAATGAGGTCATATGCATTCAAATATTTTTATATTGATGGTAGCTTTTTGAAGCAATAAATTTTTATTCAAATATTTTTGCAGAAGCGAAATACCCAACAAACCAAACTATATCATTTCGATAATAAGTTTGTCCTGAATAATATCAATAACGATTCATTAGTAATAGGTAATGTGAAGAAAAATGCACATTCGTTAATGATATCGTTTTTTCATGAAATAACGATATCATTATGATATGGAAAATATCAGGCAGCGCAATATTTTATCATACTCGTATGAAAATATGATATCATTAACAATATCGAAATAAAGAAATACATATGTTATCTCTAAAGATTACATTAGAACAAAAAAATATGATTTTTTCAGAAATATTGAAGAAATTCAGTGTTTAAGTGCTAACGTGCTATCATTTGTGCTATGAGTTGTCAAATTTACAATAAAATAAATAAATGCTAATTTACTACGTAAAATAGTAAGAACTGTGAATTACATCATTATCATTATTTTCAAAAATTATGATATCTTTACGATTACATATTTTTGTATCATAAACGATACATAAAATGTTACTAAATATGTAATCGTTAACGATACAGTATCGTTTTATGGTTTATTGCAATCTTGTTGTCGGTTACAACGCTACGGGGAAAGGGTTCGGCTCCAGTTGGAACGCCAAATAGGTCCCAAGATAATAATTATTCGACCCGAATAATCATTTAAAATATGTCGATTAACAGGTTACATTTTAAATATTGAATTTTTCCTTTATTTTTTTCCAAAACTTCATAATTCTGATATTGTGAGAAAAGCTTAAAAAATCCAATACTAACTAAAATCTTTAAAAGACGACTGAAAAAGGTCCTTAACCCTTTCATGCCCGAATTTTGATGGCTGGGAATTTTTGGACCAAACTTTGTGGAAACATAAATCTATGCCAAAGAATTTTTTTTATTATCTTTAACGTTAAAATGCTTGTTAAAATGGTCCCGAGCGGGTTTAGATTTTTTTTTAATTTTATTTTTATATTATTTCCAAAACTAAACTCTACATAAGATTTTTAGGTTTTTTGAATTTTATTCATCACATAATTTTTGAGACTAATTAAAACAAAAATTTTATTTTACTTTAAATTTTAATGTGAGAAAATTGGTGTAGGGGCACTGCGAAAAAGAGCTCGGAAATAAACACTATCAACTCCTGCTATATGAAATGAAAAAAAAATTCGTTATAAAAAAATAAATATAACGGGAGTTATAGGCACATAATAACCATGTTGCCTATAAGCAACAACTGAGATTAAAGGGTTCATCCTTTAGATACCCTTTTTTGAGCGATCCCAAGTAAGTCGACATTGCTCCAGTGAAACATATCATGTATTTTTAGAGACTCCTAATTTGTAAAAAAAAATTTTTTTACAAATATCTTAACAAAATATCAAAGTTTCTAATTTAGTAGATTTGAGGTTAAGAAGAAGAATAAACATATTTTCATAACATATAAATACATTACTTTGCAAATCAGACTAGATCTACTTTCTGCCTTTTTTTATGGACAGGCTTCATCAGCGATTTTCCATTAAATTGTATTATTCTTTATATTTTATTGTCAGATTGTCAGATTTTTTCAACAACCCATCGGCTGTAGGAATTGAACCCATGCACTCCTACATTACAAACGTAACTATACTAGAGTTCGACAGCTTAGCCATCTAACCCACGTAGGGCCTTGCTTATAGTGTGGCTAATTCATAGTTTTCTTTCTCACTGGTCTCCTCGAGGCAAAAAAATCGGTATATAACACTTTAAAATCCGATTTTAAATAAGCTATAACGAAAAATTGAAAAAGGCGACCCCTACGTTCGGCCAAAAAAAAAACAAATTTTTTTTGAAATTGCCTTGCAAATGGGTGTACGGCGAACTTTTTTTTTTGAGGTACGGTCTAGTGTACATGGTATTTTTAAATTTTTACTTTGATTCAATGAAGTTTCGCTGGAATTCATTTCATTGATTGGAATTTTATAAAAATTTCGAGGACGAGTCCGCCTGACCCCAACGCACAGCCATTCGGCCTATCGCGCAGAGTCCCGTCAGGACTCCTACAAGCATTACGATCGTCCGCTTGCCAAATCCAAGAAGAATCTGTGTCCTCCCCGGAACAGGCAGGGGCCATAGGGTCCGAGATATCCTACAATTGGTTAAGGTTGTCCTCTGTTTGTATAGGGTCCTCAACAGGTCTTTATTGTTAATGGCCCTTAAAAAACCAAGAAGAGACTTACACTCAGAAAAGTTCTACAGTTACTACATGACAGTTATTTATGTAGTAATGCGGTTGTAGTTATTTTAACTACAATTGCCGTTAATTTACTTTGAACAAAACTTTTTAATGTTTTTAAAGGTTATTTTTTTTTTAACTACAAAAACTACTACATTGTAGTGACATTTATTTTATGCAGTTGTTTTGAATATTGTTACAAATATTTCAATTGTGTGTGTGTACGAGTGTGTATACGAAGAAAACAGGAGAGTGTGTACGAAGAGCTTGTTTAGAAATTTCTAGTGAAAAAATATGAGAACAACATGTTTTCTCTTACCTTCAGTGTTGCCACTTTTTGAATAATTATTCAAAAGCGGGACTGTTTACACAATCCTTGGATTATTTTTGAATAATGACATTTTTGTGTAGTTTTCGTGTAATTTCACTTTTTACAGAAATTTCCGTAAATTCATTTCCAGAGCTTTTTAATAATGAAATGAAAATTAGTCGATATTTCGATTAAATGAGTTTGTGGGATATTTACCACAAATTTCTTTTTTTCGACGAATTATTTCGTAAATTTGTTCAAAACTAAGCCCAATTAAGAAGAAATCAAACACATTCTTCTATATTTAATTCCTATTTTTATCCCCGTATAGTATTCATGTTTTGCGAACATATTTTTCAAACTTCATGTAAAAAAATACTTTACTCTAGGCTGGCAAACCATTTTGAAATGCTGCGACAGAGCGATATTTGGATTAGTTAGTTCGTGATGGATTGAAAAACTAGTAACTTCCAAAGTTTTTATAAAAACGAAATTTTTTGCTGTAGTTTCCATCATCAGAGAAAAATGTTAACTCATCACAGTGGTTCAGAATCAAAATATTTGGAAAATAATTCAGCAATTTAGAAATAGTTAACCTAGAAAGGTGTCTTTTAACTATGAACGACACAATATAATTCATTATTTTAAGCCTGAAAAATATATTGCATTTAATTTTTCTTTAGATAATAGAATATTTTTTTTCAAACATAACCAATATTTAGTTAGAATATTCTTCCACTTCAAGTTTTTTATTTTTTTGAAACAACAAATAAAAATCTAATATGACAATATCTGTGTTTATCATACACAGAGTTGAATAGAATCAGCTGAGATATCTTAAGAATTAAGGTTCAAAGCAAAAAAAAAGAGTAATAATAACAAAAGGATAAAAACAGCATTGTTAAATTTCGTTGATGTTAGTCTAAGTTGAGTTGTTGATAACAAACTCGATTTGCTTTCAACAGTCATATAAGTAGACGAATATCAAAATATTAACCCACTCAAAGGCGAAAGGCACTGATGATGGCTTTGTAGCGAAAGCCGAAAATGCGCATTCTGCCTTGCTGGTCTTATCGAATTTTTTCAATAATTTTTATTCTTTGTAATTTACTTGTAAAAATTGTATCATCTTTCTTTGATTTGAAAATAATTTAAAACAGAAAGTGATATTAATTTATGATCTTGAGTCAAACTAAAATAACATTCATTTATGACAATATCATATTAGAATTTGGACTTGAGGTGGAAGAATATTCTAACTAAATATATGAAAATATAGAAAGTCCGAAAAACAATTTTTGTATTTTTAAATGCAAAAATTAAAATAATTGTTAAAAAAAAAATAATTGTTCATAACCAATATTTTTCAGAAAAATTGGCTTTGATTTGGCTCTGCAGAAAACTGGACCAGGCTATTGAAAAAATTAAAAATTTTAAGCAGGCTTTCACAATACTCGAGGGGGTTTGGTTTGGTGTCAAGTGGCACTGTGGGCCAGAAAAACTTAAGCTCGAAATTACTTTGACTTCGACCCTGAGAAATTTCATAGTAATCCAACAAACTGGTAAGAAATCACTACATTATTTCCAAAATATTTTGGTTCTGCCCTACAACGCGCAGAAGTGTTGGTCTAAGCCCATATATTATTTGGAAAAATATAAAAAAAAAATTATAAACCTTTTTGTGTAATTTCATACAGTTTTGGATAATTTTTGACCTACAGCTGTTTAATTTTTTGTTTTACTGGTGGCAACACTGCTTGTCTTAGTCATAAAACAACGCTAAAGAGTGAAGATGCGTAATACGGAAATTTTTATATTTTTATTAAATAATTAAAATAATAAGGTAAGTTTAATAATATAAAGTATGCATTAATTTACGGTAATATTAAAAAATATTGTATTTATTTTCTTTCTGTTCTTTTATATTTTCATCCCTTTCTACCTGGAGAGAAAAAGGAAGCCAAACAATATTTCATCCCTCACAGACGTAGATGTGATATTAATTGTATATTTTGATTTCTCAGTTTTAAATTTATTCGAGAATAAAACTAAGAGTATTTACATAAATTTGTTTTTATTAAATTTTGTTTGTTATTTTAACTACATTTGCTGTTGTTTGTACAGTTTTACAATAATTTGCATGTATGTTGTTTTAATTGCATTTGTAGTTGTTTTTACTACAATTGTCAGTTCATTTTTAATAGTTAAAAATAATTTCAAATTGTAGTTGATTTAAATGCAAATGTAGTCTCCAACTTTTTAACTGCAAATGAATTCATTTTAACTGTCATTTGCAGTTGATTTTACCTACATAATTCCCTGAGTGTAGAAAATCAGAACAATTTTTTGCTAATTTTTGCAAAGTAAAGAGTAGGGTATTCAATTAATCGGATTTTTATTTGAATCGATTAATCGTGAAAATAATTATTCGGGTTTTTTTTTTAAGTGGTTAATCGAACAAAATTCTAAAACTAATCGATTAATCGAAACAATTTTCTGTAAAATAATATACATACACTTGTTGTGTTTTCAATAATTTTATTTAAAAAAAGGAACAAAAATAAATTCAGTAACTCTGTTGAAATTCATAAAGATAAAAAAATGTAATAATTGAGATCAGATTTTGTCAATATTTTTATTTTTTCTGTCCCCTCTTTCACACATTAAAATTTTATCCAAATCGGGGACAACCACACCCGAAAGAAGAATATAAGACCCCGTACATTAATTTGTATCTCTTTCGTATGCATTGATCCCAAATTAGTTTGGAAGTATCGTAAAAAAGTAACGTATCATTCTCATAATGAATAAAAAGAGTATAAAAAATAAAAATATTGTATTTTTTATCCTTTTCTTGTGCATAGAATTATATGTCATGTAATAAAATATAAAATTTCTATTTTCAACAGAACTTTTTTACGATTTTACTTGACAACAGTTTCAATGCATAGAAAAAAGATAAAAATATATTTCTATATTATTTTAACACATTGAATTGATTACAGATACGTTTTTTTACTTTACGATTAGACTAATGAATATAAAAATACATAAAAGACGTAAATGTAGAGAGGAATTCTAAAATTTTTATTTTATTAATTCAGAGTGCTCACTAAACAAGCTTTATTACATTAAACATTTATTATAATCAATAATTCTAGTAATCATTAATTACAATAATTACACAGTACAACAAAATAAAAATTTGATGCATCGGGATTGCAGCATATCATTTCTAATACACTTTGGGACGCAGATCACGAATATGGCACTAGAATTTTAAAGTTAGCTATAGTTTAAGAAATATTTGCAAAAACGTTTTTGTAGGAAAATCAAATTTTTTAAGAAACTTTTTGCAAAAAAATATAAAATTGAAAGTAATAACGCTATTTTTTACAACATTTTAAAATGATGCAATATGCCCTATAATTTGATATATTGCACGTTTTGACAGCTGCGATAATATTGCCTATATATGAATTTAAAATTGAAATTTCTCTTTTTCGTTAATAAATAATCTGCGATGAAAGGAATATCTAATATTTAAATTTGTACCTTTAGTAAACATCTCATGTTACCTAATTTATCAAAAAAGATTCGGATTTTCTGTTTCAATTTATAGTTAGTATTGACTAAACCTGAAAAAGACTGACTTTTTTAATACCTAAAAATTAAGGAGTCTGTAATAAATCTGAAAATATAAAACCCAGATAAAACCATTCAGAAATATTGAAAATATGTTTTCCAATCAATTTCAACAAAGTTTTAGATAATTAAAGTGCAAATTTTGAAAAAATAACGATTTTAAAATATGCATGATGCAGAAGTTGTGATTCTTTTGATAAAAAGAATTTAGTGGAATATAAATTTACGGCATATGTAAAAATTTTGCAAATCCGATTAAGGGATTTTACTAGATTTGCAAAATAGGAAAATAATTGCAGTTATATGCTAGATCCTTTATCTAATCAAAATAAATTGATATGTTTCCAAAAGCCCAAAGTCTATATTTTTAAACAATATTAAAAATTATCCATGGTGTATGAATAAATAAGAAATTTTAACAAAAAAACTGTCTTTTTGCTAAAAGTTAAATTTGCAAATTTTTCAAAAACTAGAGCTAATTTTGAAATTTGGTGTTCACAATCGTGATGTTCATCCTAAAATCTATCAGAATTGATATGTCGCATGCCCGATGCATTTTTACTTTGTACTGTGTTATTAATGCTATCATTTAATATCAACGTTTAAAAAGTCGTAAAAAATAATTCAAAATTTATTATACGTAAATAGATACCACTTATTTACTAGATAAGTCACAACAACAGGGTAGTAAATTGGAAGATGACAAAGCAAACTGTGATAATTTTATTTTGTTTTTGTATTTCCTTTGGGATTTAATATATTTATTAACGCTCCTACTTGAAAACATGAAATTCTTATTGAGTTGAAGCTAACAAATATTTCTAGAAATTCTAAAAGGTCGTCCCTTAATTATTTTCTTAGGCCAGAATGAAATCCGGATAGGTTAAAGCCTACAGCAAATTATTTAGCACAATTTTTTAAAAAAATTTTGAGTTTTTAGCACATTTACTTTAATAAAAAATTTATATTTTTTAAAAATTTTTGTAATTTTCTATCAATTTCGATTAATCGATTAATCGTATGAAATTATTCGAATTAATCATTATTCGAAATTTGGACATTTTAAATTATTGAAACAATTTTTGAGAAAAATTGTTCGATTAATCGAATAACGAATAATCGATTGAATACCCTAGTAAAGACTTATCCTCAATTGAGTGAAATTTAGTTCAAATAGAACTGAAATTTTTATATCGATGTTTCAGTACAAAATGCTCTATGTATATTTTTCTTTTTTCAGAGGAGAAGGAAGAATCTACTTAAACAAAATTTATTCCTGTTTTTAGGCTTAAAATAAAATTTATTGATATTAAATCATTTTTTTGTTAAATTTAACAAATCTAAACTTAAGTAAGAAATTAGTAAAACTACAGTTTTATTTGAAGTTATACTGAGTCGTAAAGTTTGTTCAAGTTAAGGTCTAGGGACCCTCCCCGGGCCTAGTCCTTACTATCTAAAGTCATGTGAGGGCACTCAAATGGAGCAAACATTTTATCCGTTTTGCTCTATCTCGCTTAGTTTTCGAGATATGGGCCATTTTATGAAGTGGAAAATGTTTATTAGAAATTCCCGAGGGTCCAAGGCCTTACCATGGTCCATTTTAGGACAGAGATAATCCCTTTCGCTGGGGTATTGCATGGTTAGGGGTAGTTGAAATTTTCGTCAATTTTGCTCTATCTCTCTTAGGTTTCGGGATATTGGCAATTTAAAAAAATCCAGAGGGAAAGGAATAGTGCCATCTTTAAAACTTCGGATGCACTGGTGGCGCCATCTACCGGGTAATAACAGAAACATGAAAATATTATATTTTAATAATAAATTTTGCAAAATTTAACGAATGGGTTCTTAAAAATAATGGGTTCTTCGAAAATTAACACTCTAAACTAGTTAAAGTATTAAGGATTTTTATTATAGATAATTATATGAAGATAACTAAAATCTTTGTTTAAATCAGTGTTTTAACTAAACATTTTTTAAAGATTAATCAAATAGATTTGAAACCCGTTTGACAGATTTTTCTACTGACTTATTATTTTAAGTAGAAGACACAATCCCTAGCGGTCCGCACATCGGACACAACATTATGCCGTTGTCAGACAGTCGATCGAAAATTTTACATATTTCATAAATTATTGCACTTTCTAATTTCTGGTGTTGTCAATATTTTTCTTTTTCTACTAATTCTAAGACTTTTTCGGTCACACATTTTAGCGTAAACTTCCTTATATTGATGTGTGCCACCATGGCGTTATTTATGCACTTTTTTGTCTGATGTTCAGTCCGATGTGCGATCCAATATGTATTGCATTTCCTTCTGTTATACCCTTCTTGGTACCCTTTTATTTAATTTTCTTGTAACTTGAATTCATGTTTTATTCAATTTGTCTTTGTTTTCCTTTTAAACAACCGCAGAATTAACACAACACTCATTTATTAATATAATTCTCGTACATTATGAGAAACGCAAAACATGTTTCCATAATATACATATGTCTCGTGTTTCATTATGTTTGCAACCATTTTTCAGTATTATTTATTGCACACATCCCTTTGTAACAGGATTTAAATAGAAATAAAGTGCATTTCATACTCACCTTTACTTTTATTCATAGCTGCAATTAATAGCATTCAATAGAACAAACTTTAAAGGCGACTATTTTACAATGCATTGATGGAGAAAATTTCAAAACACACAGTTATTCCATGTGAACCTATAGTATACTCAGGGAAAAAAGCTTCATCTATAAAGAATTGGTATGAAGTTTTCATAACATTTTCTGAAGTTGCGAATGTTTTATATAGTTTGGTATTAGAAAATGACCCAAATCTCGGAAACTGAGGAAGAAAGAAAAAAACGGAGTGTGTTGGTAGAACTAACTTATGAAATTGGGATAGATCCGGGTGAGATTCCGAACCGGATTATGTTATATACATACATATATATATTCTTATGAAACATTTTCTTAAATATCTATGAAAAAAAATTTTGTTTGTTAAATTTTCACGAATTTCAACTTTCGCCGCGGGTATTGGGCATATTTTAAAATTATTTTATTACTTTTCCATAAAAAAAATAATATAATAATAATAAAACCACCTTTTAATTAATTATTCTTAAGTTTTCTTATATTTTAAAAAATAAAGTGACTTATACTACTTTCAAAATAAACATTTTTGTTAAATCGTTTAATATGAAAAAAATAAAAAAAAACATTTCCTAAAGTTGGGAAAAATTTATGTGAACAATATCATACATGGAACTAATTAATTAGGTGGACTAATTAATTAATGATTTCATTACCATTGCATTGATATCAATTGTAATGAAATTATTTTCATTAGCATTTTTTTAATTAATGGTAATGATTCTAAAATTTAATTTCATTGATTAATGATAATGATTTGAAATTTCATTACCATTGATATTGAATAAATTAAAAAAAATAATTGCCATTGACAGAAAAACGTAAAAATGGAGTAAAACTCGCTGAAATCGAAGAGGGAATATGCTCATTTAGGCTCTTGCTCAATTGAAATTAAATATTACTTTCCATTCCATTTTTATTTGTATCCAGGTAAAATTTAACGGATTGGAATGGGTCCTCCTTAAAAAATTATGTTTTATAACTTCCCCGGGGAAACCCGTTGTTCGTTTTCATTTGCCTGAATTTTTTTGTAAACAAATGGTTTTTAATCAATTGTAATTAGTTTTTTTATAGATTAGTGTAATTTCATTACCATTAGTAATGATTTTTCTAATGAAAAATATTTCATTCCCATTAAATGGTAATGAAATTTTTTTCATTGTCATTAGTATGAACTAATGGTAATGAAATTTCAATGGTAATGAAAAATTCCCATGTATGAACAATATTTCACGAAGGGCATGGGAATGGGTTTTCCAAAAATTTTAAAAAATTTAAACCAAAATAAATAAAAACATAGGATTACGAAAAATCAATCGCCTTTAACAAAGAAAGTGACAACGCATAATCGTTAAGACAATGTGCTATAAAAGAAGTAAATATTTTTACGAATTTTAACCTTCAATAAGAATAGTGCCATAAAGTGTCTTTTAACATTAGCTTTTCCACAAAAAATATATCAATATTCTCGTCCAATCGATCTTTTTTTTTCTATTTCAAAAATAAATATTTTTGTTAAATCGTTTTTTATGAAAAAAAAAATTATTCGGTAATGTTGGGCCAAAAAGAAATATTTCACGAAGAGCACATTTTCGCGTATTTCAATTTTCAACGCGTATATTGGAAATACAATTTTTTCTAAGAGTATTTTTAAATATTCCGTAAAAAAAATAGTGATATCCTCATTCAAACAATTATTTTTAAGTTATTTTTTTCTCTTTCAAAAAAAATGCGACTCATACCACTTTCAAAATAAATTTTTGTTTTAAATCGAGGTAATGAGAGTCACTGTGAAAACTTAAAACCATTTTGCAAAAAAAATATAGCGAAAAATCCATCCTTTAACCAAAATTACTTCATTAAATATTTAAAGATTTTCACAATAAAATCAGCATTTCATAATAATTAATGCTGATTTTATTAACCGTAAAAAGTTAAAAATTCTGTTTTCTCAATTTTCGCAAATTCTAACCTTCAACACGAACATCGACAATAAAATGTATTCTAACCAGAGACCCAAAATAACTTAAAAAGTCACTACCCAAATTTATTTAATTATAATATTACAATAATGCACTATATTTTATAAATCCTATTGCACAAAAAAATTACAAAGTTTGGCAAAGATTTTACTTTTTTCAATTTTTATATTTTACTCTATAAATTTCGGTTGTTTTTTGATTTTTATTTTAAAACTTTTTATAAAAGTTACAGAATGATTTTTTTGAAAAAATTAAGCAATAACTTTTTTATTTGATAATAAAATAAAAATTAAAAATTGACCTAAATTGAATGCCGGAAGTTGCTGGAATATACATATTTACTCACTTTAAATCACTGTTCAATCTTTTATTAACACTAGTTGACATCATCAGGACATTGTAATTGTTGAAGTCATTGGTTCTATGGCTTTGGATTTATATTCTTAATTATTATTTTTTTATAAAGAAAGAAAATCACAACATAACTTTTATTATTTTTGAAAAAATAAAAATCGTATTTGGATTGTTTTTGTTTGAATTAAAAATAAAAATCAAACAGAGAAAATAAACAGAAAATTAAAAATACTCAAACAAGAAATAATTGTAAAACAATCACTTTTTTGAATAAAAGTTATAACTGTTACGTCCCTGATTCTAACATAATTTTATTACTATTTCCTTTAATTTTATTATTATTTCCTACTTAGAAAAAAAGGTGACTTATACCACTATCAAAATAACATTATTGTTAGATTGTTATTATGAGAAAAAAATAAAGAAATTATTGGGAAACCCAGTTGAAAATGGGATCGTATAAAAGAAAGCTCAGCACTACTTTTAATAATATTACATGTTATATTTTTGGTCTTACAAGATTTGAGAGTGTGTCCCGGTACTCGTGTCGTATCTTGGGCATTTCACTTGATGACTATTTAAAATTTCAAAAAACTAGTTTTTCTACATAAAATAATCAATAATACGGAGCCCAAATACTTATTCAATCGTTTAACCCTCACAGTGTAGCCCAGAAATAATGTTATAATTCAAATTCAACATCGAGATACAGCTTCTAAACAGCAGTTCTTCATTTTTACAATACATCTCTGGAACGATATTCCATACGATTTTCAAAAAACCAGCAACGCAATAAAATTAAAAAAATTGTTAATGCAATATTATTCCTAACTCTTATTATTATTATTTTTTGTTATTTATTTTTCCTTTTTTAATTAAATGGTAATTTACTTGTTAAACACATGATTTTTCACAATACAATACATTTTATTTGTTCCCTTTTGTTTTATGTATTATTAATAGAAGTAAGTTAAATTTTAAATTTTATGTCTACAATTATTGTTCAAAATTAAATTCTAACTTGTCTGATTCTAATACTGCAATTTTTAAGATACTTTATTTTGTTGTATTAGAAAATCAAATGTTTTAATAAAGAAAGTATATAATCATATATGGATATAGCTAATCTTATATCTCCATAATAACGCCATATACGATCATATATGGTATCACATATCCCCATATATGTTCGGAGCCGAAATTTGAAGGTATGTGGAAATATGTGATCATATATGAGCATAAATTAATCATATACACGCATATATGAATATATATAATCACACACGACCATATAGCCTCAAATTTCGGATCTGAACGGTCATTAGACCGTACCTCAAAAGAATTTACATTTTTCGTTATATCTTTGGAATTTACAGTCGGATCTTAAAGTATGATACATCGATGGTTTTCTCTCGAGGGGACCAATGTTTTGCTTTAAGGACCATTCACCTCAAGTATCCCGTTCTAGTAGTTACCCACCAGAACTCAGTTGCTACGCGCCTAATGTACGACCCTAATATCAGAGAATTTAAGATCGCAAAAAATCATTAAACTTTTGCTAAGGAAGTTTTTCGATAAGCCCAGCAGAATTTTTTTTATTTTTTTGGTTGCCGAACGTTGCCTTTTTAAATTTTTTTCACCGGATTTTTCCTTTATAGCAAAACACTGGTCTCCTCGAGGCAAAAAAATCGATATATCATATTTTAAAATCCGACTTTAAATGCCGAAGCTATAACAAACAATTAAAAAAGGCGACCCCTACGTTCGGGGAAAAAATTTTTTTTTGGAATTGCTTTGCAAAAATACTTTATATTTAAAGGTGTACCGCGAACTTTTTTTTTTGCCTGTAAGGTGGTACGGTCTCATGTTCATATTTGATACCATATATGGTGTTGTAATGAAAATGGGATACTACATGACACAGAAAAAATTAATGAAGATCTGACCATTAGTTCTATATATTTCGGACATGCTAATTACATTTGCGTACTTTATGTTTCGATCCAAGGTACAGATTTTCCGCGAAATGCCTTTGAAGTTTAGCGGTTTTCCATTTAGTTTTTTATATACAAAAATTTTCAAATGCAATCAATATCAATTTTTTGTGGTTAAATGTGGGCACAGGACCTGTGTTCATATTAACATTTATGCACAAAACTTGATACTGAAACCAATGTTCGCATTTTATATGGATTTTTACAGTTTTTTATGGTTTTAACCAATTGATATTAAACGGAATTTGATAAATGTGTTGCCTTAGTAAAGAAGCAATTAAAAGGAAAATATTTCAACAAAAAAAATTTATTCATGTATGGATAGCGACATACATATATATATGTTAAAATCGATTTTTCGAAAATTTTATATGCGATCACTTTGGCAAATGGAAACTTTTTTGTTTGAAATTTCGCAAGAACAGTTTTTGAAGGTAACCGCATATTATACTAAAAGTTAGACTTTGGAAAAATCGCGATTTCGCCTTTTTTAATTTTTTGTTATAGCTTTGGCATTTAAAATCGGATTTTAAAGTGTGATATATCGATTTTTTTTGCTCGAGGAGACCAGTGTTTTGCTATATAGTAAAAATCCAATTAAAAAAAATTTAAAAAGGCGACCCCTACGTTCGGCAACCAATATATAAAAAAATATTCTACTGGGTTTAGCAAAAGTTCAATGATTTTTTGCGATGTTTAATTTTTGACATTAGGGTGGTACATTAGGGTGGTAGCAACTGAGATCTGGTGGGTAACTACTAGAACAGGATACTTGAGGTCAAAATGCCCTTAGAGCAAAACGCTAGTCTCCTCGAGAGAAAAAAATCGATGTATCACACTTTAAGATCTGACTGTAAATACCAAAGATATAACGAAAAATGTAAAATGGCGACCCCTACCCTACGTTCGGCATAAAAAAATAAAAAAAATTTTTTTGAAACCTCCTTGCAAAAATACTTCATATTGGAGGGTGTACGGCGCACTTTTTTTATTTTTTTTTGCCTGTAAGGTGGTACGCTCTACTATACATGCATACTAGAGTGGGCCATACTTTGCCGAATTGCGAATTTCAAAAGCAGGGGGTGTGGAAAAGTTGCGTATGCGTCCAGTAAACAGTAAAAAATTAAAATTTTGAAAATCGGTTCACGTTCAAGCTCCCAGCACAACGGTGGAAATTTCAAAATTTCGGAAAGTTTAAAAAAAATCCTTAAATTTTGTTAAAAAATATTTGTTGTTGTGATATATTATTTCTAATAAGAGATTCTGAAATATTGCTACTTGAATTTTGCTTAAAAAAACGTTTTTTCATTTTTCAGTCGAGTCTTCAAAAAGTTAGTCTAAAAATGTTTTTAATTTTTTTCATTTTCAAATCTACTACCCATGTGAAAATCGAAATATATATGAACATACATGATCATACATTGACTTGTATATGATCATGCATGGACATACGTGATCATATATGACTATGCATAGTTTAATGTATGACCATACATGATCTCATATATTTCCATATATCTTTGGATCCGAAATTTGAGGGTATATGACAATACATGTTCATATATGACCATATATGATCACATATGAGTCATATATACTCATATATGATCATATATGACCATATACATCCATATACCCTCAAATTTCGGATCCAAAGATATATGGAAATATATGAGATCATATATGGTCATACATTGAACTATGCATAGTCATATATGATCACGTATGTCCATGCATGATCATATACAAGTCAATGTATGATCATGTATTTTCATATATATTTCGATTTTCACATGGGTATCTATATAAAATTATCTTTTATTTGAGTGTAAAAAAGTTTAAAAATGTTGAAGGGTATTCCAAGGAGGCTGCGACAAAAGTTGTAAAAATTTTCAGAGTCAAAAGTGATTGTTTTTTGTAATCACTGTTTTTTTATTAAGTGATCAGAGATTTTACCTACCCATGTGAAAATCGAAATATATATGAACATACATGCTCATACATTGACTAGTATATGATCATGCATAGGCATACATGACAATATACGTCATTGCATAGTTCAATGTATGACCATACATGATCTCATATATTTCCATATATTTTCGGATCCGAAATTTGAGGGTATATCGAGGTATATGGCCATATATGATCATATATGAGCATACATGAATCATATGTGAGCATATATGGTCATATATGAACATGTACGCTCATATACCCTCAAATTTCGGATCCAAAGATATATGGAAATATATGAGATCATGTATGGTCATACATTGAACTATGCACTGAGGTATATGATCATTTATGCCTATGCAGGATCATATACTAGTCAATGTATGATCATGTACGTTGATATATATTTCGATTTTCACATGGTTTTGGATCAACATAAAAAGCATTTTTATGGCTGGTCCATCTTTTTTAATAATTTTGGGTATTTTGATAATAAATTTAAAATAGTGTGATCGGATCTCGAAATTTGCGACACAATGTTCGAAAAGTATCCTCCTTTTTGTCCACACAATGTTCGAAAAGTATTCTACTTTATATTTTTTGTTGTAATAAGAGAATATTTTAGAATAAAATTAAACACTTAATAGTTTCTTTGTAAAAGTTTTGACAAATATTCTATACACTGTGCCACAAAAGTATATATACAGAAATGTAATTGTTTATAACTTAATACATTAGTTTTTAGTAAATATCATAAAAATTAAATTGCGTGCTTCAATTCAAAATTTTGTAAAACAATGTTCATAAAGTATCCTATTTTTTATCCACACAATGTTCGAAATGTGTTTTACTTATACTTTTGTGGCACAGTGTATAAAATATTTTTCAAAACTTTTACAAAGAAACTATTAAGGTCCTGTGCGAAGTGGCTAAATTTCTTCTAAACTAAATACAAAACGAAAAAAGGTTTGAATTTTTTTTGAAATATGTTGTAAAAAATTTTCTAATTTGAAAGAAACTTGTAAATCTGAATTTAGTTTAGATTTAGTTTAGCCAGTTCGCACCCGCCCTAAGTGTTTAATTTTATTATAAAATATTCTCTTACTACAACAAAAAATATAAAGTAAAATATTTTTCGAATATGGTGTGGACAAAAAAGAACATACTTTTCGAACATTGTGTTACAAAATTTTAAATCCGAGCACGCAATTTAATTTTTTTAATATTTGCTGAACACTAATCTAGTCTGATTTGCAAATTTAATGTGTTTATAACTTTTGAGGAAGGTTTATTCTTCTTCTTAACCTCAAACCTACTAAATTAGAATTAATAAAAATAAATATTAATGACAATATTAATTGTATTTGGTCTATAAGACGCGTTTGAAAAAACAACACTTTACTAATGTATTAAGTTCTAATCAATTATATTTTTTTTATATATTTTTGTGGTACAGTATATAAAATATTTTTCAAAACTTTTAGGTATTTAATTTTATGTTAAAATATTCTTTTAATACAACAAAAAATATAAAGTAGAATTTTTTCGAGCATTGTGTCTCAAATCTCGAGATCCGATCACGCTATTTTATATTTATTATCAAAATACCCAAAATTATTAAAAAAGATGGACCAGTCATAAAAATGTTATTTTATGTTAATCGAAAACAATAAATGGGTAAAATCTCTGATCACTTAATAAAAAAACAGTGATCACAAAAAACAATCACTTTTAACTGTGAAAATTTTTACAACTTTTGTCGCAGCGTCCTTGGAATACCATTCAACATTTTTCAACTTTTTTACACTCAAATGAAAGATAATTTTATATAGATACACTCTAATTAATTTTTGTTTAAAATTACCCAATTTATAGTAGGAAACTGAACTCCTACTATAAATTGGGTAAATTTACTCTATGTGTGTAAATAAAAAATATTACACACATCATGTGCAAAGTGGTACACACAATATGCGTAAATTTACATCGTATGTGCGTAAAAGAATTTAAAAAAAATTGCAAAAAAATTTCTTAAAAAATAATATATTTTTTAATAAAAAGTCTTATACATATTTTTACTTTAGTTTGTTGTAGTTTATTACAGTTAGTTTAAAAATTCACAATCGTTATTCCACGAAATTTAGCAAACTGTTTGAGAATAGGTTTGATTTTTTTTTCTTGATTAATTTTCTCCACTAACCTAAGTTAATATGTATTTGTAATTTGTGCCACCCACTTCGCCACATTGGATGATTGAATATTTTGCCTGTATTTAGCGATACAAGAATTTCGGTGGGTTTAGGAACTGGTATTTTTGAACAACACTTTCGGCATGTTTTTATTGCTTGAAACATTGTTCATGTCTTGAACTTGAGTATTTTTCTTTTTGGTTGGATAATAGGATATGAATGGCAATTCGTTTTTCCATTTGCAGCTATGATTACCTCCGTAGTATCATCGTCGTTAATAAAATTTGTTTTAAATAAATTTTGCTATTATTTCTTAAAGTTTTTTAGTATTTAGAAATGTCAATATTTTTTACTACTACAAGTTAGTAAATTTACGAACTTTTCGTGTAAAGTTTTAATTTACCAACAAAATATTAATTTTAGACACAAATTGTTTAATTATGAACACATAATGCCTATTTTTAAGTTTTATGTGTATTATTGTATATGAAAGTGCGTACGAAAAGGCTTTTACGCATTTGGTGTTTATATTTACTCACTATGTGTTATATTACACAAAAAATTACCCATTTTATAGTAGTAAATTTACATAAAGTTTTTAGAGTGTAGTAGATTTGAAAATGAAAAAAATTAAAAACATTTTTAGTCTGACTTTTTGAAGGCTCGGCTGAAAAATAAAAAAACGTGTTTTTCATCAAAATTCAAGTAACAATATTTCAGAACCCCTTCGGCCGATTAAAAAATTTAAATTTTTTTGGATTCAGCGAACTATAATTTATTAGAAATAATATATCACAACAACAAATATTTCCCTTATATCGTGTGTGCTACCATGGCATCATACTGTAATTGACGCAATTGTTTTGGCCGATGTCCGGTTCGATGTGCGATCCGATAATGATTGGGACCCTAGTCTCATACCCTTCTTGCATCTAGTTCATAAAATATATATAGATAGGACTACCGTATAAAATACGAAAAATGTTTAGCCCCCTCTTGAGTGAATCCTGGATCCGCGCCTGTATAGAACTGATGGTCAGATTTCCATTAATTGTTTTCTGTGTTATGCAGTGTTATTATAAATGGTTCTTTGGTGTGGACTTTATTACAAAAAGCTTATTTGACCAAACATTACACTAATAGAAAAAAGTCAGCAAAAGGTTTAATTAAAACAAGCTGCTGAAATTAGCAGATTATTTTTGCAAAATTGATTAATATGGGAACACCAAAAATAAAACTGTTAATTATACAGAATTTTAGTTATATTTGAGTTAAATTTTAGTTAGATTTAATCAGCGAAAAATTGTTAAATAATTAGAAATTAAAAACTTTTTTAAAAATAATTTTTTCAGTGCTAAAAAAATCTAGCTTTCTGAAATTAGCATTTCCCTATGTTTGTTACCAAAAATATTGCTGTTGATTTCCGACAAAATTTAGCTTAAAAATAACAAAAATTTTATAGATTTAACAGTTTTTTTTTGCTATTTTTAGTTTACTAATATTTGTAAAAAATTTTTGCTGATTTTACGGTAAAATTTGTAATTTTCAATTGACTAAAAGTTAGTTATGTAAATTTAACAGTAGAATTTTATTGTTCTTTCTCACTAGTATTTACAAAAAAATCTGCTAGCTTCAGCAGTGTTTTCTGCAAGGTAATTTTAACTAATTTTTAGTAGCTTTTTCTGCTATTTTTACAGGTTTATATCTATGAGTGAAGAAAATATTGACGTAAACATGATTTAAACAATAATTTCACAATAATTCGCAATCAGGCATCTACTCCATGATAATGATAATTAAAAAGTTACAGTGTTTTTGTTTTTAATGTGTATAATATGTATTAAGATAAAAAAATTAGTTCATCCTCCATACAGGAAACGGATATTGAAACTCACCATTGGAAACAAAATTCTAATTGATCCGGAAGTATAATACAATTCTTACTTTACAGCTGGATAAGGTTGGTTAATGGAGTACATATATACTTATGTATTAGGGTTATAACTTTTTGCATTTTTTGCAAATATCAAAAATTATATAGCATATCAATCTAGGTCTTGGAAAAATACACTAATACTTTTTCGCGATATTTATAATTAGATTATTTTCCAATTTAAGTTTTTGCAAGAATTCATCATGAAGCATATAATTTTCAATTAATATTATTCCGCTGAATCCGAATTTGGGAAAAAATTGTTACAAAATTGTGCAGTTTTCCAATTGTCAATATTTTTATATTATATTATTTATGCATATTTTTTTATCAATTTTGCTTAATTTCTGGAAATTTGAAATCTTAGTCTTAATTTTTTAGATAGTTTTGATGCCTAAGTAAACTAACCTTATATTTAAATATAATCATGTTAGTATTTTTTCAAGAATATTTAGCAAATATTTTGAGAAATCGCTGAAAATGTGATATTTTAGAAATTAATATCGTTGCGGAACGTTTTCAAAATTACCCAAGAAAACTTTTTCTATTATCAATGCAATATAATTCATATCATGGTGCCATATAATTTTTTCATATACGAAAATGTATACCCTATTATACATGTATGTATGTGTGCATGTATTAACACAAACAAAAAAGCATCATAATCATTTACTTGGTGTATCCTTTAAACATGGGTGGTCAATTTAACAACAGACACCATTAAAAATAATAACAAAAACAACAACATTTGTTAATTTTTCTGCTCCTTAATAAACTAAAATAATAAATAAAAGCAAAAAGTTTTTAATGAACAAGCGTAAAGTGCTGACAATAATGCCTTTCAATGCCAAAAAAAAAAGAAAGAGGAAACTCTATTTCGGATGAGTGCAGATTCTTTGTTTCTTCTTATTACAGTTTATACAACATTTGTTTTTATAATTTTCATGTTTAAAAAAGAAAAAAAAAAAGAAAATATTTCAACTTTCCCAAAAACTCAGTTTGCTAGGTACATATAGTACATATAAATTTTACATAGTATAATAATACCATCCATGGGACTAATTAATTGAGTGAACCAATTTATTGATCATTTCAATAGCATTGCACTGATTTTATATACATATAATTGAAATTGTAATATAAAAAAAAATAAATTGCCGTCTAAAAATCTACAAATGTGACCTGATCTGTGAAAAAGAGGCTTACATGCGAAAACAAGTTATCGAAAACAAGCTGTTAAAGGCTGTTCTGGTGTTTTCGTATCTCTGCTCTCCTTTCTCTTCAATTATAGTAAAATTTTTCCACAAATTATGATTTTCTGGTTTTCACAGTGTGAAATAGCGTCTCAAACTATATCCGAATCGACAAAAAGGTGAAAAATGATTTTTTGACACCTAAGCCCACTTTTCATACACCAGGTCACATATACACTCATAGAAATAAATCTCTAAAAATAGCAGAAAAAGCAACTAAAAATTAGCTAAAAATGCTGAAATTAGCAAATTTTTTTGCTAAATACTAGTAAAATAAAAAGAGCAAAAAAACCGTTAAATTTAAAGAATTTCAGTTATATTTAAGTTAACCTTTAGTTAATTGAAAATGACAAATAGTTTATAAAGCGAATGGAATCATTCCTCCAGGGGAATTGTGTGCATTTTGTTTTTGTTACAATAACAAAATACACACATTCCTCAGGCGGAATTATTCCACTCGCTCTATAAAAACAGGGGGTTAATATTGCAATTTACAACAACTTATTAATATTGTATTTCAATAGCATCTATCACCCAGCAAATAAAATTGCAAGTAGTGCTTTACAAACTACTTCTTTTCTATGAGTTTCCATAATTTTAATAAATAAATATAATTTTCAAAATATAGTGAAGTTGAATGATTAATCTTACTGGTGGGCTATAGTGTGCTACAAAACTATTTCGATCCCATATGGAATGTAGCAAAACTCGTTTGTTTCGAAAATTAGTAGCAAAACTCGTTCGTTCCAAATTTTAGTATATTATTTTTCTATATTTCAGTAAGTTTCGATTTTTCAACTGTTGAGTTTTTAATCAAGAATGGCATAACATCCCAGCAGAAATTACTGCTTTCTTAGAAGCAGTTTTTTCAGGAAAAGTTGAGCAGTGAAGCGATTGCATTATTGATAATATCATGCCTGATTTTTGTTCGAGATAGCTCGGGTGAAAGCACTTGTTTCGAGATCCGAAAAGGCATGAATTCACCGATTTTAAGTAGTGCTCCTCTTTTTCTTTTAAAATGTCGATAATTCATGCCTCCTCGGAAGTGCATATTATAAAGCTTTTCAACTATTTAAAATCATGCCTTCTCAAAAGCACAATATTCCTGCATATTTTTCCGTGAAGAGAAAATGCCTCCTTTTTCAGTAAAACCTCTTATTTACATTAAAATAACTTTTCTCCGCATTTTAAAAAATTTTGGTAAAAGTACCGCAAAAATATTTAAGCAATCAAAATGTATTGCTCATTTCATGCCTTTTTGAAGAGCACAGCAAAAGGCGATGTAAATAATTAATCCACTTAGACCTTTCATTAGTGCTGTTTAGGAAGCTATACATTTTTAGAAGCGGTAAAAGTAGCAATTAGGAAGCAGTAAAAATGTTTACTGATTCCTAACTGCTACTTTTACCGTATTTTTGCTGGGATTTAAGAATTAAAAGCATTCAACTAATTTGATTAATTTAGTTAGCCGCAACCAATTTTTTGCTTTTTCCCAAAATTTGGTTAATGTGTAACGAACGAGTTTGGCATCTCAGCTACTCCATTACAAACTTTAGCAGACTTTAAAAAAAAAGACCTAAAAAGACTATTCTAATTTGGAATTTTTAATTTTAAAAATATTAGTTTTATCTGCCGATTCTTGCAGCTAGCATTTTTGTGTTTGTTTTTTCAGTATCAAGACAAGTTAAAATTCGTGATTTGTTTAATATTTGGGGAAAGCGCAGCACACAATTGTATGCAGAAAATGAAATTAAATATTTTTTTGGAGAATTCCTATAAGATAAAAACAGAAGCGAACAAAATTAAGGAATACATTTTATAGTTACCAAAATAAAAACATACTGGTAAAAATTCCACAGGGTACTAAAAACTTTTGAAAAAACCCACAGTTCATGGTTGGATCCTGTTTTTTTATTGTTGAAAAATAATAATGCTTTGAAAGTACACACAGAAAGCTAATCAGTTGTAAAATTATTGCAATTACTATAATTTTATAAATACAGAAGAATCTCTGTTGAAATTGTAAAATAGCAGTCACAAAAAGCATTATCTTTCATAGGCGACAAACGATTTGTTATATCAACTGAATGAACGTTCTTATTTTACAGAATTCGGTATATACAGCCAAATTTACCTAAAATTAAATTTGCTCAAACCATTTCGATAGTGGTAACCATCCAAAAAAAATTAAAATAAAACATTTTCCACACTAAATTAGTTGTAATAACTGAATTGATGAAAATAAATGTTCACTAATATGTTACTAAATAAAATTTACTAAATATTGGTTATACTAACCGAAATGCAATTTTATTTGTAATAGAGTTTCTGTTTCGATCACCGAATTCAAATAAAATAAATTACCCAGTGTAGAAACGGTAATGACATATCATTATTTTTGGACTACCAGTAATGACACCCACTTACCTTCTTATTATTTTAAAAGGATATATGTAACCACATATTTTTTGATTTTTTGTATGTTGGCGAGTAAGCTTACTTGTGTGCAGCAGGTTAATTATGTTTTTATCTATTAAATATTACATGTCGATATAGCTCAGATGGTAGAGCTATTGACTGGCAATCTGTAGACCCAGGTTCGATTCCCGCAAATAAAAATATTTTTTTTTATATAATTTATTTTTTTGAAAATCTATTTTTAGACTCATTATTTTTGTCAGTACTGGTAAGCACATGGGTAACGATATATTTTTTGATTTTTCGTATGCTGGTGTGTAACGACAACTCATTATTTTTCGCGACATCGCCATATAAAGGTAATAAGAAATGTAATAACAAAAGTAACTAGTTACCATTACCAAGTATGTAGTTACATAACCACATATCTGGTAATGATTTTCTACACTGGGTAGTGTTAGTGTCAAAAAAAAAATCTTAATAAAAAAATATTTAAAGAATATTGTGCTACAAATAAATCCATAATTTGTTATAACTGACGTGTTTTATTAACAGCATTTCATTTATTATTGCACTTAATAATTTCAGGATATAATTTTAAAATATTTGTATATCTGGTCAATATAAAGAAGCGCACCAAATTTTATCTCTCTATGACAACTGCTTCTACTTTTGGCTGCTCGTTATATAAAAATGCCACACTGTGCGTCGGGGGGTAAATCGCCTCAGACGTGTAAAGCTACGCAGACGAATATTTTTTTAATTTTGCGATTTTTAATGAAAAATGGATGAATGAATTATTTTCTTTCTTTGTTTGTTGAGTTTAAAACGCAGTGGGCGAAAACTTGTTTTGAAATTCGCGAGATTTTTAAAACAAATTTAAATTTGTTAATTTTTGTAAATTGTTATTTCTTTTTGTGATCAAATATTTTTCGGTCAAAAAATCCCTAACAATAATCCCCATAGGGAGTTTGACCGTTTTGTAATCGGTATTTATGCCAATTTTTATGGGGCTTATGTCCGAATATTTTTCAGCCCTAAAATTCCTTCAAAATGGTTATAATATTCGTGGGGGCAATGTCAAGGAGCCTCCTAAGAATGTTTTAAATTGTGGTCATTTTGCATTTCTTCAAATTGGGGTTATTTTGCACAATGAAAAAAACGCCTCAAAGTATTAAATGAGAATATACCCTACAATTCACTTGGGGCCTACTTTTCATTTGGTTGGGGTATTTTTTCATTATATTTTTGGAGTTAATTTTCATAATCAAATTTTGGCCCAAAAAATGGTGCTAAATTTCATTTTAAGATTGAGGTCATATTTCTTGGGAGCCATTTTGCTCTACGCCATTTTATTTTACTGATAGTGTTACTTATAGTAAAAATTTAAATTATTTGTTTATTGATTCGTTTTGAACTTTTTTTCGCTTAGTTAGTTTTCAATGCCAAATATATGATATAATTATTATCACTATCAGAAGCAAGAGTATTGGAGTATTTCCTTTCCACTATCACATTTCGAAATTTCGCTGAATGACCCCGAAGATACTTTCCTTGTAAGCTAACAGAGCATAAAAATATCACATATATAAACTTTTTTTTAACGTTAAACTTCCTTGAAAAAGTTCTTTGTTTAAAATACTTTAATAATTGTTTTTATTTTTATATGTATTGATTCTTAAGCGCATTATGTCAAATAACGAAGTGTTCGTACACATAAAATATCGATTTAAATTTCCTTTCTGTGTATTGTGTTTCCTTTCCTGATATCAAGTTCAGTTTTGCAATTTAATTCTTGAGTTTGTATAGTGAATATACAAGTATGAATGCTGTGCATCCGTCTTTCAGTCAGTCATTCATTCGGTTTTCTCTTGCCTTTGCCACAGCTGTCGTTTTCAATTTTATTTTGTTATTTCATTTCAGTTCTTCTGGGGGTTTGGTAATTTTTTTTTTTTAATTCAACTAGTTGCATTACTGTGAGTTTGGTAGGCATCCATTACATCATTATACCCTACATCACTACATGGAGAGGGTATAATAAGTTCGTGCTATTGTTTGCAACACCAAAAAAAATTTGACCTGGACCCACCTTATAGTATACCGATCGATTTAGAATCACTTTTTATTTCGATTTAACGATGTCCGTCTATCTGTCCATGCAAATACAGATCGCAAATATTAAGACATTTTGATAAAATTTGGTACACCGACCTACGTCGGCCCAAGGACGAATCCTGTTGAGTTTGGTTAAAATCGATCCATGTTTAGACCTAGTGCCCATATAAGGGTCCCTCCAAAACTGGCTTGGTTACATGCTGCAGGTTGCAAATACGAAGATATTTCAATGAAATTTGGTACGCTGACTCACATGGTCCCAAGGACAAAGCCTATTGATTCTAGATAGGATCGGTCCTTTTTTGGACCTATGGCCCATATGCGCTATATTTTCGATTTTCTCATCATTTTATAGAAAATGTTGATACAAGTCCAATCTTAACCCGTTCGACTTTAAGTTTTTTACTCGTTTTATTCCCAACAAACAAAGATGATCATTAATGACTCAGAAATGAGGTCCAAAAACATTAACTGTTTTCCTCTTTTTCCTATGAAAGTGGTCTGCACAAAAGAGTCCCCTGTATACTCAGTAATGACTGAGAAAAAAGAACGCAAAAAATCGAAATTTTCCTCATAAATATAATAATTTTGGAATCTTCTTTAAGTCCGAAAAATTAAACCTGCTTTTTAGATTGTAGTGACAACTTTTTGGATTGTTTTCTGAGGGTTCATATTTTCTACCAAAAAAATGAGTTTTTCAAAAAAACAATAATCATTTGTATGAGTCATTTAAGAATTTTATTTAAGAGCGCTCTGAAATTGCTGGCTGGGTTCTTTATTTTTTCTTCTTTTTTATATTTACTTTTATTTTCAAACTACTAATTTTATTTACCTCATACTATCTTAATTGTTAGTGTTGGTAACTCTTTTTTATTCTCTTATTTCTTGATATACCCCCTATAACACTACGCGGAGAGAGAGAGTTAATGAAATTTGATTATGTGATAGTGTTAAAAAAAAAAAACAAGAGACACGTACTTTTTTATCGGCCCAATGTCACATTTAAGGGTTAAAAACTGCACTCAGGGAACTTCTGCAGTCATAATTTGTTAGTTATTCAAGTACTGTATTATCACACACACTCAAGACAGGCTGGGCAGGAAAATTTGTTAATTTAACAAAATTTATTCCTGTTTTTGGCTTAAAATAAAATTAGCTGATTTTAACAAATTCTTTTGTTAAATTTAACAGATCTAAATTTAAGTAAAAAATTTATAAAACTACAGTTTTATCTGTAATTATACTGAGTCGTAGAATTTATCCGAATTTAAGGTCTCGGGACCCTCCCCGTGCCTAGTCCACATCACGTGAGGTCATATAAGGGCACTCCAACGGAGCAAACATTTTGTCCGTTTTGCTCTATCTCGCTTAGTTTTCGAGATATGGGCCATTTTATGAAGTGAAAAATTTTTATTAAAAATTTCCGAGGGTCCAAAGTCCATTTTTGAATAGAGATAGCCCCTTTCGCTGGAATGTTATTCGGTTAGGGGTACTCGAAATGTTCGTCAATTTTGCTCTATCTCTCTTAGTTTTCGAAATATGTGCCATTTTAAAAAATCGGGAGGGAAAGAAATAGCGCCATTTTTAAAACTTCGGATACACTAGTGGCGCCATCTACCGGGTAATAACAGAAACATGAAAATATTATATTTTAACAATCAATTTTGTAAAATTTAATGAATGAGTTCTTAAAAATTTGTTTTAAATAATTTTGAAAATTAACACTTAAAATTAGTTAAAGTACTGAGGATTTTTAGTATAGTCTTAAATGAAGATTACTAAAATCTTTGTTTAAATCTGGGTTTCCACTTAAAATTTGTCTAAAATTAGTCAAATCGATTTGAAACCCGTTTCACGGATTTTACTACAGACGTATTATTTTAAGTGTACAGTTCGAAAATATAAAGATATTTCGGTAAAATTTAATAGCTCTTCTTAGCCCAACGACAAATCTTTGTGGAATTAATAAAAACCTGTCTATATTCAGATCTACTAACAGAGTGTAATATTGTCAGATTCCAACTGAAACTCGGATACTATGACTACAATCGATTGGTACAACTGAATATCGGCTTTCACAAGAAAATTCGGTTGATATTGTAATAGCTCACGGGTGTCAGAGGCACTCCAGAAATTTGTAATTTGCCGGTATGAGCGAGATAAAAGAAAACACAGTTGATCCAATTTCAAAGAATTTTTATTTATTCTAGGCTTAATCTAGGGGAACTTACAGGGATATCTAGTATGATTGGTGAGCTACAATCAGAGCTTTGAAGAATTAATTCCTTTTTGAATGAATTCAATTTTCTCTAGAATTGAATGAATTCCTTTTTTTAATTCACTGAATTTGTTCAACTGAATGCGTTCATCAAACAATTAATTCAAAGAATTAATTCAATTGCAATAGTTCTTTTTATTAAATCAAATGAATTAATTCACTGGTGAAGGCATTTCAATTTTATAAATCGAACGCAAAAAAGTGAATTAATTCCTTACTGAATTAATTCACCACTGAATTCGTTCAATTTCATTTTCGTTCAGTGAATTAAAAAAAATAAAATTACGTTCAGTGAATTAAAAAAAAAAAAAAATACGTTCACTGAATAAAAAAAATACGTTCACTGGATTGAAAAAAAGGCTTTTGTTAAGGGTTTTGCTTATTTACGAAAAAATTGAAAAGGAATAGAAATCCCTAAAAATGTCAAGAAAAGGTAAAGAAAAAGCCAGTGTCATACGGGCTAAAGAAAGATTTTAAGGCACAGAGTATGGATGAAAATGAGTATGGATGAAAAAACTATTATACTCAATATAAAAAAACTAATTTTCCACGATAATAAGTTTCACGAGAAAATTGTGTACAGTTTGTTTTCACGCGAATGTAATATTCAAGACTATTATTTTTCTTATGAAAAAATTACATATTTAGGTAGTTCACAAGAGGTGTGATATCTGTTGTATCGTCCTAACAAAAAACAGAGTTGTTAAAATTTTTATTTGACTTTAACAATGAGTTTCTATTGGGTTTTGTCTCTGTTAGCACGCTCAAACATAGGACAATAAACATACGTAAAAATGTTGTATCGTGCAATTCTCAAATATTGCACGATACAATGATACAACAAATAGCACACCCCTTCTGAAAAACCTTATTGTATTTATTGTGATTGTGACTTTCTAGTAACAGGAAAAAATTGTTCATTTTCAGAATTTAAATTACGATTTGAGGCTTTTAAAATTTGAGTGAAATTTTTCGACGTGAAAAACAACTTACGGTGCTTTATATTACAATAGAAATTTGGATGTAGCACCCAAAATATTCGAGAATCACATTTGGATATGGTTGTAATGAGTCACGGAAATTTCTACTCACGTACCCATTTCTAATTCAAATAGACAAAACCGTAGATATTTGGTTGTTATTGCCATGTCTCCAAATTTAAAGAATATCGGACTAGGTTTGGGTTTATATTCTTAAGGTAGGTAGGTAAATACTGTAGCTAGTAGCAGCATTTTCAAGAGCATTATTGAACGGTTGCCAAAAATTTAAACACTAATATTTTTATTATTTTATTTTTTTATTTGAAAACCATATTACTGCAGTATTTTTAAAAATGTTTAGTTTTAAATTCCGCCAACCAAAGTCTACAGGGTTGCCACTTCATTATTGGCCTTTTTTAAAAAAGACAAAATAGGCTGCCACTGTGCAGTCTTCATTAATTATTGAAACATAAAAATGTAAAGTGATTCTTTATATCAAATATATTCTCTAGTCCTTATCATGGCCCGATTGTTTTTTTTTAAGTTTTTTTTAACAAAGTTGCCACACAAACTTAAAAATTCCAAAAAGGGGATATAAATTTTATTTGACTAAAATTCAAAAAAGTGCCACGATAAGGACTAGAGTTTTTTGTTGCCTACTAAGGAAAAAAACTGTGGTTAACCCGCCTTGGCTGTACAGTGGCAGCCGATTTTGCACTCATGGTTGTGCGAAAACGCGTTTAAAGTAATTTAGTTTTACGTGAGGGAAACAGCAAAATTCCGTGTAGCAATAAAATGTGAAATCCCTTCCTTTTCTACATGGGTTATGACTTTTTAAATTTTTTTTTTGCAAATATCAAATTTTACATGCCCCAGCCAAAAAGGCCATAAAAATATTAAGAAACGCAATCTTACTATTTCGCTGCTGTCAAAAAAAGTTCCAGCACCAAAAGAGTTGAAATTTGGTCAATATTTTATTTTAAATGTATTGATTTAAAATGGTATTACTAAACCAAAACTATTTTCTTGCACCGGATCTACGTAATTTTATTCGTTCTCATTTGGAAGAAAAAAAAAACGCGGAGCCAGCTTTGGCTAAGTTCCTTCCGGTTCTGTGTTAACAGCGTTTTATAAGCAAAAAAGTCGGAAAATAAAACTGAAGACCTAACTTAAAAATTCACGATCGTCACTTAGGATTTATCTCGGAAACTGTTGGTCCGATATTTACATAACCTACCTATCCGAAACTATAATATCTGACCTAATAGGGAGTATATAGCTAGGAACACCGATCCGTTCCAATATCGGAGAAATCGAGATATGAACTTTTTAAACGCGTTTTATAGAATTATACTCTACACTTTGTTGTATAGGATATAATTACTTCCAGCTAATATTTGTCACTAACAGAAATACTCTGGCACTTTTTTCACCTATTTTTCAACTAGATTCACAATACCAGAGTTCTCTGTAATAGTAAAACTGATTAATTTTGTTCTCACATATCTCTCATATTCTTAATATTTTTGGCACATTCCCATCCGCAGCACTGTGCTGTCTGATAGTGTGAATAGGTCCTTAAATTCAAGTACTATATAACTAAATAATGTTTTTAAGAAGTAACTAAGAAAGAAGTAGTCTGTTTCATGCATTTTAATTTTCCTTGGAACTTTTGCATGGTGTTTTTGTCTTAATAAGAAAATGCTTTAGCTTTAAGTTTAAAAGTTTTGTTTGCGTTTTACTTAAAGAATGAACATTGAACTTGAAGAACACTGAATTTAATCGTAGTGAGATGTTTGTGTAAATAACCGTTTATTTTTTTAATGCTTATTCATCTTTCTTTCTGACCCGTGAAATACTGTTAAGGGCGGATTATGGGACCGTAAACGTAAATGTGATGTAACTGTACCGTGCCGTAGCTAAAAAGTACACTTATAGATTACCGTAAACGACATTTAGCATCCATTTCATGTGGTTTTATATTTTATTCTAAATTTTTCCATTTATTTGTTAATTCTTATTCCTAATTTGTTGTTTGAATCAATTTTCTTTATTCATTTCATATTTTTTCCGACTAAAATCATTCAGCTGTTTCGATGCCGGATAAAAAATTCTGATTTCAACAGAATGATACTGCAAGTACGTTTTCATTTACGTGTTAGTAACCATTCGTAAACATTTCTTCTTGTGGTTTCGAAATAGCTGATTTGTTACAGATACGTTTACGGTTGGCTAACTCAGCCTTTAGCTTCAAAAGAAAGTGTACACGTGAGTTCCTTATATGTTCATATGTATTTGAGTATTGTGCAATTCTACTTGATTCAACATTTTTCGTGTTTTTAATAATATAATAGTTCCTTTTTCAATTTATAAAAAAACAACAACAATATTATTACAATAACAAAACTGAGACAACATAAACCAAAAATACTGCATATTTTAAGCGTCAAAAGAAATTATACAATTCGACCATAAAGTATTATGAAGTTTTACAGGGTTACAAAGGAAAAGTTGTAGATGGATTTTGCCCTCATCCAAATGTATAAAATATAATATAATCACGTCTAACTAGATATAAAAGTATATAAACGATAATAATATGACATATAAAACTACATAAATGATAATATACAATTGAATATTGTAATATATTTCACTATTTAGAGTGCTATATAAAACAAGATATAGTTATATATTTACCCCTCAATACATAAACGCTTTGTAAAGTTATAGGGGGTTTATAAAACGAAATTTTCATATAAGATTTGTTCAATAACCCTCCTATAATTTTACAAAGCATTTATAAATTTAGGGGTTAAGATATAATTTCATAAATAGAAAAAAGTCTATAAAAAATTCAGTTAAAGCTACTGAAAACCTGTTGCAAGTGACCTTGTAAAAGAAACTGATGAAATTACCAGATTATTTTTGATATATATTAGTAAGATACACTCAAAATAGTTTTTAGTTTAAATTAACTGAAAATGTAATTTAAAATAAATGAAAAATCACTGGAAAACTGGTCTACTAACTTTTCATTTAAATCAAAAGAACTTTTCATTTATTTTTAAATGTTAATAAACTAACTACAAAATCGTTAAAAAAGAAATGATTTTTCATTTGTTTCGTTTTTATAACTTTCAAAAAATTTACTATAAAATCCGTAAGAATAAATGATATTTAGTTTATTTCGTTTTTTAACTGACTTAGAAATCTAAAAGGATTTCATTTTTCAACAAAAAATTTAAAATGAAAATATTAACTGTAACAGAAAATCCGTATTTCTATCTAATTTAAAAAAAAAAGACAAAAACAGTTTAAAAATATATTTCTTTTCAATTTAACTGAATAATCATTTAAAAATAAATGTACGGATAACTTTTTCAATAAACTACACTCAAAAAAATAAGTTAGTAGAAAAATTAGTAAAACGTCTTGTATACTAAGTGTACTAGTTTTCAGCAATTTTTTTTTGCTGAAATTCCGTTTTTAGTAAAAGTTTTAGTTATATTTTTTTACCACTAAACTAATTTTGAACTAATGTTTTACTAATTTATTTTGCTACAAAAATTGTGCTGATAACCGCATTTATAGCGAGGACGACAACCAGATAGTAAAATGTAGTTGTCGCAGCTTGTCTGGGCAAAGGAAATGATAAAAAAGAAAAACAACTTTACACAATTTCTATATTTAAATTTTCAGCAAATAAATTAACTACGGCAAAATTTCGCTACAAGTTTTTTGAGTTTTTTTCAGATTACTAATATTCAGCAAAAAGTTTAGTGATTTTAGCAAGGTTTTTTTCTTTTTCAATCGACTAAGTGTTAGCAAAACTTTTGTTGAAGATTACTATTTTTTTGGTAAAAATCAGCTCGCTGATTTTCGGCAAACCTTTTGCTGAAATTACCAACTTTTTTGCAAGCACGCTACTTACTAAAAATTTGTTGACACAGCAACATTTTTTGCTGACTTTACTGACTTTTTTTTGAGTGTACAGTTAGTTACTGTAATAATATTTTCAGTGTAGGAATAGCAAAAATAAAACTGATAAATATACAGAATTTTAGTTATATTTGAATAAAAATTTTTTTAATAGAAAATAACAATTTAAACCACTTAAATTAGCAAAAAATTTTGCTAATAGTTTAGTAGCATAAAAAAATTTTGATAATTTTTTAATGCAAATAATCAGGATAATTTCTGTTGATTTTAGCAGGATAAACTGCTATTTGTATTCAACTAAATTTAGCTTAATAACAACAAAATTTTTGTAGAAATAATAGTTTGTTGTTGCTATTTATAGTCTACTGGTATTTATAAAAATTTTCTGCAGAATTTACAGTGCAATTTGTCATTTTCAATTAAGTAAAAGTTAACTTAAGTACAACTTAAATTCTGTAAATTTAACAGTTTTATTTTTGCTCTTCCCGACTGAAAAAGTTTTCTTATAATCTTATATGATTTGATATAATTATAACTGTTTATATGCGTGTTTTTATATAACCATATACATTTATATTAACACTTTGGTTTAATAAATATGTTTGATATGACGTTATATATAATCATATGCGATTTGGTCTCCAGCCATATATTAGGAGATTTGCGATATAGTTTATATATAATTATATATAATGGCGTATAAGCTTCTATAAACAATCTTATATCAAAATATATAAGAAAGTTAATAGAAAATTGTATTAACTTGATATATAATTATATCTGACATGATATCTAATTATACAAAATTTTATAAAGTTTAATTGCACTATAAAAATTAAGAAAAACAAATTTAGAAATTGTGGATCTGGTTTTGAATTTTGCACTTTGACATATAAATTAATGTTTATAATTTAATTTAACATCTATTTTTGAAATATTTATCACAACACTCTTTATTAAAATAAAAATAATTTTAAAGAAATAAATAATGTAAATTTTTTTTTCGTTGTGGAATTAAAGGTCGAAAGTGCAATTTTTATTTTTAAATTTAAAAGGTGAAAGGTATTTTTTTTTATTGTATAAGAGAGACACACATTTTTTAAGAAAGACCAAAACTCTAAACTAGAAAAAGTTGTTCCGACAAATTTTTGTAATGTTGAGTTAAACTGAAAATTTATTTTTGTCAGCTATTTCCAAGTTTATTAGCAAAAATTTTTCTAAACAACTTTCTCTCGTTTTGAATTTTGGTCTTTATTGAAATAAAACAAAATAAACTGCGTTATTCTAAGTTTAACGACAATCTACGTCCTAAAAACGGCCTAAATCGCATCCAATCGTCATTTCAAACATCTATCCATCAATAAAATTTTTCTCTATTGCATCAAAATACCAAAGATCGACCGATACCTACTTTGTTAGCCAAACTGTTCTATCGGGCATTAGTATTTAATATGAATGAAAATAGTGATCTCAACAATATTAAATAAAATTTTATTTGAAAATATTCCTCAAATTATATGTATTTATATATAATTTGATGCAATTAGATAGACCCATTTTTCGGATCAAATTGTATCAGGTTCGATAATATCTCGCTTGATCTAATTATATATTCCAATATTCAGATCAAATTAGATATGAACATATATATGGGTTTATATATGGTGATATATGATTATATAACATCCTTTTTAGTCGGGTTCTTATTTTAATATAATTTAGCAAAAAATTCTGGTAATTTCAGCAGTTTTTTCTGCAAGGTTATTTTTAACTAATTTTTGATGCTTTTTGTTTTATTTTTGCAGATTTATTTCTATGAGTGTATAATTTTATATAATTATGTTTTGATATGTATGCTCTAATACATAATTATACAAAATTTTATATGATAATATAAGACTATACCAAAACTAATTAGAAATTTATTAATTTAGTTCGAGGCCAATTTCCTTATTATGAATAAACATAATAAGTCCTTTTTTCAAAAACTTCATCAGGATACTCTCCTGACAAATATTTCACAGATTTTTTGCTTTCAAAAACCTCTACACTTTCAGAAACGAAAACACGATCATTTCGGGGATTTTCCAGGTCCCCTTCAAAAGTTTTCTTTAGAAAGTGGTGGCATTACTGCAATGCAAATTAAAGCATCAAAATCTGATATTAAATGTAGTCTGCTACGTCAACAAAATGTAAATGAAGCAAAAAATAAAATATGTTTTCAAAGCCTTCCGCAAGCATAACCAACAATAGAAATAATCCGAAAGTTTTTTGTTTTTGTATTTTATACCATTGAAGGGGACCTGGACAATCCCCGAAACGAAAAAAAGTTTATTAAAATATTTTTACATCGCTCTAATTTACTTTTATTTTGAAAAATAGTTAAAATTTTATAAATTTAGAAGAAAAATTTAAAAGCAAAAAGAATTTTGTATAAGTTTTATAAATTACACGATTGGGTTAATTTGGCCCAGAGAATTTTTACAATTTCACCAAACAAAAATTGCATTTTATATATAAATTAATTCCGAATGTATATATGTTCTTTGAAGTATATAGAAAGACTTCGCGCTATTTAGATCAATTGTTATATTAATAAAAACCTTACAAAATGAAAAAAATTGCTAAATAGTGGTTTTAATATTAAGTTTTGTGAATAAAATATGTACTATAAATAAAACTATGGTTTTGTTGCACTACTATAAAAGAAAGAATTCCGATTGATTGCAGATGAACCAACGTTTTGCGGAAAAGCTGTAATATACACGAAAAATGTCATGCCATATTATTAATAATTCACGCATGTCATTAAAATATCTAAAATAATTTCCAACTTTAGTGAATTAAACTCATTTATAAAAAACAATTAATCTAACACATTTTGCTAATTTTTTAGGAATACATCATCCATATGATAAGAAAACAGAACAAAGGAGCAACAGCAAGCTTATAATATGATCCAAACTGTTATAAACCACTTGCAATTACACTTACACACTCATATACTTATCCAATCAACCAGCCCAACAAACATGAATATACCCAACAAACATAAATGTACACGTGAAGTGATGAGGACCTCGACGTATGAATATAGCAGCCACACGCTGAAAAAAAACGGCCTGTCCCAAACATATTGCTGCAACCTCGTAATTAGGTTGCATCAACCGAATTCAGTTGTTGCAACCGAATTTGATTGCCATTCGGTTGTGATAACGGAATTATCTGTTGCCACAACCGAATTTGGTTGGAGCAACCGAATTACGAGGTTGGAGCAATCGAATCAATTCGGTTGGAAAAAATTCGTTTGTCACAACGGAATTGTTTTGAGAGTGTACCTGGAATTAGTTTTAACAAGAGTATCAAAAAATAAAAACTTTAAACAACCTAATCATTGACGTTTAACAAATTTTAATATATTTAATCGAATTAGTGTGAACAAAACCAATAAATTAAAATTGATAAAATGCACATTAATTACAATATGAATTGCAGCTGGTCTATATGACGTTAAACAACACTGTACTAAAATACAGTGCTATTGGCAGCCCGTCCGCAATATACACAAATTGCCTACTCTTGAACGTAAAAACCATACGTCAGTGTGGCAACATTTGCGAAAAAGGAGACACGGAGGACATTGAAAGATAAACAAAAATCTAAAAGTAGAATGTTTGTAGTTGTCTGTTTGATCACTTCTGAAAGTAAAAAAAAAATAACAGAAAGCTGAATAGGAAAGAAAACTATGAATTAGCTACATTTCATTCAAGGCCTTACTTGGGTTAGATGGCTAAGCTGTCGAACTTTAGTATAGTTACGTTTGTAATGTAGAACTAGGCACAGGTTCGATCCCTACAACCGACGGGTTGTTGAAAAATTATCATATAGAGAAAATCTGACAATAAAATATAAACAATAATACAATTTAATGGAAAATCACTGATGAAAAAGGCAGAAACTAGATCTAGTATGATTTGCAAATTTAATGTGTTTATAATTTTTAGAGAATAAGGTTTATTCATCCTCTTAATCTCAAACCTACTAAATAAAAAAAGTTAAATGTGTTTTTTAAACTGAGGTGCATTACTTAAAAGGTGATAGATAAAAGGAATTGAGTTCCAGAATTCTATGGCGTGGATACAGAATTGCCACGTTGATATAAGACTTTTGTAGCTAAAATGTTTAATCTTTTTCCTCTGCAAAAATTATTTGAGAAATTCAGTTTCTCATAAAGATGGTCAGGCTGATGAATGTAGATGATTTTGTGCAGGAAAATTAATGTTCGCGTTTTTAGAAACTAATGCCGTATAATTTAACTGAGAATGCTGAAACTCGTGCATGTCGCTTTAGAACATATACATATCGGACATATTATTGTATAGCGATGACTCCTTGCAACTGATATAAATTTGAACATCATTAGCAAACATTATAATTTTACAGTGTGTTAACATTTCTGGGAGATCATTAGAATATAATGAGAACAAGAGGAGGCCTAAAATAGATTCTTGCGGAACATCTCTTTTGACAGGTATTGATTTAAATCTTTTAGTTGTAGTTTCAACATATTGATATCTGATGTTTCAATAAGTTGACATAAGCTGAGTTGCGGTTTAAGAAAAATTAAACTAACTTCTTAATTTGGAACATAAAGTGCCGTGGTCAATGGTATCAAATGCTTTGGAATGATCCAACGGAACTAAAAACGTAACATTACCTTTATCAACCTCTTTTCTTATCTCTTCCGCAACGTCTGTTAGGGCTGTTATTCAGCTATGTTTCTTCCGAAACCGATATTGACAATTAGTTAGCAAATTGTTAATATCCAAATAGTGGGTAATTTAATTTTCAATCAGCTTTCGGAAACTTTAGAGATATGTGGTAAAATACCTTTAGGTCTATAACACAGTACAACAGCCAATCTGGGGGGTGAGAAATTCCAAGTCAGGGTGATGGTACTAGGTCAGTATAGTAAAACCCTCAAAGGGTTTGGCGTTCGTATGTGTCATTTTTTTTTATGACCTTTTAAATTTTTTCCTTATCTTGATGTTTTTTCGCTTAGTTGTAACTCGAGAACCACTTGTCCGATTTTGATGAAACAAAATTGTTGAGTTAAACTGAAAATTTATTTTTGTCAGCTATTTCCAAGTTTATTAGCAAAAATTTTTCTAAACAACTTTCTCTCGTTTTGAATTTTGGTCTTTATTGAAATAAAACAAAATAAACTGCGTTATTCTAAGTTTAACGACAATCTACGTCCTAAAAACGGCCTAAATCGCATCCAATCGTCATTTCAAACATCTATCCATCAATAAAATTTTTCTCTATTGCATCAAAATACCAAAGATCGACCGATACCTACTTTGTTAGCCAAACTGTTCTATCGGGCATTAGTATTTAATATGAATGAAAATAGTGATCTCAACAATATTAAATAAAATTTTATTTGAAAATATTCCTCAAATTATATGTATTTATATATAATTTGATGCAATTAGATAGACCCATTTTTCGGATCAAATTGTATCAGGTTCGATAATATCTCGCTTGATCTAATTATATATTCCAATATTCAGATCAAATTAGATATGAACATATATATGGGTTTATATATGGTGATATATGATTATATAACATCCTTTTTAGTCGGGTTCTTATTTTAATATAATTTAGCAAAAAATTCTGGTAATTTCAGCAGTTTTTTCTGCAAGGTTATTTTTAACTAATTTTTGATGCTTTTTGTTTTATTTTTGCAGATTTATTTCTATGAGTGTATAATTTTATATAATTATGTTTTGATATGTATGCTCTAATACATAATTATACAAAATTTTATATGATAATATAAGACTATACCAAAACTAATTAGAAATTTATTAATTTAGTTCGAGGCCAATTTCCTTATTATGAATAAACATAATAAGTCCTTTTTTCAAAAACTTCATCAGGATACTCTCCTGACAAATATTTCACAGATTTTTTGCTTTCAAAAACCTCTACACTTTCAGAAACGAAAACACGATCATTTCGGGGATTTTCCAGGTCCCCTTCAAAAGTTTTCTTTAGAAAGTGGTGGCATTACTGCAATGCAAATTAAAGCATCAAAATCTGATATTAAATGTAGTCTGCTACGTCAACAAAATGTAAATGAAGCAAAAAATAAAATATGTTTTCAAAGCCTTCCGCAAGCATAACCAACAATAGAAATAATCCGAAAGTTTTTTGTTTTTGTATTTTATACCATTGAAGGGGACCTGGACAATCCCCGAAACGAAAAAAAGTTTATTAAAATATTTTTACATCGCTCTAATTTACTTTTATTTTGAAAAATAGTTAAAATTTTATAAATTTAGAAGAAAAATTTAAAAGCAAAAAGAATTTTGTATAAGTTTTATAAATTACACGATTGGGTTAATTTGGCCCAGAGAATTTTTACAATTTCACCAAACAAAAATTGCATTTTATATATAAATTAATTCCGAATGTATATATGTTCTTTGAAGTATATAGAAAGACTTCGCGCTATTTAGATCAATTGTTATATTAATAAAAACCTTACAAAATGAAAAAAATTGCTAAATAGTGGTTTTAATATTAAGTTTTGTGAATAAAATATGTACTATAAATAAAACTATGGTTTTGTTGCACTACTATAAAAGAAAGAATTCCGATTGATTGCAGATGAACCAACGTTTTGCGGAAAAGCTGTAATATACACGAAAAATGTCATGCCATATTATTAATAATTCACGCATGTCATTAAAATATCTAAAATAATTTCCAACTTTAGTGAATTAAACTCATTTATAAAAAACAATTAATCTAACACATTTTGCTAATTTTTTAGGAATACATCATCCATATGATAAGAAAACAGAACAAAGGAGCAACAGCAAGCTTATAATATGATCCAAACTGTTATAAACCACTTGCAATTACACTTACACACTCATATACTTATCCAATCAACCAGCCCAACAAACATGAATATACCCAACAAACATAAATGTACACGTGAAGTGATGAGGACCTCGACGTATGAATATAGCAGCCACACGCTGAAAAAAAACGGCCTGTCCCAAACATATTGCTGCAACCTCGTAATTAGGTTGCATCAACCGAATTCAGTTGTTGCAACCGAATTTGATTGCCATTCGGTTGTGATAACGGAATTATCTGTTGCCACAACCGAATTTGGTTGGAGCAACCGAATTACGAGGTTGGAGCAATCGAATCAATTCGGTTGGAAAAAATTCGTTTGTCACAACGGAATTGTTTTGAGAGTGTACCTGGAATTAGTTTTAACAAGAGTATCAAAAAATAAAAACTTTAAACAACCTAATCATTGACGTTTAACAAATTTTAATATATTTAATCGAATTAGTGTGAACAAAACCAATAAATTAAAATTGATAAAATGCACATTAATTACAATATGAATTGCAGCTGGTCTATATGACGTTAAACAACACTGTACTAAAATACAGTGCTATTGGCAGCCCGTCCGCAATATACACAAATTGCCTACTCTTGAACGTAAAAACCATACGTCAGTGTGGCAACATTTGCGAAAAAGGAGACACGGAGGACATTGAAAGATAAACAAAAATCTAAAAGTAGAATGTTTGTAGTTGTCTGTTTGATCACTTCTGAAAGTAAAAAAAAAATAACAGAAAGCTGAATAGGAAAGAAAACTATGAATTAGCTACATTTCATTCAAGGCCTTACTTGGGTTAGATGGCTAAGCTGTCGAACTTTAGTATAGTTACGTTTGTAATGTAGAACTAGGCACAGGTTCGATCCCTACAACCGACGGGTTGTTGAAAAATTATCATATAGAGAAAATCTGACAATAAAATATAAACAATAATACAATTTAATGGAAAATCACTGATGAAAAAGGCAGAAACTAGATCTAGTATGATTTGCAAATTTAATGTGTTTATAATTTTTAGAGAATAAGGTTTATTCATCCTCTTAATCTCAAACCTACTAAATAAAAAAAGTTAAATGTGTTTTTTAAACTGAGGTGCATTACTTAAAAGGTGATAGATAAAAGGAATTGAGTTCCAGAATTCTATGGCGTGGATACAGAATTGCCACGTTGATATAAGACTTTTGTAGCTAAAATGTTTAATCTTTTTCCTCTGCAAAAATTATTTGAGAAATTCAGTTTCTCATAAAGATGGTCAGGCTGATGAATGTAGATGATTTTGTGCAGGAAAATTAATGTTCGCGTTTTTAGAAACTAATGCCGTATAATTTAACTGAGAATGCTGAAACTCGTGCATGTCGCTTTAGAACATATACATATCGGACATATTATTGTATAGCGATGACTCCTTGCAACTGATATAAATTTGAACATCATTAGCAAACATTATAATTTTACAGTGTGTTAACATTTCTGGGAGATCATTAGAATATAATGAGAACAAGAGGAGGCCTAAAATAGATTCTTGCGGAACATCTCTTTTGACAGGTATTGATTTAAATCTTTTAGTTGTAGTTTCAACATATTGATATCTGATGTTTCAATAAGTTGACATAAGCTGAGTTGCGGTTTAAGAAAAATTAAACTAACTTCTTAATTTGGAACATAAAGTGCCGTGGTCAATGGTATCAAATGCTTTGGAATGATCCAACGGAACTAAAAACGTAACATTACCTTTATCAACCTCTTTTCTTATCTCTTCCGCAACGTCTGTTAGGGCTGTTATTCAGCTATGTTTCTTCCGAAACCGATATTGACAATTAGTTAGCAAATTGTTAATATCCAAATAGTGGGTAATTTAATTTTCAATCAGCTTTCGGAAACTTTAGAGATATGTGGTAAAATACCTTTAGGTCTATAACACAGTACAACAGCCAATCTGGGGGGTGAGAAATTCCAAGTCAGGGTGATGGTACTAGGTCAGTATAGTAAAACCCTCAAAGGGTTTGGCGTTCGTATGTGTCATTTTTTTTTATGACCTTTTAAATTTTTTCCTTATCTTGATGTTTTTTCGCTTAGTTGTAACTCGAGAACCACTTGTCCGATTTTGATGAAACAAATTTAGAAAAATTTAGAATTACAATTTCTTTAATCCGTTCATATAACATTTTTCTTTATAATCAACAGTTTTGCCGGTAAAAATAAATTTGTGGAGAAAAAAAAATATTTTTTTGCCTAAAAATTAAAATTTTTTTTTTTTAAATTCATAAATTCATGACCTAGTACCATCACCCTGACTTGGAATTTCTCACCCCCCAGACAATAATCCCAAAAATGTTCCATAGTGTAATCAGTGCCCGATTTAGGAATCGGTATGATTTTCGCGTTTTTCCATTTTTTAGGAAAACAGCTAGTTGTAATTATCTTGTTAAAAAAAAGTGATGTGAGGAATAAGTTGTGGTAAAAGAATCTATAACAATTTTGGATGAATTCCATCAACTCCAACAGCATTAGATTTGATCGATCGCTAACTGACATTTGGTTCGGGCTTCTTATCGATGGCTGGGATGGATGGGATGAAACCAACGGAAAATGTTATATCGGTCAAAAACAAGTTATACGTGTCCCGGCGTTTCGCTGGGCCACCCCTAGGAATCGAGATATATCTTTTTTTTTGACATAACTCGAGAACCACTAGTCCGATTTTGCTCAAACAATTTTTTGTTACGTTTGTTACCGCTACCATAAAAATCAATAACCTTTTGTTTATTACTTTTTTTTAATATTTTAGGCAAAATATATTTTTTTCTTCATACATTTATTTTTACCGGCAAAACTGTTGAGTATATAGAAAAACGTTATATGAACAGATTAAAGGAATTGTAATTTTTAATTAAAAGTTTTTTTTTCCATTTCCAACTGCCTTTTATGTTACAAATTTTCAAAATAAACAACAAAAAATGGCCATTTACAGGGTTTTACTAAAACTAAAATAACGTGATTCTAGACTTTTTAATTTTTCGAAGGTCTAAAATTTAACAAAATGCCTGTAATTCGATTCCATTCATTTGAGTACCATTTTCGTTCATATTAATTTTTTTTATTTTTTCGACCCCCCCCCCCCCTATTGGTCGAAAAATGGCTCCAGTTAGGGCTAGATTTTATAGATATAAAAAAAATAAAGGGGGTCATATTTTTTTTGACGAAACCCCATAAACAGCAGTTTTGCCAATTTTTGAACATATTTTTTCCTTTTATTTAGTGTAGGTAATCCTTTTTTAGCTTATTTTCAATTGTTTTAATGAACATATTCGGTAGATTTTAAGGAAAAAATATTGCGAGTATATTATTGTAAACTTTACTATATTTATTGAACCGTTAACTGATACTCGCTGCTGTAATTGGATTCTATAACTTTTGAACGACAAAATTCTGTAGTAAAGTTGTCAGTTTACTGTGAAAACTTGTCAAAAATACCGAATTTTGTCATTAGAAAGTTAGAGAATCTGATCCGTTTCCCAAAATATTTAGACAGTCATGCTTTAGTGTAGGGTATCATGTAGATAGCGTGCCCGCTTTTAATTTTTGTACTTGTTTTAACATTGTTTTTTAAAGAATTTTTGAGGAATCATATTTTGTAATCTCTAATGTTATTTTTTTTTTTTATTATTTACTTTTATTTTTTTATTTATTTTTATTTTCCATTTCCTGTACAACAAGATTTACAAAGTTTCGTCTTAATTTTTCTGAAAGTTTTTTATGAACTTTTTAAAAATTTAAATTGTTTGCTGGGATCTCACACACTTAGCAACGTATCTTTTAAACGTGTTGACAGGTATACTGACAGCAGCACCCTACCACCACCATCCCATATAAATGATGTAGAAATAATGGAATCCCCCGAGTAAGTCTAATCTGACTTGTCAGTACGAGTATGACTTTTTAAGAAAGTGGGCCAACATTTGTGAAATAAATAAATAAAAAACAAAAACAATTGAATTACAGAAGAAAAAATAAAAATTGTGTAGGATAAAACCAGCCCACATGCACACACACAGAAGAAAACAATTTCCTTAAATATCAATTTAATATGATATCCTTGTGGCTTGTGGAATCACTGATTTTGCTTAAGCCAAATAAAATCATTAGAAATAAAAATAAAATTGAAAAGATTTTTTGCTATAAGCTGTTATTGATAAAATAAATCATATTAAAGAAGTTTACACGGGTATTATATTCGTTATATATGATGCTGTATGTATGTACTAAAATTAAACAACGCTGCCAATACAACACTCTTGTGAACTCCTACCTTTTAGTTGAGCATATTGCCAGGGGACATTATTAGTTTTTTCAAAATATGTGCTCCTTTAACCTTGATGTAACAAAAAAACAAATTTTAAAAAAATATAAATATAAACTTTAGGATTTCCTTATTAAAAAGCGGTTTTAATAAAATATTGTATAATGTGATATAAATATATATAACCAGGTGTAGTTAATGGTGGTGTAATGGTTAGCGCGTTGGACAGAACAACAGGCAACAGAAGTAAAATAATATAACAGGGCTATGAAATAAAAAGCTTCAACAAAGTTCGCCAACTCACCGTCAGATGGCGCGCAACAACTGTTCTAAAAAAATTCAACATCTCGCGCAATTACAGTGTTGCCATATTTGAAGCCCTTCATCTTTCACCACCTTTCACTTCTTCTCTATCCCCTTTCCAAAGGAAGCAACACGTTAACTAATAGGAAGAATTTCCTGAGTGTTGCTTCTCTTTATAAAAAAAAAAAAATATTCCTCTTGATAAGCAATACACTTTTGCATTCGTACAAACCATTTGTCATAGCAATTTTTCCATTGCTCTTGAGACACCACCAAAACATTGTTTTTGAACGCTTCAACTGCTTCTTCGGCGCTCGTTGACCACGAAGTTTACCTTTGATATTCGAGAAAAAGAAGAAGTCATTGGGTGCCAAATCAGGAATGTATGGAGGATGAGTCATCAATTCGATATTTTGAATGCTCAAAAATTCACCTGTTTGACGAAATGTGTGAGAGCTCGCATTGTCATGATGGAGAATGATTCGTCTTTGGCGGTTTGTTTAGCGAATTTCTCCGAAGACTTACGGCAAACAAATGGTCGTATACTACTCAGAATTGACCGTCATACGTTGCTCAAGTGGAACTTCGTCTACCATTCGGCCGAAGAAACAGGCAACCATTTGCTTCGCTGTGCTTCTTCCACGAACAACTTTTGTTGGATTTCGCTCGTCTTGGAATACCCACACGATCGATTGCTGTTTTGTTTCCGGCTCATACGCATATATCCATGATTCGTCACCTGTCACGATTTTATACACGTCTTTTGGAGCACCACGGTCGAACTTTTTAATCATTCCCTTACACCAATCGACGCGAGCCTTTTTTTGAGCGATTGATAAATTATGGGGTATCCAACGATAGCAAATTTTTTTTACAACTAAGTGTTCATGCAAAATCGAATGTGTTGGAGTGGAACTAATGTGAAAGTTTGCTTCTATCTCACGATATGTCACATGACGATCTTGCATTATCAGCTCACGCACTGCATCGATGTTTTGTGGCACAACAACCGATTTTGGACGCCCTTCACGGAATTTGTCGGCGACCGAACTACGACCACGATTTAATTCACTATACCAGCGACATACTGTGCTTTTTGATAGCGATTTATCGCCATACAAAGAACTGAGTTCATCGACACAGTCATTAATGATCATCTTTGTTTGCTGGGATATAATATTTTTTAAATACCCAGCAAACAAAGATGATCACTAATGACTCAGAAATGAGCTCCGAAAACATAAATATTTTTCCACTTTTTCCTATGAAAGTGGTCCATCTAAAAGAGCCCCTTGTGTACTCAGAAATGACTCGGAAAAAAGAACGTATAAAATCGAAATTTTCCTCATAAATTTAAATAATTTTGGACTCGTTTTTGAGTCCGAAAAATAAACCCTCATTTTGAAACAGCTTTTTAGATTGTAGAGACAACTTTTTGGATTGTTTTCTGAGGGTTCATATTTCCTACAAAAAAAAGAGTGTTTTCAAAAAACAATAATCATTTATATGAGCCATTTAAGAATCTAATTTATGAGCGCTCCAAAATTGCTAGCTGGGTAAATAAAAAATTCCTTAAGTTTAAAACATTGTTTTGTAAACTGATTCCGGCCTAGTTAATCCAAGAAAAATATTACCAACTACATCCTTCTTTGATTTAATCACCACTTTAGGTATAATCGAAGCCACTATGCGGCTTAATCGAATCGAAAATTCTGTTTTTCCAACAAATGAAAATAACCATTGAAAAACGAGCATAATAAAAATTCTATAATAACAAATTCTTAAAAAATACTTATCAAGAAATTATACCGAGAAATACGAGTACATAAATATCTAAAATTGTTATCTTTAATCAAAGAAAAAATTCAAAAAAGTAGCTTTTTAATAAATTAGTTCATAATCCGGGGAAATCAAATTTTAGATTTCGGATTAATAGTAAAAGTGGTCTGGGCAGACCTCTTTTAAACACCCCATTTTTATCATATTCCTGCAAAAATAAACCCTGTTGGTGAATTAGCCTCCCAGCAAAAAAAGACATGCCGAAGCAGTAGAAAAAGCAGTACAATTGATGATCTAGATTTACTTTTTTTTTAACTTAAACACTAATAATTTAAACATTCCAGCAAAAATGTGAAAGCAGTAAAAACGGTTACTGCTTCCTTACTGCTACTTTTACCGTTTCTAAAAAGAGAGGAATACTCCCACTTCAACATTTTTTCAGTACTTTTTGAACGAGTGCAAAAAGGAAGCTCTTTTTCACCAATTAAAAGTTTAAAAAAAATTCTTCACAAAAAAATTATATTTTTTTATTTTACAAAAGCTTTTATATTGCTGCCACCGGGTATCGAACTTGCGACCTCACGATTGCTAGTCTAGCGCTCTACCGCTGAGCTATTCTTTGATATGAAAGTTGACTGGCATAAAAACACTACTTTGTTAGTGCGAGATATTGTTCCTTATTCTCTTCAATAAAAGTACTTCTTAAGCAAGTGTATAAGGTGCACTACAATTCAATATTGTTTTCAGTACTATTTCTACAGGTGCATAAAAATCACAAAAAAAAAAAAAAAAGAATTAAAATTGTTGTCTCCCTAATGCATAGAGATTTATCCAGTGCGGGAGTAAGCAAGGATATAGGTGAGAGAAAGTAAGGTAGCTGAATGTAAATATGTGTTCCATGTGGTTCGCCACAGTTAAAACACGTGCCATTTGTGAGGACACACAATTAAATATGAAAAAGAAAACAAATCAATGAAAATCAATTTGGAATAGAAAAAATTGCACACATAAATATATTCAATTGGAAAAATATAGTAAAATCGAATATTTTTTGTATAGGATTTTCCTTTTAACGCCAACCTATTATATATTTATTTGTTTAAACGTATGCATCATATAAATATTATCTACTTACATTATACGTGTGGCATCACGTTGTCTAACATTTTCGTCACGATTCAACACTTCGATTATCATTTTACGTTCAGTTTCTGATAGACTTTCTAAAACTTTTGATGTTGCCACCGCCAATTCAGGTCCCAAAGAATCAATTGTCTCACCTGGTATACCCTCGATGGCGGCATCATCTGTTGTTATAACATCTGTTGCTTTATTGTCAGCCATACCTGTCGACGTCGTCATATGGCTCATATTGACGGGCACGTTTGTATTGGTATTATTGTATTGATACATAAGATTGTTACTATTGGGTTCATGGGGATTAACAACTGTTGTTCCAACTATGGTGTTGCTAGTTGTTGTCACTGATTGGGGTATCCATTGTTTGTTACTGGGAGCATTGGGTGTGGGTGGCAGACGAGCACTACGTCCACTTGACATAATCATAGATAAAAAATCTTCAACACAGTTTCATATGCATTCACAGGAAATTATTTGTGGTATATTACTTTTTTTTCTCATTTAAATACATTAATTGTTAATCAATTAATTAATATGGTATTTATAAATATTTTGTTTCATATTAAGTTACGCCATTTTATTTATAATATTGTTATTGCTTTTAGTTTGTTTCCATTTTTATGTATTCTATTTCGACGAATCTGCAATGAAAGGAAAAATATATCAAAAAAATATTTAATAGGATTAACATTTCGTTAAATTGTGCAAACGGCTTAAAACAAATTTTTCCCATGAACAATTTTGTCTCAATTAATTATCCAATTGGATTAAATTATTTATTTTTACACTGAGATAAAAGAAATCATAATTAAATCAATTATTTTAATATATTTAGTCTGTGTGGCGTGTTATTAAAATGGAACTAAACTAATTTAATTTTTCAAAAACATATAGCTGGTTTAAGAGTTTGAAAAAAATGCTTGCGGAAACCTATTTTGACATTCTATTTAGTTTAAAAAAAGGATATGGCAAATTTATTTCATTACGACAGTGAATATAGCAAACGAAATTTTAGGTATATACAAATATTTTATTTAATTATTTAATATACAAATATTTTTAAAATATATAATTGATTTTTAAATTTTCAAAATATAAATTTTCCTTTTGGCAGCACATTTTGAACACGCTTTCAAATAAATTAGTTAAAAAATCATGATATCTAAATTGAGTTATCAAGTTTTTCTCAAAAATATTTTAGTTTAGCTTCAATAGCCTGTTCCCACACGCCCTTAATTTCTTATTCTTTGATGAAAATTTTTAAATTACTTCAAAATTTTATTAAATTGCATGTGATTTTAGATCCAATAAGCTTTTCGATTTCTTTTTGCATTTTAAAAGATTACATTTCAGTTAAAAGATTGATTCAAAAACCGTTTCTGTTTTATTTCATGTTGTTTCTGTTTGATTTCAATTTTTTTTCTGCGTGTACTTAACGAGATTTTTGTATGTATGTTGTTATTTAAATTTGCTTCACAAATTAGGCTGATATTTATTAAAGAAATAGCATGAATTTATGGTTGACTAATTAAACAAATTTTGTTTGAACTTTAAACTCTATTTTAGACACGTAGCAGGGAATTTTTTTCAGGGGGGACTTTTTCGTTTTTTTTATAATTTTGCCCATTTTTTTGTATCCTTGGAAACTTACAAAGCTAAATATTTATATACACAGAGAAACCTTGGATTCTGAACCGTTACAAGAAATTTACAATTTTTCCTTTCTTGTGAATTTAAAAGATTTACATTAAGAGTGTTCCATTTCTTTTCGGGTAAAGTTCGGTAAAATAATAGTAAGCACAAAATCCTCTTACTAAATGATAACATTTTCCAAAAGTACGGGAACGCACAAAAGCACTTTTTCACCCAAAAAATTAATCCAGAGAAACGTATGAAAATGCGACTGGCCTTTATTTAAAAAACTGGACAGATAAAATTATTACACTCAGGGAACTTCTGCAGTCAGAATTTGTTAGTTATTCAATTAGTATTTCAGTTAAGTTATTTTAAATGAAAATAATATTAATTTGTAGAAGAAATGTAAATTTTAACTAACACCGTCAGTTATTAAAAAAAAAAAAACATATATGGTCATATATGAACATCTACGATCATATACCCTCAAATTTCGGATCCGAAGATAAATGGAAATATATGAGATCATGTATGGTCATACATCGAACTAGACATGGACGTATATGACTATGTATGCCCATGTGTGTCCATATATATTTCGATTTTCACATGGGTAAGTAAATTTTTTAGTTGTTTTGACTAATTTGCGGTTCATTTTAATAACAGTCAAAAACAAAACAAAATGTAAGTTGAATTTAATTAAATGTTAGTAGTCCTGTTTTCAAGTGAAATTTCATTTCATTTTAACCCTCTAACTCTTCAGTGAAAGGGACTTTTTTGTCCCCTTTTTAAAAAGGGACAAAAAGGGCCCGGAATTAGAGGGTTAAAATGTTCCACAAAAATATTCGTCGTAGTGTTTTACATAAGTTCGCTGAACACATCCCATACCTAAAATGAAAGATGCACATCGTTTCCTATGCCGATTCACAATAAGCTTTGCAAAAAGGGAAACTCTAACTCCCCAAAAAACATAGAGCCAGATGTGAACTTTCAAAACTCCGATACATGTGTACTTTTTCTTTGGTCCCCCCTACCAGAATCAGTTGCCAGAACCTTGATATTTTTTGTGTTGTACAGTTTTAATTTAAAATTTAAAAAAAAATAGAAAAATTCAAAAAACTAATTTTTTTAAACGCCCTCTTGATAATTTCAGATTCTTAAAAGATCAGTTAGAGGTTTTATGTAAAAAAATGAGAAAAAATAGGTTTTTGTTTTTTCGATTTTTAAAATTTTTTATTTTTCAATTTTTTTTTAAATATTAATTTTTTCATATCCCTAAATATTCACTTTAAAACGAGATAAGAACCATTGTTGTAGCTATTATAGTTTTCAAGATATTCAAAAAATAAACTCGTGAAAAAACAGAAAACGGAAAAAATTATGGCATTTTTTAAAATTTTAAATATTGCATAACTTTGGAAAAAAATTTTGTAATTTTTTTCCTTTGGCAAAGCTTCGTTATATGATGAAAGAAAAGTTCTGACCAAAATTTATCCCAATCGAAAGGGGTCGATTCCAACCATTGGTCGATTTAGGATGGAATGACCCATATTTAATTTAAAGTCATTTCCAGAATTAATTTTTCGTTCTTCAAAAGTACGCTTATTCGTGAACAGTTTATAATTTTAATTTTTAAATAAAATCCTTAAAAATTATAATATATAGCCCCCTATCCCCCCCCCCCCCTAGCTACGAGTCTGCTGTATTTATATGTGTTTTGCCTTTATTAAAAAATTGTTTAGTAATTGCACGCGTATGATTGATTTAAATATATTATTTATCACTCATAAAACCAGAAAACTTCTCTAAAATTACAAAAAAGAAATAACATAAGAGAAAAGCATATAGAATTATATCAAATACAATGTAGTATAGGCAGGCGCAGATCTAGGGGAAGGGAAACTGTGACATTTCATTCCCGAAAAAATGTTGTCAATACAAAACGAGTAAAAAAGTTAAAATCGGGCATGCCTTATAACCCTAGACTAGTCGGGTTGAAAGTTAACTAATGTTTGGATCCGGAGTTGAAATGGACTTGTCTTAATTTGTCTATAAATTGGTTTTTTTTAGCAAATCAGTAAGTAATTTGATTTTGCCTAATATTAGGTATATTTAAGTGAAAATCGGAAATACTGTCCATATGGGCGCTAGGTCCAAGCATGAAGCGATTTTATCATAAATCAATATACTTTATTTTTAGGTTGTTATGAGCACCAAATTTAATTAAAATTTCCTTTCACCTGCGATCTGTAGCGTTTTAACACACACCCAGGAAACAGATTCAGTTCTGACAACCGCATTTGTAGCCAATCGCATGGTTCGGTTGTGGTAGCCCAATCTTTCAATTGTGGCAAGAGAAAACCAATTGAGACAGGACTAATTTGACTGTGGCAACGGAATTTCAGTTGTATCAAGAATGATTCGGTAGCCGCAACCGAAAAATTCATTTGATGCAACTGAACCATTCGATTGGCAACAAATGGGGATGTCAGCACCGAATCTGTTTTCTGGATTTTTTAATTAAAAGATATATATTTGCATAGCTTTCTTTTGTAAAGTAACTTAAAATAAAATTTTATGTAAAACATCTTTCTCGTACAAACCAACCCCCCCGAAATCCAGTTTTGTGGGATATTTGAATTAGTACAAAATTAACAAATATACATACTTTAAGTTTTGACTTATTTCTCGCATTAAAGTTATATTTTCAACTTTGATGTCTTCAGAAACTTATTGTAGAATTTCGTGACAAACATTTTTGCGGAATTCTACTATAATTCTTTGAAGCCACCCGACTAAAAAGGTTTTCATATAATCTTATATGATTTGATATAATTATAAATGTTTGTGTGCATGGCTTTATATAACCATATACATTTATATTAACACTTTGGTTTTATAAATATGTTTGATATAACGTTATATATAATCATATGCGATTTGGTCTCCAGCCATATATGTATTAAGAGATCTGCAAATATAGTTCATACATAATTATATATAATGGCATATAAGCTTTTATAAACAATCTTATATCAAAATATATAACAAAGTTAATATAAAATTGTATTAATTTTATATATAATTATATCTGACATGATATCTAATTATACAAAATTTTATAAAGTTTAATTGCAATTTTTAAATTTGAAAATATGTTGAAATAAATATGGTTTAGATCAGTTATTTTTTCCGTGAAAAAAAATTAATTCTGAAAGTTATTTTTTTATTTTATAAGACACACATTTTATAAGAAAGACCAAAACTCTAAACTAGAAAAAGTTGTTCCGACAAATTTTTGTAATGTTTTATTTTGTAAGCTATTTTCAAGTTTATTAGCAAAAATTTTTCTAAACATTTGATATGAATGAAAATAAGTGATCTCAAATAATGATCTATTTACTAAAATTTTATTTGAAAATCTTCATCAAATTATATGTATTAATATATAATTTGATGCAGTTAGATAGACCCATTTTTCGGATCAAATTGTATCAGGTTAGATAACATGCTTATCTCGCTTGATATAATTATATATTCCAATATTCGGATCAAATTAGATATGGACGTATATATGGGTTTATATTTGGTGATATATGATTATATAATATCTTTTTTAGTCGGGCATCTAAAAAATAAGGTATGAATTCTTTATAAAATCAGCCTTAACAGGAAAGGATTTAATAAATATTTAAAAAAAATACAACAGAAAATTTAAAACAAATATCTCATTAAGGGTTTTCACAAGGGGTGTGCTATTTGTTGTATCGTTGTATCGTCCTAACAAAAAACAGAGTTGTTAAAAATTAATTTTAAAAAATACAACATTTGAGAATAGCACGATACAACATTTTTATGTATGTTTAGTGTCCTATGTTTGAGTGTGCTAACAGATAAAAAAGTGAATAGAAAATCGTTGTTAAACACAAATAAAAATTTTAACAACTCTGTTTTTTGTTAGGACGATACAACGATACAACAGATAGCACACCCCTTATGAACAACCTAATTATGTTATAAATAAAATATGTTACTGCAGAGAACTTATCAATGAATTAAATTAATAATTGCTATTCAACATATATCACATTGTTAAAATAAACACTTTTATATAAATATCTATAAATACCCAAGTAAAAAAGTTTTGATATAGTCATATATTATCATATAAAATTTTGTATAATTATATATTTGAACATATATAAAAAGATATAATTATATAAAATTTTATTAAATTATATCCTAAATATATAACTATAAGTTAACACCGTAAATATAATGACAACAAGTAAGCAACAATAACAACAACAACAACAAAAGGGTTCATCAGCCAATAAACGTGTCAACATTAAAAAGATAAAACCACAGCAATAACGACAATGAGTAAAACAACTAAGCAGCAACAACAACAAAAAGTTCAATAACAATTAAACGTGCCAACATTAAAACTGCAAATCCAACAAAACTACGAAATTGCTTCATAATAAATTCCCAGACGAAATATAAATCCACCAATTCCATGAGTGGCCTGATTGTGGGAAAAAGCAAAGTCGGCAGTTTTAAGTCAGGTTGAATATCTTTCACGCAGCCAGTGCATGAGTGGCCTGACTATGTGAACTACAGAGTCAGCAGTTCTAAGTCAAGTTGAATGTTTTCACGCAGCAAGTGCATGGTTATGGGAAGCGCAGCGTCGACAGTTTAAGCCAAGCTAAATGTCTTTATTAACTTTCAATTATTGTAAATTCTTTGCAGTCGGTTTTGAGTAGTTAAGAAATAAAGAACGTTCTATTAATCTCTTTTTCTTAAACTAATCATCAGGATCTTAATTTATATCTTATTATATATTGTACAATATATAATGCAACATATTACAATATCCAATTATATATAGACCTATATATAGTTACATATGCCTCATATAATTATGTATAACTGTATCGAATTATATACCATCATATCTAGTTGGATATGATTATGATTGGATTATATATGGATTATGATTTGGATGAGGACAAAATCCGTATAAAATTGTATCAAACCATATCATATTCCATAAAATTAGATCTAATCGTGTCAAATTAGATCTAATATGATCACAATACGATCTAATTTGTTACAATTAGATGTTCTCCTTTTTTGGATATAATTATATATAATATCAAAAGTTATATAATTTTTTTTAGTGGGGTATTCATCTAAATTTTTAAATTCTTATATGATTAAGGCCTGGTATCTTATGTGATATTAAACAATGATTATGAAGAAAATCATTGTTTAGCACTTAATTACAGTAACTCATCATATTTTAATCTCTGATTTTACTCTAAACATTGCTTAAATTTAATTACAGAAATTTCTGTGATTAAGAACTTAAACAATCTACGTTTAAGGTCCACCCTACAATTCATGTTAGTATTAACATTTTTTGTTGGTAACTTTTGAAAAAGGTTTACGTAGACCAATTAATTTGTAAATAAACACCGTACAACATCTTTATTTTCCATCTAAATAATGAACATCTTTAGTAACTTTCACATATATCTTCTCTAAAAATACCAATTGGAATTAAGAAAATATTTGGGGGAAATTTTAATAATATGACATAATATTGGAATCTGTACGAATTGTTTGTTAGAATCGGTCATAATTTTGATATTTATTTAGCACAAATAAACCATGATTCGTGGAAAGAAAATTTAACCAAAAAATGTGTTTAAGGTGTCTCACAATAATTTTTTTAATTATGCCGTTAACAAATAATTTAAATTTTCGAATTTTCTGGAAAATATGAGCTATATAAAGATATAAGACATACTTCACGCGCTCCTGCAATATCTTAAATTGTAGTTAATGAGTATAGTTTTTTATTAAATTTTTTCTTATTTTGCTTATTTATGGAACCAATTTTTACTATTAATTAAAATTTAACCATAAAACTTAATCTACCACATTCTATTAAAAATTGTTGAAATGTCGGACAGAGTCAGTTAACCGAGGTTAAGATGTATGCATACTGCTCAGATCCTATTGTAGTTGTTTAGACCAGTTAAATATTTCCTGCAGTACAATTTTTATGTACGCCGTATATTTTTTCCTCCGAGGAATATTTTTGGATTCATATTTTTTATTTTCCACAAAATTAGGAAATTCTAATTTTTTTAATTAACACAGAATTTCACAGACATGACTCTTCACAAGATTTTTGCTTTTTACACAAAATTGTTGGAAGATATCTTAAAAATAGAATCAAGAAAATCAAGCGTTTAAGTTTCGCGGTTTGTAAAAATTTACTGCTTTGGGAGATGTCACTGTATGTGTATATTAAATTTGATCCATATATATTTACCTAAACGAATAACAAATAATATAGAGGCATAGTTATTTTACTTTTCCTTTGAACCTAGTTTTCTAATATATTCTGACTACAAAATTTGTATTGAATGATTCAAAAACATCAAAAATCATCTTGTCCTTCATAAATATTTTTAATAACACCTTCCTGGACTAAAAACAAATTTATAATTATACACACTTACCCAATGAAAAAAATTAAGATATGCATGTAGCATGCAAAAAGACACTTCTTATTTGAGGCATTTAGCGATTGATGATTTTTAAAACAATAATTTGGGCATCTATTTTATAATTTTATGACCCCGTATCATGCGAAAAATTCAATAAAAAACTCTTATTTCGCGAGTTTCCTAACTTTTTTTATTTTCTTTTATTTCTTATTCGTATTGTCAAATGAAAATATCTAAAATTAACAAATCATTGATTAAATTTTTGTAAGTTACCGGTATTATTTTAAGTAAGTTTAAGGACTAATCAGTGATTTCTAAATCAATGATTATAGTAAACTAAGCATTGGAGATAAGATACCAGCCCTAAATAATTGAAAATAAGGAACATTTAACTAACTAACCAATTGAATAGTTAGTGGGTTAAAGTGTTCCAAAAAAAAGTTCCTTTTAATGTTTTAAGTAAATAGAAATGGAGGATTCACATGGTTTCCTATGTCGATTCACAATAAACATTTGCAAAAGGGGAGAAAATTTAATCCCCAAAACATCGGCCCAGACGTAAACTTTTAAAATGACGACACACGTATATCCCCCCCCCCCTGCTCCTCTGCCAGAATCAGTTGTCAGAACACAGAGCTTCGAAGAATTAATTCCCTAATTCTCTTTTTTTGAACAGAATTTATTTTTTGGGAATGAATTCCCTGACCAAACTTAAGGAATTGAATGAATTCCTTTCTTTTCATTCCATTTATATTAAAGGAATTCATTCAGTTCTAGTAAATTCAAATTTTGGTCATGGAATTCATGGAATTCATTCAATTCTAGTTAATGCAACTAACTTTTACGTTTAATTCAAAAGAAAAGTTAGTTAGTCTTTTCCCCTAAGAATATAAAATGAAAAACTAAATATTATTTATACAATTCAAATATATTTAATTTAACTAATATGTCGTTGTTGCTACTAAAGGAGGTATACATAGACTTTATTAAAATCCGTCTTATTTAAACCAATTATACAAATTACACTATGCGACAATTAAAATCGGGATGGGATGAAACCAACGGGAAATGTTATATCGGTCAAAAACAAGTTATACGTGTCCCGGCGTTTCGCTGGGTCACCCCTAGGAATCGAGATATATCTCTTTTTTGACATAACTCGAGAACCACTAGTCCGATTTTGCTCAAACAATTTTAAAAAAATTAAAAATTACAATTCCTTTAATCTGTTCATATAACGTTTTTCTATATACTCAACAGTTTTGCCGGTAAAAATAAATGTTTGTTACCGCTACCATAAAAATCAATAACCTTTTGTTTATTACTTTTTTTTTAATATTTTAGGCAAAAAATATTTTTTTCTTCATACATTTATTTTTACCCGCAAAACTGTTGAGTACCCGAGTAAAAAAAATTATATATAATCATATATGGCGTATATTACAATATATAATTATACATGTCGTTATGTATATCCATATATAATTATATATGAGGTTTTTTCACAAAATTTTTCCTTATGTTATGCCATATATAATTTCATCTAATTAGATATTGGCCTTCATAATATTAGATATGGCATATATAATTATATATTACATGACATGGTTGATCTTATTGCATATATAGTTATATATAGAACTATATCTTAATATATATGGTGGCATTTTAGCAATATATAATTATATATGGTATCATTTAAACAATATATAATTATATATGGTGACAGTTAAACTAGATATTATCATATATAGTGCCATTTAAACAATATATGGTCATATATGGTACCTCATAAACCAAATCTTTAATTCAGTTCCAGATATGATAATATATGGTACTATATATAGTGCGATATATATTTATATATGGTGTTATTTAAGCTATATATTATCATATGTGGTGCCATTCAAACCATATATTATCATATATGGTGCCATTCAAACCATATATTATCATATATGGTGCAATTTCAACAATATATGCCCATATATGGTACCTCATGAACAATATATTTAATACAGTTCCACATATGATAATATATGCTACCATATATAGTGCCATATATATTTATATATGGTGTTATTTAAGCAATATATTACCATATATGGTGCCATTTAAACCATATATTGTCATATATGGTGCCATTTCAACAATATATGCTCATATATGGTACCTGATGAACGACATTTTTAATACAGATGCAGATATGATAATATATGCTACCATATATAGTCCCATATATATTGATGTATGGTGTCATTTAAACAATATTAATATATAGACATGTATGGTATCATTTAAACAATATATTGTCATATATGGCACAATTTAAACAATATATGGTCAAATTTGGTACCACATCAACATTTTGAATACAATTCCATATATGGTTTAATTTGAATAATGTAAAACTGTATGACGCTATAAAAAATATTATCAGATATGTTACTTCATTAACAATATTTATAATACAGTGTCATATATTGTAATATATGTATATCATTTAATATATATTGATGTATGGTAATGGTACAATAATTCCAATATCAGTTGAGTTACAATTTGTGGGTCCATATCAACAATTTGTTCACGTACATTTAACATATATATATGTACATTTAAGTTATAATTTATAAACACTTTATAAAGTTAAATAGTTCCATAAACCATTGAAATTCTATTGATATTTTCTGAATTTCAAATGACGATTTCTGAATTTCAATTGATATTTTCTGAATTTCAATTGATGTTTTCTGAATTTCAATTGATATTTTCTGAATTTCAAATGATATTTTCTGAATTTCAAATGATATTTTCTGAATTTCAATTGACATTTTCTGAATTTCAAATGATATTTTCTGAATTTCAATTGATATTTTCTGAATTTCAAATGACGGTTTCTGAATTTCAATTGATATTTTCTGAATTTCAAATGACGATTTCTGAATTTCAATTGATATTTTCTGAATTTCAATTGATATTTTCTGAATTTCAATTGATGTTTTCTGAATAATAATTGATATTTTCTGAATTTCAAATGATATTTTCTGAATTTCAAATGATATTTTCTGAATTTCAATTGATATTTTCTGAATTTCAAATGATATTTTCTGAATTTCAATTGATATTTTCTGAATTTCAAATGGAAATTCTGAATTTCAATTGATGTTTTCTGAATTTCAAATGGAAATTCTGAATTTCAATTGATATTTTCTGAATTTCAATTGATATTTTCTGAATTGCAATTGCAAAAGGTGTAGTTCTGAAATACAATTCATAAATGTGAAAAATAATTGATGAGTTCTGAAACACAATGATATAACTGAAATTCAATTGATTATTTCTGAAATACAATTGATAAATCTTAAAACAATTAATACAATTGGAAATGGTGTAGAGCTTCAAAAAGATGTAAATAAAATTATTTTATTCAAAGATTTCAATTTAATAAAAAAATAAATATATAATTTTATAAAAAAAATTTATAGAAAAAAAAATTTTAATTTTATAAAAAGAAATTAATTTTGTAAAAGAAATGCATATTGAATTCGTTACCTTCTGAGTTTAAACCTTATTTTAACAAAATATTGTAATTTTTATACAATCAGTGCTCTGCCAGTCTATTATTTTTTGAACAGTTGGCAATATATGTCTGGGATCTTATTTAATCCCAAATAAATGGAGATCTTACGTAGTATCCAAATATAATGCGGCATCTAATTTTATCTGTCAATTTTATGGATACTTTTAGATGTCAATTCCCAAATATATTGCTGTTTCTAATTCGATCTGCCATTTTAATATCGAAATAAATTGCTGGATCTAATTCGATCTGGCATTTTTCGGATAAATTTACATCCAAGTTTATCCCTAAATATATTGCTGGATCTAATTCGATCTACCACTTTTTCGGATCAAATCAGATCTAAGTTTATCCACAAATATATAGCTGGATCTAATTCGATCTGCCACTTTTTCGGATCAAATTAGATATACGTTTATCCACAAATATATTGCGGGATCTAATTTGATCTGCCAAAATTGAGATCAAATTAGATCTAAGTTTATCCCCAAATATATAGCTGGATCTAATTGGATCCGCCATTTTTCGGATCAAATTAGATCTAAAAATATCCGAAAATATATAGCTGGATCCGCCAATTTTCGGATCAAAATAGATCCAGGTTTATCCCCAAAGATATCACTGGACCTACCAATTTTGAGATATAACTTGATCTTAGTTTATCCCCATATATACAATGGGATCTAATACGATACACTCAATTTTGAGATCTAATTGGATCAGCTAGATATTACAGCAGATCTTAAACAATATCAAATTGGATATAATTAGATATTGCGCGAGATCAATTTTTTTTACTCGGGTATATAGAAAAACGTTATATGAACAGATTAAAGGAATTGTAATTTTTAATTTTTTTAAATTGTTTGAGCAAAATCGGACTAGTGGTTCTCGAGTTATGTCAAAAAAAAGACCACCAAAGGTCAAATCGATATATCTCGATTCCTAGGGGTGACCCAGCGAAACGCCGGGACACGTATAACTTCTTTTTTACCGATATAACTTTCCCCGGTAGTTTGAACCCTTCCCGATCACTGACCCCTACCATTTGTCTCACAGTGTTATCGGAAGAGCTGGAAAATAAAGAAAAAATATTAACACTTTAAGGCCTTAAGTGGGCATTAAGTGAAAACTTAAATTCAGGGAATTAAACGAAAAAGTTAATTCTTTATTTGTAGTCTATATGAGACATAAATCAGTTAACATGGCCACTAATATCATGTTAATGTTAAATGTGGACCACTCATGTTAATGTTTTAACTTGGTTTTAACACAGTTGTTAAAGCAGAGGGGCAATTCTGTAACTTTTTAATGACAAAATTCGGTAGTTAAATTGACAAGTTTTCATAGTAAACTGACAACTGAACTACCGAATTTTGTCGTTAAAAAGTTATAGAATCCCACTACAGAAGTTAAGAAAACTATTTTATAACATCTCACTCGATGCTATATTTTTTTACTGCTTAATGGAATCTCCAAAAAACAAAGCTTATATAAACGAAGAAACTATATAAAAACAGTGTAATTGTGAAGTAATTTGCATTATTAGAACTTAAAATGTAGTATTCTTTTTATTTATCAAAGAAAAAACATACAACCAATTAATTACTGTGAAATAAAAGACATTCATTTGTGAAAAAATTAATAATAATTTCTTAATATTAGTGTTCTCCACCACAAGAGTATTAGATTTTATTTCTGACTCTCATAACAGCTATCTTTACAGAATCTCATAACTAATGGAGACTCAGAGTTAGGGAATTGAACCAAGAAGGTAATTCCTTAGGGAATTAAACGAAAAAGTTAATTCCTTAGGGAATTAAACGAAAAAGTTAATTTCTTAGGGAATTAAAAGAAAAATTTAATTCCTTACGGAACTAAACGAAAAAGTTAATTCCTTCAGGGAATTAAATGTACAAGGGAATTAATTCCTTGACTAAAAGTTGAATTAACTACACTGAAAATATTATTACAGTAACTGACTGTAGTTTATTTAAAAAGTTATCCGTACATTTATTTTTAAATCATTATTCAGTTAAAATACAAAGAAATATATTTTTTAACTGTTTTTGTCATTTATTTAAAAAATAAACTACATACAAATACGGATTTTCTGTTACAGTTAATATTTTCATTTAAAATGTTTTGTTAAAAAAATAATTCCTTTTCGATTTCTAGGTCAGTTAAAAAAATGAAATAAGCTAAATATCATTTATTCTTACGGATTTTGAAGTTAATTTTTTGAAATTTAAAAAAATGAAATAAATGAAAAATCATTATTTTTTTAAGGATTTTGTAGTTTATTTATTAACATTTAAAAATAAATGAAAAGTTCTTTTGATTTAATTGAAAAGTCAGTAGACCGGTTTTAAAGTGATTTTTCATTTATTTTAAATTACATTTTCAGTTAATTTAAACTACAAACTATTTTGAGTGTAGAATTGAATGAATTCCTTGACTTAAAATTGAATAGTGTTGAATGAATTCTTTAATTTTAATGCTTAATGCTTTGGTCAGGGAATTTATTCTATAAATTTAAATTCTTTGAATTCGTTCACGGGAATTAATTCCTGCTTATGTCTTATTAATAAATTCATTCCTTGCGTTAAAAATTGAATTAAAGTTTTGGAAATTCATTCCAAAAAGGAATTAATTCTTCAAAGATTGTTGTTTTGGAAAAAAACTTGATTTTATTGTACAGTGTTTTGAAATTTTAACACTAATAAATCTAAATTGAAATTAAATCTATTTGCACTCTTTAATTAAATTACAAACTTAATTGAGTAATTTTTATAAAAAAAAAAATAAAAAAAATAAATAAATAAATACAAATTTTATTTACTGCCTGTTTTTATAAAAAGAATCAGAAGAATTCGTTAAAACATTTGTGTGAAAAACACAAACTTAAAATGATTTATCTTTAAAATTTTTTAGCCGCATTTGTTCTACATAAAAGTCCTAACAAATTTGTGCAAAAATTTTGAAAGAAAAATGTTTTTAAATTAGTGTTTTTCACACAAATTTGTTAACGAATTCGTCTGATTCTTTTTATAAAAACACCCAGTTAATGTTCTTTCTGCTGGATTTTAATTTTTTTCTTCATAGTTATCATTAACTGATAATGGGTTATTTAAACCATTAATTGGATATGTTTTTCTACACCGGGTAGCATAGAAAAATTGTACTTTTTATTGTTATTTGCCACATTATTAATAAACACACAAATTTTCATGCAATTGAACGAAACCAAAACTCCGAAAATTTGAATGAAATTATATTAATTCAAATAATTTTTTAATTCTTTTATATATAATTTGATTAATACATTTTCCGGATTGATTTAGTTTGATGCCAAATAAAAAATATGCTGCCGAATACATTTTACCCAGGAAAGCTTGTTGTTCCAAAAAATCGGTTGGAGGATATTTACTTTTCCTTTGTAATCCCTTCCACTGCCTATTCCAATACCAACGAATTTTGTTTGAAATTGTCCAAAAAACAATCCCATCTACAGCTCCAAAGTTGAAACATTTGCTATAAAATCAGCTCTAGCAACTAGCTACGGAACTCATTCTCCATGAGTAATACCTCAAGACCCGTAGCAGGGATTCCTGAGTCGGTTTCATGCAATCAGTTCTGGCGGAACCAGTTACAGAATTGGTGTGGTTGGCAACCCATTGTAAAATTTTTTTTCTGTGGATATAAATATGTTGATATTTATGGAAAGTAATAAACAAAGTGGTTTAGCACAAAAAAAATTAAACCGTATAGTAAAAGGACAAAAACAGATAATATCTATTCTAAACAACATCTGCTATAGTAATTATATCAACATTAAAACGGGTTCGTATGAGTATGCTAAAACCAACACCATGAAATAGAATATTTTTGTAATGACAATTTAATCAAAATAGCTTAAATTTAATAACTGATATTAAAACTGGCGACTAAATGTAATTAGTCTAAAAAAACAAAACGTTTTGCAAGATAAATTAAATACATGCTGACTTCAGCGCCATGTAGAGCTTATAACCCCATAAACAATTTACATATAAATTTTGAAAATAAGAAAAGTACTTACACTTAACATAACACAGCTCAACAGTACCTTCGAGCAGAGCTTTGAAGATTTAATTCTTTAATTCACTTTTGAAATTCTGAATTAAAAATTCAATGAATTAAGTCACAAAATACTATATCATACATGGGAAAATGCGGCCCGTCAGCCAATTTCGTGCGGCCCTTCATTAATTTTAAAACAATAAAAAAAATTTTTTTTAATTAAAAAAAAATATTAATTAAATAAAAAAAAAATTAAAAATAGAATTTAAATCAACAAATGTCGACTTTTTTGCACAGACGTCCTATAAAACTTTTTAAAGTATTTTCGCCTCCAATATACGAATATTAAGTGGAAAATTCCTTCTTCTTTATTTAAACCTTAAGCCTGGGAAAAATACTTTATGGCTCAATATGACGTAGAAATACTCTCTATTTTTTATGAGTTTGAATTCAAAAAAATTACCTTTCATTTAAGGAAATGTTTAAGGCTGTTCTACAGGCCTCGTAAGGATCTCTAAAATCTACTTGTGAGAATTGTCCTTCAAGCACTTAAATTTGGTAAAACACTTAGACACAATAAAATTTTATTTATACACTAACGGAAATAAACCTGGGAAAATAGCAAAACAATTAGTAGCTTTTTCTGCTATTTTTACAGGGTTATTATTTAAAAGTAACTTTGCAGCAAAATTTTTGCAGGTTTTTGCTAAATGTTAGTAAGATTATAAGAGCAAAAATAAATTCTTATCATTATCATTATTATTATCATTATCATCCTGTTAAAATCAATAGAAATATTGGTGAAAAATAGTAGACTGTTGATTTCACAAATAGATTTTTATTCTCTTAAAACAATTAAAAATTTTTGGAGTTTTTTGATTCTACTAATATTTAGCAAAATTGGTTGCTGATTCTAGCAGAGTAAATTTTTATTTCAATTAACTAAAATTTAGCTCAAATAAAACTAAAATTCCATATATTTAACAGCTTTATTTTTGCTATTCTTATCTTAGCAAAGAAAATCTGCTTATTTTAGAAGTTTTCTATTCAAGGTAATTTTTAACTAATTTTTAGCAGCTTTAGCAAAACTTTTTACAGGCTTTTTTCTATTAGTGTACTTAACCTGAACAACCACTCCGCTTTTGACGGGATTATACCGCTTTTTAAAGCGGTATAATCGAATTTTTATCTCGCTTTTAAAGCAAACTATTCCGCCTTACCCCAATTTTTTAATATGATATTAAACTTTTGAATAAAGTTGTTATAATTAATTTTTTCTAGAGCTCTCAGCCAACAAACGAGCCTAAAAATGTATCAGAAAAGTGCTCAAAATATATTATTAAACTTTCACTTGTATTAAAGTGGTGCATCCAAAAGAGCCTTCTTTTTGATTCAAAAATGGCTCAAAGAAATATTTTAAAAAATTCCTTGGGCCAAAAAATTAATCTTTTTTGAGTCATTTTTGAAATGTTCACAAAATATTCAAATTTATTTACATTTCTGGGTCGTTTATGAATCATCTTTGGATTTAAAAATTTGCCTCAAATTGTTGTGGCTTTCATGATTCATTTTACTAAGAGTAATATTTTCATCCAAAAAATGCGTAATTTTTGAGAAAGAAGTTTAAAATATAAAAAAAATTTGTGCTTTGCTTGAATAATTTTCTTTTGACTTACTAAATAAGAACCCTCATAAAAGTATAAAAATTTTCTGCCGGGGTTATCAGTCAAGGGATCAAAATCCAATAAGTAAATTTAAAAATATTTGAAAAACTGGTAAAAACCTTAAACCAAATTTTTTGAAATAACGAAAACTATATTTTCGAAGATTAATTCGACAAAGTTTTTTGATTTCAGATTCGTATTATGGAGTGCAAAATATTTTAAAAACATTTATTGAGTATGTGCCTTATATTTTTAAATATATTTGGATCAAAAATATAAAAAATTACAAAAATATAAAAGATTTTGATGTACTTCTCCGCAACATTGACTCATAAAGTATTTTCCTGGGTGAGGGGATAAAAAAGAAAGACCCACAACTCGAAGGCTATTCAGTGGACCATTTTTGACTTTAGATCCGGGCTTAGGAAACCAAAATACTCAAAAAAAGATTTTAGCAGAAGGCTGTACAAAAAATTCATTTTTGTCGAGTAATATATTAATTGGTGCTGCCCTCGGTAAGTTTGTGAAATCCTAAATTTGGCCCGTCCAGCCATTTGTGTGCCCATACCTGTACTATATATTGAATGGAGTTAATTTATATTTGTTTTCGTTCGATTTCTTTTGTTACGAATTAATACAATTGCTATAGTTCTTTTTATTAAATCAAATGAATTAATTCACGGGTAAACGCGACAGAAAACAGCTCTTGAAGTCAGTGAATGTAAAATTTAGTTTTTTTAATTCAGTGAATGTAATTTTTTTAATTCACTGAATCAAAATTAGACTGAATGAATTCAGTGGTGAATTAAAATAAGGAATTAATTCATTTGATTTAATAAAAAGAACTATATCAATTGAGTGTTCGTATATCCAAAATTAAATATTTTGAAAAATTTTTTCGTTGAACAGTTTACCTCTACACAAAACTCCCCTAAAACGGTGTTAAAAATTGTTCTACTTTGGCAACCCCTGGCGAAATTTCTAGAAGAATTTGTATACCCGCAGAATAGTTTCACATTTGAAATAACTATCAACTTTTTGCCTCTACAACATACCAAGTTTAATTAAGATCTATGGGTTTTAAGACTTTTACCTATTGAAAATAAAAAACATATATGTGATTAGCCAGAAATTTTTATTTTTTTTATTTATTTAGTTAAGTCTATGGATTTTAAATCCTTACAGACTATATTATTTAAATTAATTACAAACAATATTATTTAATTTAATTACAAACAATATTATAAGGCTATGTATTTAAAAACAAGATAATACTACGTTTAATGACACTAACACTCAAAGAAAAGTCAATAAAATTATACATCTCATTAAAATCTCTGCATATTCTACGAAAAGGATCAGAATTTGCGTAATTTGTTTGAAAGACCTGAAGATACAATGGTGTAAAATTGCGAGTTGATCGTTGCGGAACGTTAAATTTAATATTATTAAGCAGGATTCAGAACAAACATTACCATTAAGCAAATTAACTAAAAACGTAATGTTAAGCATTTTTCTTCGGCTTTCTAGTGTAGGCAATTTAACTCGTTCAAGTCTAACTGAATAGGATGGAAGAGCTTCAGAAGGGTTCCAAGTTGAGTTCCCTAAGCAGAACAATAAAAATTGTTTTTGGACAGATTCTATTCGATTTATGTGAACATCATAATCAGGATCCCAGATAATGGAACCATATTCGATGATTGGTCTTACCAAAGATGTGTACAACTGCTTTGTAATTATAGGATCAGTGAACTCCTTTGCCCAACGCTTTATAAAAGCAAGTACTCCACGAGCTTTGTTTATCATTGACGTAATGTGTTTTATAAAATCTAATTTGAATCAAGTAAAACACCAAGATCTAAAATTTCTTTGACTAATTCAAGTTGGCTGTCACCAAAAGTATAGAAACCAAGAGAATTCCATTTTCTGGAAAAACGCATGTGCTTGCATTTTGTTAAATTAAGTTCCATGAGGTTAATATTACACCAGTTATAAAAGTTATCCAAGTCAAGTTGAAGATTGAGCATTTCCGAAGGTTTTTTGTAGCTTAAGAAGATTTTTACATCATCGGCATACATTAATACATTACAATTGTGTATTGCACACGGCAAATCATTTATAAAAAGTGAGAATAAGATTGGACCAAGGTGGCTTCCTTGCGGTACTCCAGAATTGACGATGATGCCCTTGGATGTTGTATTATTAAAACGAACACTTTGTTTCCTACAGATAAGGTATGACTCGAGCCAGCGAAGACTGTTGTTAGTAAAACCCATTAGTGAAAGTTTACTATGTAAAAATATAGACCGAATTTTTAGTTTATTTTATGAACATTGTTGTTTACTGGGATATTAACACCACATATACTGCCTGAGTGTGTTAGTATTGGAAAATTATACTGGATATTTAACCAATGATAAGACTGTAAAAATGGAACACATTGAACAAAAGAATGCTCTAAAGGAAAAATAATTTTCATAATTAAATTTTGAATGTTATATGAACAATGCTCATTGATTTTATGACGGCATGCTGATACTGGCTCATGCTCATCATATTGACATTGTGTGTAATTACCCAGGTGGAAATATACGATCGCGAAAACGTTTTAAAAGCATTTTAAAAGGTGGTACAAGCGTTTTCAGAATATACCGATTTACAGGTTTAAAGCGTTTTGACAACGCCCCAAATGATAACCATGATTTACGGTGTGAGGGTGGTATTTTATAACGTTTTCAAAGCCTTGCAAAAAAACTTTAAAATGCTTCTTCAATCGTCAAACTAGCGTAGAATTTTATCGTCTTGTATATTAGCAACGTAAAGTCTGATTATGTTAAACAACTTTCAAAGAAATTTTTTGAACTTATGCCACATTTTTTTGGACCAAATTCGCAAACGATGAACATTCATAATCTTATTCATATCGCGGATGACGTAGTCAATACTGGAGTTCTTATATCAAAATTTTCGGCATTCGATTTTGAAAACAGTTTAGGTTTTATAAAATCAATTGCAAAATCTCCCAAAAATCCTATTGGACAAATTCAAAGAAAATTGCACATTTTTCATAACAAAAACTCACCAACTATCCCGTTGGTATATCCACTGTTCAAAAATACAAAATATTCTCTTGAAAAGATTTTAGAATCCTCAGAATCAAAAGTGGTGTTTTCTTTTATAAATATTAAAGGTTTTAAATTCACTTCATCTCACCCTGAGAATACCTACTCAGTGATGGAAATATTCTAGTAATTAATGAAATTTTTGGGATTAAACATTGTAAACACAATTGTGTTGATATTTTTTTAAATAATCAAATTTATAATGAAATAACTGATGTTTTTAAGTATCCACTTTCATCAAAATAAATTGGATTGTTTAACGTTAAAAAATTTAATGAAAATTATGCTGATATTAGTATACAATTAGTGCGATTTAAGTATATTCTTACAAAGTGTCATAATGAGACAATTGCTATAACTCTTTTGCATAAATAATGATTGCTAGAACTCTTTTACATAAATAATAAAATATAATTAAAATTAAATTTAAAAAAAAAATGTTTTTAACATTTTGACATATGGATTTAACTCAGTGGTCGGCACCCATAGCCACCAGTGGCCGATCATAATCGGCTTTTCACACGTACACAACACGAATGGCAACAAAACTCTCATAAGAGCATAACAAATAAAAATATTACATTTAGTAGCATGGTAGCTTTCAACAAAGCAGGTTGATGTCGCTTTGTTTAAGAAATTTTAGAAAAATAGTACACTCTTAAAATTTTTCAATTACACGAGAACAGGAAATTTATTATGAATTATTTTTATTTCTTTAATTCATTCATTTAAATTTACTAACTAATGGAATACTTTTTTTAAGAATAAATAATTTATACACAAAAAGTAAATATTTTTTAAATAATATGTTTAATAAAATTTGAATGAGGGAGAAATGTTTTAGTTGATCTGTTATTTAAGTAAATGAATGTTATTTTAGTTTGACTCTAGATCATAAATTAATATCACTTTCTGTTTAAATTATTTTCAAATCAAAGAAAGATGATACAATTTTTACAAGTAAATTAAAAAGAATAAAAATTTTTTGAAAGAATTCGATAAGACCAGCAAGACAGAATGCCCATTTTCGGCTTTCGCTACAAAGCCATCATCAGTGCCTTTCGCCTTTGAGTGGGTTAATATTTTGATAATCGTCTACTTATGTGACTGTTGAAAGCAAATCGAATTTGTTATTAACAATTCAACTTAGACTAACATCAACGAAATTTAACAATGCTATTTTTATCCTTTTGTTATTATTACTCTTTTTTGCTTTGAACCTTAATTCTTAAGATATTATGATGTTTTGTATTTCATAATTTATTATGAATTATTTGTATTTCATTATTTTATTATTACTTTTATTCATGCATTCATTCATGCATGCATACATTCATTAATTCATTTCTTCATTAAGAAATAAATTACAATTAATTACAAATATAAATTTAAAAATTATAAGATAATTTCTCACATTCTCTCTTACTACCGACCACTGATTTAATTGCATTTTTTGTTTAACTGCAGACAATTTTGTAAAAAAAAGTGCTTGGAATACACTTTTTCGAACATTTTGAAGGCGCTTTAAATCAATGTTTTTGCAGTGTTTTTTAAATAATCGGTAATATATTTTTTAAAAGAAGTACTGCTAAAGTACTTTTTGCAAACGTTAGGAAAACGCTTTAAAGCAATGTTTTAACAGTGTTTATATTTCACAAACGGTTGTAAATTTTTTATGAAAAGCACTCCTAAAATACTGTTTGTGAACGTTCGAAAAGCAATCCAAAATAATGTTTTTTAAATGTTTTTTTCTCGTACCATTGGGAATCAACGTTGTGAAAACGCTTCTTTTTTTGTACCATTGACAACAAACGCTTTCAGAATGCTTTGTTTTTTGTACCGTCTCCAATTTCCACCTGGGTATGCGAGTGTACAATAATATGAAAGAAAAGCTTAAGTGCTTAACAATGCATGCAGACGCGTGCATGGAAATAATCGATTAATTATAAATAAAGATAATAATATTCAAATGAATTGTGGCTCAATATTCAGAAATAATATTTGCAATTAACTTTATATCACAATCGTTGTCAGTTAAAGCAATTTTGTAATTTTGATACCGTCCAAGTAGCTGCAATGACCCTGAGAGCACCCTTGCCGATAAGATCGATTTGGAGTACTGAAGCTAAAACCAATATACGTGGGAAGTCACAAAGTTATCTATGCTTGGTTTAAGCGGCTCTCTATACAAACGTGCGACTTTCCTCATATTAAGAATGATAAAGGTAATACCTCTACAGCCAGAAAACAGATTCGGTGTTGACAACCGCATTTGTAGCCAATTGAATGATTCGGTTGTGGTAGTCGAGATTTTCAGTTGTGACAATAGAAAACCGACTAAGACAAGACTAATTTGACTCTGAGAACGGAATTTCAGTTGTTTCAAGTATAATTCGATAGTCGCAAACGAAAAATTCATTTGTTGCAACTGAACCATTCGATTGGAAACAAATTGGGTTGTCAGCACCGAATCTGTTTTCTGGGTGTATAATTTAAATACAAAAAACAATACAGAAATTAAAAAATAATAAAACTGCTGGAACTGTCAATCATAGTATAATATAGTTGCTTTACTCATTTAAAAAAATGAAGTAGTGATCGTAATTTTACTCGTACATATGGTTCTTAATACCACTACAACTACATGAGATAGGGACAAGCTCTCAATTTTTTAATGAGTGGGGCTACTATAGTATACTATGCTTTCAATATAGCAGTTGAGTTGATTAAATATAGCTCAGATATTATTGCACCTGCATTGAATCCAGCATTTCAACAAACAGCTCTATTCCAATCAATGGAAAGAAGGCGTAATCATAACCCTTCCAAAAAGACGACTTAAGTAATTGCAAGTATTGGAGGGGAATTACGATTCTCAAGTATTAGCGTTTATAATTCTCGACCGAATTCCACATACACTTAAAATAATACTTCAGTAAAAAACCTATCAAATCGATTTGACTTATTTTTAACAAATGTTGTTGAAACTTTGGTTTAAACAAAGATTTTAGTTATCCGAATTGCAGAGACATATATAGAAAATATTAATATATGAAAAGTTAAAATCCAATATTTCCATGTTTTTGCTATCTATCCAGTGTATCCGATATTTTAAAGATGGCTCTATTTCTTCCCCTCCTGATTTTTTTTTAATGGTCCATAACTCGGAAACTAAGAGAGATAGAGCAAAATGGACAAATGGAGTTCCGAGTCTTTAAATTTAAAACGACTCAGTATAATTACAAATAAAACTGTAGTTTTACTAATTTTTTATTCAATTTAGATTTGTTGAATTTAACAAAAAATCAACAAATTCTATTTTAAGCCAAAAACAACAGACATATTATTTTGAGTGTACTGAATAGCACACCAGAGATCCCGCTTACATCATATTAATACGATACTCTAAAAATGTTTACACAGAAAACTGCAGAATTTGTATATATTGTACTATTTGTAGACTTGTAGTATATTCTATTTGTAGACTTTTATGGAGCTTACAGTGTGGTTCCAACCCAAAAAAAAATTATAATAATTATGGATCTTCCAAACTACTGATCCAAACGGAAAAAAAATGTTCACAAGAAGTAAAGATAAAGATCTAGGTTTTCAGAAAATAAGTCTTGCACACCCAGTTTTAGCACAGGGTGTCCTACAGGGTGTCTAAGTATACAAAAGCTTTATGGTTGTACAACTTTAACAAATGTGAACCGATTTTGCTGACTTTAGACTTTTTGTAATCTAGGTTACGCTGTAAGCATAATGTTTCTAAAAAGTGTAATTAAACGTTTTTAAGCTAATTTGGCAGATTTATTTCAAACTTCTTCGGCCATAATCGCCTTAATTAAGCGATAAAGCACAATTTTATAAATATCTTTGTTATTTATTTAAAATAAGTTGTGATATTGTTTCATGAAAGCAGTTAAATTTTTACAAGGCGCCATTAAAGTCACTAAATAAAAAATAACTTTTACATTTTTAAAACAAAAACGATACTTTTTTAATATCCTTGAGACCACAAGGCACTCATAACTTTACATTATGTTTGAAGTGATAAACTTAATATATCGCAATAACAAAAACCCTACAAAGTAACATCATAGTCAACCAACAAAGGATACCAAACAACAATGTATGTAAAATGAGACATTTCAATGACAATGACAGTTTAACTGTTGCCTTAACAGATTGTGAAAGGAAAAAATTACAATGAAAAAAAATTTAAAGCAACACCAACACTCTACCACCGCCATAATCATTATTACTGTTAACAGAAAAAAAAATATCGTAACGACGGCCAACATGTGCAACAATTGTGTAACAAAATATGAGAGCCAATGCTATGACACTTAAATTCTATACGTGGCTACTATCAACAGTAATTAAATATAGTTTTGACGTCAAAGAAACCAAATTTTCAAATATATAGGTTGTTCACAAGGGATGTTCTCTATGTTGTATCAGCCTAATAAAAAACAGAGTTGCTAATTCTTTTTTTTTACTTTAACAACGATTTCCTATTGGGGTTTCTCTCTCTTAGCACACTTAAATATGCACTCACAAAAGTCTGTCGGTAGAATCTACTGAAAATGACAGTTAAACCAAAGATACATGCAGTTAAAAAGGCGAAAAGGTATTTACCTTTAAAATAACTAAAACTTTTGTTATTTTTAACTATTGACAAAAAACTAAGAAATGCATTAAAAGTAACTACCAATGTCGTAAAATTAACTGATAAATTTGTACTACAAAATTTTCAAAACAACTGTCAAAATCGTTAAAAACTACTGTTTTTACAGTCAATTATTTTTGTTTATAAAAATAAAAACAAAAATAATTGTTTTTTTTCGATTACAAAAATATGTGTTATTACTTCAGCCTATTTAAAATTCGAAGTAAAAATTCCAAACCGTTCTCCAGTTATTATGCTTTTATGCATTGGAGATACAATACAAGTTTCTGATTTTTAATTGCAAACTAGAAATATATCAATAATAACAAATATAAAAACTAAACATGAATTTTTAAAATTCAAAAAAATTCAACGAAATTTTTTATTTTTTAAATAATTACCAAAAATAACTCTTTACTGTAAAATTACTGTTTTGGTAGTTCTTTATTATGATATTTAAAATAACTGCTTTATACAACTGTTACGAAATTATAGTACTTTTCGTTAGTTGTTTTCTTGAACAACCGTCAAAAGTTGTTTTGAATTTTTCTATAGAAAAACAACGATAATTTCTGTTAAACACATCAACTACTGATTACTACACAAATAACTGTCATGTAGTATCTGTCAAACTTTTTGAGTGTGGGACACTAAACATACATGAATATGTTTTATCATGCAATCCCCAAATGTTGTACTCAGAGACTATTAATTATAGAGATAGGAAATCAAAACTTACACTACTCACCGGTAGGGGGCGCTGAAATTTAGTATCACTTGAGCAACTATTTAGTATCACTTTAGTATCAGCTGAGCCTATATTTAAAAACTCAAAAATTGCTAAAAACTGCGTAAAATAAGAAAAAATCAAGCGCAAAATATATTTAAATAATAAAATTTGAGAATTATTTTTTTTTCTTTGCTTTTTTGTTTGTTATTATTTCAATTTAAATAAAAACAGAAAATTGTCAATTTTTTTAACAAAGTGCCATCTAGTGATAACGATGTCGTTATAACTTTTGTTTTTGGTGATGCCATACCCCTGGTTGTACTCTTTTAGTTTAAATTTTAACAACACTGTGTTTTTTGGTAGGTTTGAGGTTAAGAAGAAGAATAAACCTTTTTCTCTAAGCTAAAACAAATAATTTATTTTATGCAATTTAAACTACTTTTAAATTAACCACCGTACATACAATCTATAAGCAACACATAAAAAACCATTAAAAGGACAACATGATAAAAAAAAATACTAGATAAAACAAAGGAACTATTTGCATGAATTGGAAAAAAATTGAAAATGCAACACGGTACTTATAGTACCTTCTCTGACTACTCATTTAACCAAATATACACACACTTACACACGTTGCTCAAATCTTTGCAATACTGGTCCTTAGAACAAACGAAACCAACCCTTGGAACATTGTATATTCTACATTCAGCATGAGTGCTTGCATGTACTTTTATACAATTCCATAAAGTTTTTCTATCCAATATCAATTCAATTTCAGTAACAAACCATTGATGAGGTTGAATTGAACAAGCGAATGTCTACAGTATTAGATTGAGTTATTAGAATTTTAATGTTGATATATTAGTATTACCAATTCCGTTAATCTATTAACCGATTCCCCGATTGTCCGAATCTATTTCAGTTAATGTCGAAACAAATAATTTAAAACTTTAATAATTATTCGATCAGAATAATCTGTTAAAATGAATAGATAAACTGGTAAAATTTTAATATGAAGTTTTCCCATTGTTTTTTCAAATATTTCCTACATTTCCTTGCTTTTTGTTACAAACAAACACTAACTAAAATAGAAACAAAAACTAACTAGAATTTTGAAATGCTTGTAGAGCGTAAAAAAAGTAAAAAAAAAAATTAAGGGGATCTATAGTTCCCTACCAGCGATTGAAGATAACGATAGTAGTGTATTTTGGCTAAAAATAATTTTGAGCTGTTTTTTAAAAAAGCTATTAAAAGTTGCTCATGGAAGAGCTTAAATAACATCAATTTTCTCTATTTCAAATTTATTTTTATCGGGCTAAACAATAATTGTATTAAATGAATTAAATGTGCTAAAATCCCAAAACTTATTTGGCAAATTGTGAAAAATAATCTGTTGCAGGCATGTCCATCCGGATTTTCACGTTTTACAATTTCTAGAAATATTTATTAGGTTAAATCACAAACTCAATGGGAATTTCTTTTTCTCGTCTAGGAGCCTCATTTAAAATATCAAAGAAAAAAACAAAACAAAAAAAATGTTTACCACAATTTGCTTTGTCATCTTCCAAAATACTACTCTGTTGTTTTAACAGATCTAGCAATCTATTTATGTATAATCAATAAATGAAAATCGTATGTTTTCTATAACACTGCATGAAAAAATCTTGACTTTTAAAAATTAATAGAGCTCTGACCATCAATTCTATATATTTCAGACATGCTGATCACAATGGCGTACCTTATTTTTCGATCAATGGTACAGTTCTTTCGCTAAATGTCTTCAAAGTTTGGCGGTTTTCCATTTAATTTTTATATACCAAAATTTTGAAATGCAATCAAAATAAATTTTTTGTGGTGAAATGTAGGCTTAAAATTTGATGCATAAAACTTGATGAATGAGGGGATTGTTTAGTTGATCTCTTATTTTTGTAAATAAATGTTCTTTAGTCTGACTCTAAATCATAAATTAATATCAGTTTCTGTTTAAATTATTTTCAAATTAAAGAAAGATGATACAATTTTTACAAGTAAATTACAAAGAATAAAATTTTTGAAAGAATTCGATAAGGCCAGCAAGACAGAATACGTATTTTCGGCTTTCACTACAAAGCCATCATCAGTGTCATTCGCCTTGAATGGGTTAATAATTGACAGCTGAAAGTAAATCGAATTTGTTACCAACAACTTGATATTAAAACCACTGTTCGCGTTTTAGATGGATTTTTACGGTTTTTTAAGGTTTTAGCCAATTGAATCGCTGAAAGCAAAATCGGCCTTAATAAATGATATGGCTTAGGAAAGAACTCAATGTTAAAATCATTAACGTTTATGTTAAAAAATAGTACATCTAGTTCATCAATTGTAGTGCTTTTTCTACTGCTTCGGCATATCTGTTTTTGCTGGGAAGTTACATATGCATATAAAGGGTTTTTCAATAAGAGCTCTACAAAAGAAAAAATTTTAAATGAAACAAAAACGGTTTTGGATATGAATGAAATTCTTTATTCCTGTGAAAGTACTCCATTATGTATGGAAATCGATCTCTTTTGCATGGCCACCACGGGCACGCTTGCAGAAGTCCAGTCGCTGAACCCAATTTTCGACGGTTTTCAAGCATAAATCGTCCGATACTGCTGCAATTTCACGTTCGATATTCGTACGAAGTTCATCAATCGTCGTTGGCTTGTTGGCATAGACCATAGATTTGACGTAGCCCCACGCTCAATTGTTGATCTGCTAGGACGATTATGACGACCATAAATTGGACGTAGCGCTCTTAACGTTGAGGCCACTGACTCCGAATTTCGGTAGTAAATTTTAATAATTTCGAATTAAATATAATAACTCCTTCACTTTTATATATGATTTTATTACATAATGGCATCATATATGAGTGAAAATTAAATGTCGTCCAATTTATTGATTTCTGTATAAGTATTCGTTATTGTCTGGAATGTATAAAAAATATTAGTGCACTTAAAATAATACGTTAGTAGAAAAATCTGTCAAATGGGTGTCAAATCGATTTGATTAATTTTTAACAAATTTTTAGTTGAAGCACTGATTTAACTAAAGATTTTAGTTATCTTCAATTAACACTATACTAAAAATCCTCAGTAATTTTGAGTCTTAATTTTCAAAACTATTTATAACTAATTTTTAAGAACCCAATCGTTAGATTTTACACAATTTATTGCTAAAATATAATAGTTTCGTGTTTCTGTTATTGCCCGGTAGCTAGCGCCATCAATGCATCCGAAGTTTTAAAAATGGCGCTATTTCTTTACCTTCCGATTATTTTAAATTGCCCGTATTTCGGAAACTAAGAGAGACAGAGCAAAATTGACGAAAATTTCGACTACCCCTAACCGTGTAATAAGATAACCCCAGAACAGTAAATAACCCCAGCAAAAGGGGTTATCTGTATTTAAAAAAGGGACCAGGCGGGGCTTTGGACCCTCGGAAATTTTTAATAAAAATTGTCTACTTCAGAAAATGGCCCATATCTCGAAAACTAAGCTAGATGAGAGAGGATGAGAGTTGGCAACCCTGTCGTGTAGACGTCAAAATTTCGTAGTTCTTGAATATTTTTATTAAAAATAATTAAATAATCCAGTAAAATTAATTTTATTTATACATAAATATATACATCGAATAAAGTAAAGTGTGGGAATCTTCCTTGTGTCAAAATAAAATGAGCAAAGGCCGTCGCAGTATCAAAGGCAACAATTTGGTTTGCAACCAGTGCAGTTTGGTCGTAGATGAAGAAAAAGATGATTTTCTGGAATGTGACAAATGCAGTTTGTTTTACCATTTATCATGTACAACATTGGATAAACGTATGTACGAATATTTAGTTAAGCATACAAGTGAGGAGTATGTGTGACATCAATGTTACGATGTTAGTGGTGCCCTAAAAGCAGAGTTAAATGGCATCAAAATAGAGTTGAAAAAATTAGATCAACCGTCTGTTTTACATGAAAGTATGACTTTCATGTCTAACAAATTTGATGAACTGTTAAAAGGTGTCACGGAAAATAAGAGGAAATTGGAGATCGTTCAAAAGGAGAACAAGATTTTGAAAGCTGAAGTAGAAACTCTGAAAAGTTCAGTAAAATTTTTAAATGAACAAAGAGTTAAACATGATTGTATAATTCGTAATGTTGATGTAGCAGCTGGATCGTCAGCTGTTGATACTGTGTTGAAAATATCTGGTGATGCAGGGGTGGGATTGCAACCTGAAAGCATTAGTGATGCGTACTTTATTAAAAGCAAAAAAACGCCTAATAACAAAGATGAAAGCAAAAAACAGATGATGGTAGTAAAATTTAATTCTATGAATGCCAAACAGAAACTGATGTCAGTAAAACCTATATTAAAGGAAAAAGGAAAAGAAATTTTTATTAATGACAGCTTAAGTAGAGAAAATCTTAGTTTGCTAAAGTATGCAAAATCCTTAAAAAGCGTTGGGTATCGTGCCGTGTATGCAACTGGTGGAAGGATTTACACCAAAAGGAGTGAATTGTCCAAGCCAAGGTTAATTAGATGCGAGGAAGAAGTTGACAGCCTATTGTATGAAGCTTCAATTAACAAGCCAAAAGGTAGAAGATCTCAGCAAGCACAAGCTATGGATGATGATGATGAGGCTAACGACATGTATTTATCCCCAAAATAATGTGAAGTATTTTAGTTTATTTAGCTTTTTTCTATTTTATATATGTTTAATAATCAATATTTTACTAATCTAAATTCTTTCGAATATTATATTAATAATTCATGTCCATTATTTAATGTAATTTCTATAAACGTCAGAAGTATTTCCTCAATTGGAAAATTTAATAAATTTAAAAATCTTATAAATATGTTGCCACGTCTACCCAATATTGTAGCTGTTCAGGAAACATGGTTTGATGATAATTTAACGCAATTGTATAATATAGCTGGTTTTAACGCCGTTCATTGTTGTCGGTCAGATGGTTATGGAGGTACAACAATTTATGTTCGGAAAGATTTGGAATATAATGTTGAATTATGTGCTAGTGAAGATTATGTTGACTTAATTGTTTTAACATTGCTTAACCAAAGATTAAACGGCAAAAGTATAAAATTTGCGTCATTCTATAGATCCCAGAAATGTGATTTAAGTAACTTTTTGTCTATTTTGGAAAATTTTCTTGTTTCTTATGGTCGCAGCCCGTGCCTTATTGCTGGAGACTCAAATATAGATTATTTAAGCGCAAATTCAACTGAGGACCTGGCAAATTTACTGGCTAACTATGATTTTATAAATTGTCATGCATTAATAACTCGCCCAGCTAGTGGAACTTCTATTGATCATGTGTACACAAACATTTCTACCTATCTGTGTGTTGGAAGTATTGAATGTACGTTGTCGGATCATAATTTAATCTCTTGTAGTTTTGAAGGCGGAGGACAAAGTCAGCTTGTTATGGAAGAGTCTCGTTTTGTATGCAACTTTGATCGGGTAAATGATTATATCCATGACCATTTGCCAACAATACAAGAGACAGAGGATGTAGAAATCGACACAACAGCTTTAATTTTATGTGCTAGTAAAGCTTTAGAAAATGCTACAGTGGAAAAGAAAGTAAATCGAAATCTAAAGCAAGAAATTACGCCATGGATAAATGGAAATTTGCAAAACTTAATAAAGTTAAAAAAGCGACTCTTGAGGATGAGAAGAACAAAGCCTGATAATGCCGATGTTGCAAAAAGATTAAAAGGAATCAGTAGAGTTGTGAAAAAAGCTTGCAGAGATTCAATGAATAATTTTTATGAAAATAACTTGAATGAAATGCAGCAAAATCCCAAAAAATGTTGGAAATTTCTTAATGAAACACTTGGAAGGACTGCCAAGAAATCTATAAACATTAAAGATGCGAATGGAGACCTGATTTTGGATGACTTTCAGAAAGCTGAGACGTTTAATAAGCATTTCCTTCAATCAGTTGAAGATTTGAGGGCACAAATTGATCAATTTCCCAACGATACATGCAATTCTCTAAGAACATTAATCCTCCATGATCACAGGTTTCGTATCGAAAACACCACCCAAGATGAAGTTCATAATATTATTTTAGAATTATCTCCGGGTAAAAGTCCTGGTCATGACGGTATATCACCTAAAATTGTTTTAAGTTGTGTTAATGATTTCACGCCATATTTAGTGCGAGTGTTCAATAACATGGTGGACAAAGCAACATACCCTGATATTTTAAAAATACACAAAGTTGTGCCAATTCCTAAGGGTATAAATTGTACTTCTGTTGATATGTATAGACCAATTGCAGTTTTGCCTGTCATAAACAATATATTTGAACGAATTTTGCATTCAAGAATTTCCAATTACATGCAAAACGAAAATCTATTCAACGATTTTCAGTATGGTTTCAGAAAAGGATGTGGTACGGAGGAAGCGGTTGTAAATGTTGTTAATTGCATCTGTCGAGGTTTGGATGAAGGTCATAGTGGCGTAGCTGGCATATTTTACGACTTTACAAAAGCATTTGATCTTATAGATCATGATATTCTTATGAAAAAGCTTAAATATTATGGTTTTTGCGCCAGGGAACTGACCCTGTTTAAAAGTTATTTAAGCAATCGTAAACAATATGTCCAAGTGAACTCGAGCAAAAGTTCTTGCGATTTAGTAAAACATGGCGTTCCTCAGGGCAGTGTATTGGGGCCATTATTTTTTTCAATTTACTTGAATGATATTCAAAACCTTAACCTTACAGGCCAACTTTTTATGTATGCAGATGACATTTGTTTATTCTATCCCTATAAACATGAAACAGCTGTTAAAGCATATATGGAACGCGATGCTTCTTTAATATTTGAATTTGCTAGAATTAACAAATTGGTTTTAAATGCTAGTAAAACAAAGTTGATAAGATTTAAGCCTTACAATAACCTGGTTAATAACTTCAGTATATTTGTAGATGGGGAAAGAATAATGGAAGTTAACTCAATAAAATACTTAGGTATATATATGCAGAGCAACCTTACCTGGGGGCAACATATCCGTCATCTTAAAACAAAGACAGCTCAAGCTACGGGCATCTTGTATAAATTCAAGAACAAATTTAAACAGAATACAAAACTTTTAATTTATAATGCATTGATACATAGTCATTTTAACTATTTAGCAATTTTATATGGATACAAGAATGGTATTGAACTCAAATCTCTTCAAAGAGCTCAAAATAAAGCGTTAAAGGTAGTTGCAAACCTCTCACCAACATATCCAACAATATTGTTATATAACAATATATTCGAATCTATTTTGCCAGTACATGGAGTGTATAAATATCAACTTCTGTTATATGTTTTCAAGTGCATAAATAATATTGGACATCACACTGTGCAGTTTGTAAGAAATCAACACGCAATTAATACACGGAACAACAGCAATCTAGCTACCGCCTGGTGTAGGCTGGAAACAACTAAACAGCGTATTGAATATATGTATAGTCGCGAGTTCAACAAATTACCTGAAAGTTTAAAAATTATAAACCAAATTTCATCATTTAAAGTTTTATTGAAGACTTATATTTTACAAAATTTGGAAGAGCTTCTGCCGTAAAATGTATTGTCACAATTGATATCATTAAATACTTTTAATTGGAACATTATTTCTTATTTTTTTTTCTCTATTCTTTATTAATTATATAATTTTATATTTTTGAAGTATTTTTTCTTTAAAAAGTGCTAAATTGTAATTTATTTCGCCAACTCGCCTCTATAATGCCATAATGGCGCTGAGGCATAATATCTGTATTTTATAACTAAATATGAATAAAGTTGTTTAATAAAAAAAAAAAAAAAAAAAAAAAAAAAAAGATAGAGCAAAACGGACAAAATGTTTGCTCCCTGGGAGTGACCTTACATGCCCTTAGATGATATGGACTGGGACCGGGGAGGGTCCCGAGACCCTAAATTTGAACAAAATTTTCGACTCAATATAATTCCAAATAAAACTGCAGTTTTACTGATTTCTTACTTAAATTTAGATTTGTTAAATTGAATAAAAGAATTTGCTAAAATCAACAAATTTTATTTCAAGCCAAAAAACAGGAATAAATTTTGTTAACGTAACAAATTTTTCTGTTCAGCTAGCAGACTTATTATTTTGAGTGTACGTTAGCGAGACACAATTTTTTTAACAAATTGTTATTGTGGTGTAGGATTTCGTAAGGAATTTAATTTTTTTCGTAAAGAATTTAATTTTTGTATCTTGTTTTTTTCTTGTTTCTTAATACATACCATAGTTTCTTTTTTTTAATTTTCCTATTCTTTAAACACATACTGTATATAATACACTCATATACTGTGTAAGGTTTTGACTTCCGTTGCTGATGAGTGAATACCTTTAGAACTAACATTGGATGCAAATACTCCAACCGACTTTTAAAATGTTCACTTGATGTTTTATCACATTTCAACAAAAGATTTTCAAAACAATTACAAATAAAAGCATAGAGAAACAAATGTACACATACATTCACATAGCAATAGTGCAACAGAAAAACTTTAATTCAAACAACATTACTGTCATTATTTCAGATATGATAATGCAGTCATCATATGAGTAACAATATCTTCTATAAATGTTGCTTTAATTCCCTTGTGATGACTGATGGAATTCTGTGCTTATCCATTTTTTCTCTCCCATTTTCTATATAGTAATTGTTCAGTTGGTAGCTCTACTGACAATACAATGGCATTGTAATTAAACATTAATTAAAATTTCATTTTCAAATATGTTGGGGGATAGGATAACATACAGTGGTGGTGAATTAAATAAACTACCTGAGAAAATGTTACTGAATATTTATTAACATTCAGCTGAAATTTGGGTATATGACAGAAGAGAAAATATTTTAGTGGGCCAGTCTCACATTTTGGAAATTATCCTTTTAAGGTATTTTATTGACATCATATGCCTTAAGGATGATTTTAGTAAATGAGGTCGTGAAATCTTTAAGCCATATGATGTCAAAAAATATAATAAAAGTAGAGTTTGCATATAAACCCAATTTTGCTTAACCGAGGTTACGGTTAAAATTGGTGAGGTTAATCTTAACACAAAATTAATTTCTAAAATTAACAAAGACAAAATTAATAAAATCCAAAGCAAAAACACAAAAAATTAAAAGCGAGTAAAAAAGTTGAAGCTGTGGATGCCGACTATATGATGCCATACACCAGTCTGGATGAAATGAAATGTTTTGATCCGAAATTCGAATTTGTTGAAATGGACTTTTGTATGTATGCATGTGTTCTTCTTTACTCAATCAATAATTAATTTAAAACAAAGAAACTAAAATAATAATAGTGACATTTAATCGCCACTTATTTGTCGAAATAGACTTGTGTCAAAATTTGTCTGTAAAATGACAGAAAATAAGAAAAATTTTAAGAAATTTGGATTTTACCTTATTGTTAAGTGTATTTAAGAGAAAATCATAAATATAATCCATATGGGCGATAGGTCCAAATATGGACCGATCCTATCTAGAATCAACAGGCATTAGGCCCATGTGCGTTAGCGTACTAAATTTCATTCAAATATCTTGGTATTTGCAACCTGTAGGGTGCGAACAAGGATACACGGAGAGACAGACAGACGGACGGACGGACAAACGGACATCATTACATCGAACTAAAAAGTGATGCTAAGTCGACCGGAACAGTGAAAGGTGGGCCTGCGTCCAATATACTTTAGTGTAAGAAACACTAGCTCAAACTTTTTATACACTGTCCACCTAGTGGTGTAGTGCATAAACAGAACTCGAATTTAAGAAGAAATTTTTTATAAAAACCAATTGAATATAGGGAAACTTTTGCAGATCCCTTTTCTAAAATAATATTAAATAAACGGCGAATAAATGAGAATATTGTTTCTAATACTAAGATTCATATTTTTTTCTGCAAAACGAATTAAAAAAAATTATTTTTTTTTTCGAAATCAGTAGCATTTTTTAGTTTTTGCGTATCATTCCAAAACTATTTAAATATCGCACGACAATTTACTAAGTTTTGATCATTGCTTGAAAAAAATACGATTACGGTTCCAGATTAAACAAAAAAATCAAAAAATGTACCTATTAATTTGTAGGCAAGTTTTATAAAACTGCGTGAATTTTTTATAAACATTTTTCTTTTTTGTAAAAATTTCAAAATTTTGATACTAAATTATTCGCAAAAATCTGGTTTTAATTGTTCAATAATTTAACCGTAATCGCACGGTTTTTACATGCAGTTACGGTTAATTAGTGCGATTAACCGCAGTTACGGTTAAAAACGAAATGCAAACTCTAATTAAAAGTATAATATAAAGAAGTTTTCTCGCTCTTCTGAAACCCTGTAAAAAACACATAAATAGCACTACTTGCAAGCAAACCGAAGATATAATAGGCATAATTAAAAATATGCCTTTAAAATACTTATCGATCTATCTTTCAGTTTCTATGGATCTTGAGTTACTGAAATTTTTTTTTTGTGGACTTGAAACTTTACACCTCAAACTATGGCGCCCAAAGGTTGACCTATTAGTTCGGCCTTGAGTACTACTTTTTTAGTTGGTACGATTCATTCCACAATTTTATACCCAGGAATGAATTAACAACGACCTTCGAAGCGATGTAACAATAACCCAGAAAGAACTAAGCCAAAGTTGGGGCCGGATTTTTTTACGCACAATGAGCAATATACCGCCCAAGATATCGCTTAAAATCACTTAAGTTTGGTTAAATCATTTAAGCTTAATAAATTCAAAATCAAAACATGTATCGATTTTAACCATTTTCAAGACGGTTTATCTTTATGCACCAAATATCGTCCAATTATCTTCAGAATTGCGACCTTTTGTTTTATTAGAAAGGTTGTTTATTTTACATGGACAGACGGACGGACAAACATCGCTGGGGTATAGTGACTTTGTAATGCTCTTTGTTACCACCAAAAATATCTTTCCCAGAACCACTTTTCATTACACTCATTATTGTATATTTAGTTAAATTCATTTTGCACATAATTGATATTCCCTTACCGGAAGTTGCTTCGTTTTCTGGAATATCGTGGTGAATGACTTCATATAAGGAGTAGGTACTAGTGCTGGTAAATTCGATAACTTTTGAATACTAGATACTACTCGATATTTTTAATTTTGATACTCGCTACTACTCAATACTTTTGACGTATTTATTTAAATTTATAAACATTTAAACATTTATAAACATATTTTTAAACTGGTTTACCAAATATTATAATATGCTTTTCATAGTTTTTTAACATATACTTTTAAATATTTGACTTCTGATTTTTTTTTTCTTTTAGCAGAGTTGTATTTTTGTGATAAATATTTTAGCGACGTCAAATTTTTCTTATAAATATTTTAGCGAAGCCACATTTTTGTGGTAAATATTTTCGCGAAGTCACAGCTTTATGGTAAATATTGTAGCGGAGTCACATTTTCACATCTTTTTTCCGTCGAAAATGCAACCCTGAAAATATGGAGTAGTAGTTTTAAGAATCGAGTCCCCAAAAAAAGACAAATACTCGATACCTACTAGTCATATTTTTACCAGCACTAGTAGGTACGCGAAATGTAACAAATAAAAATCTAAATAAAATATGATTTAAGTAAGTTAAAATTCAAAGAAGAACTTCTTGTTCTTAAGCAAAACTATTAAATGTTGCTCATGCCACTAAATAAATTATATTTGAGCCTTAAATGCTTTACAGAAGGCCAACCTTTGGCCGCATTTTAGTTTTTATTCCTAACATTCAGGTGGGCTTGCTCATGCTCACATTCGATTTACATATGTAATGGTGTTTCAGAAACGTTTAAGGCGGGAATGATATTGAATGTAAATAACTGTCTTTAGAATTATAAAGATCAGGGCACACATACGTTTGGGGTTTTTGTATAGAAGTCCAAACGCGGAAAGGGTGGATTCGTTAATATTCGATATCAATGACCCTGGGGAGTTTCCCTGAGAGTTAAATCGTTATTGCAATCTTTCTGGATTCACCGTTGAAAATTAAAATATATCTAAATCGTCAAAATTGTCTGGAATTTTGTAAAAGATCATCAAAAAGTCGCCACCGGTAACATATCTTAGTTATTTTTCAATCAAAATTGTTTCATTAAACTGAAGCAACAATCCATTTTACCTGCTTGCCAATATTAAGGTTTCTCAGAACTTCTGTAATTCTAAATTTTTGTTAACTGGACTCGTTAAAGCAGACCCAATAATCGCTAAAAAATTACTAAGTTCATAAACAATGCAAAAATTGAGCGACTTTATCGCTAAATTATCAAAAATGGTACTTATAGCCATTAATGTGGGGTATTTTTCTAAAAAGTTTAATAAATGTGTTCATAAAAATTATTGAAGTAAACTTAAAAATAACAAAAAAAAAGTTAAATCGTAATTACCTTCAAACAACACTGTACAACAAAATAAGAAAAATTTGATGCATCGGGATGGCGGCACATCATTTCTAATAGACTTTGGGATGCAGATCACGAATATGGCCCTAGAATTTTAAAGTTAGCTATAGTTTAAGAAATATCTGCAAAATCGTTTTTGTAGGAAAATTAAATTTTTTAATAAACTTTTTGCGAAAAAGTACAAAATTAAAAGTAATAACGTTTTTTTTTTTTTGTTTTAGATGTTCTTTTTTTATAATAAAAGAATATGAATAATGTGAACCCTATAGTTTTTTAAAACTATTGTAACGTGCCGTTACAAATAACCTACTTATTCATATACCTAATGGAAATGCTGATACTCCTAACCAACAATATATTTTCACTTTAATCAAAGAGTATACATAATAAAGAGATTGGGGGACTCTCTATCACTGAGAAAGCATTTGTTCTATTATGTGCCTTGGAACAGGAACATACTCAAACCAATATCACCCAGCAAACATGGCAATACGAAGAAGATTCTCCGAACATATCACCGGGAAGAAAACATTTATTGCCGGCAATATCAATGTCGTATTCCGGAAGTTTCCTCCGTCGGAAACAACTGTTACACTTAAACAATACTTCCAGGCAATATGAAAGCAATAACTCATGTGGAAGATAAAAGGGATATCGCTAAATAAACTCCCGGTACAATAAAAAAACGATTTAATTTTTTCATTATTAAATTTAAGCCTCAAAAACAATATCTGATAGAAGATATCGTTTTAATATTTTCTTGGAAGGTATCTTTTATATGTTTGCAGGGTCATTATGTGCGCTCTTTGTATGACTCAAAACATCGATTGTAACCAGGGATGGAAAATAATAATTTAGTTATAAAAATCAAGAATGGAACTATACTATGGAATTATACTATTCCAACAGTATTATAGCCCTAGATTATGAATTTTAAAAAACCATACGTAAAAAATTGCAAAATAATATCGGAATTTACATTCTACAAACGATGCCAAAATTTTCTTTTTTTGCAACTAACCACCAAACTTTGTTTTATGAAATGGGCATTATACTCTGCAGATTATAAATTTAAAAAACCGCACTTAAAAAATTGCAAAATAATAGAGGAACGCGAAAAAAGACTTTGTGGTAGAAAAAAATAATTAAAAAACTCATTCAGCGATTAACAATCTGCAAATGAATACAATGGCGCAAAAATTTTCCTTTTTGCAAATATTTTTTTCGCGATTTTTTTTTTTTTGGCAAACTAAGCACCAAACTTTTGCGTATAAAATTGGTACTATAGACCCTAGATTATAAATTAAAAAAAAAACCACACTTGAAAAATTGCAAAATAATCGCGGAAAGCGAAAAAAGCTTTATGGTACAAAAAATTAATTAAAAAACTTAATCAGCGATTTACATTCTGCAAACAAATATATTGATGAAAAAAATGTATCCTTTTTGCAAATTTTATTTTTGCGATTTTTTTTTGCAACTAGCCACCGAACTTTGTTGTATGAAATGTGTATTATAGTCCCTAGATTATAAATTAAAAAGAAACGTACTTAAAAAATTGCAAAATAAAAGCGGAACGCGAAAAAAGACTTTGTGGTACAAAAAATTAATTAGGAAACGCAATCAGCGATTTAGATTCTGCAAACAAATATATTGATGCAAAAATTTTCCTTTTTGCAAATTTTATTTTTCGCGATTTTTTTTTGCAACTAGCCACCAAACTTTGTTATATGAAATGTGTATTATAGCCCCTAGATTATAAACTAAAAAAAAACGCACGTAAAGAATTGGAAAATAATAGCGGAATTTGAAAAATATAATCCCTAGGTTATATATTTAAAAAAACCGCACTTAAAAATTGCAAAATAACGGCGGGATTCGAAAAAGGCTTTATGGTACAGAAAATTAAAAGAGGTAATAAGCGATCGACATCCTGCAAGCGAATATATTGTTGCAAAAATTTCGCTTTTTGCAAATGTTTTTTTTTGCAATTTGTGCTAATATTTGCTAATATCTAAATATTTAATTTTTATGTTTTTAACGAGCCAAAGAGGAAGGTATTTTTTAGTTACTTACATTTTTAAATGTGTAAGAGCGATCTAACATTTTTTGGTATAAGAGCCCGATTAAGTGAGTCTTTTCCATCCCTGATTAACCAGTCGGAGTTCGTTCCTGTTCCAAGCCGCCTAATATTTTTTCAAATAAAAAATATTGAGAGAGTTGCAAGGCTATTGCTTTAATGGGCAAATATTCTAATAATTCTCATTAGATTGATAAAACCTATTACTTATAATGGAAAAGTTGTATGGCCTAGGGGAGCTTGAATCCAGTTGGAGTTTTACTATACTTCGTCCCGCGGCCGAAGTATACAAGAATAAGCCAGCCCGATTACAATTCCCAAATTAACCCGACTCGCCTGCCTACTATTCTCGTGAGTCACTAATCGTGTTTACCATATTCCCTCGTTTCCCCAAATTAACCCGACTCACCTGCTTACTATTCTCGTTAGTTACTTAGAAATATTTACTAATCGTATTTACATCTCCTCGTGTTCCCGAGGTAACCCGAACCCAGTTGGAGTTTTACCATACTTCGTCCTTCGGCGAAGTATACACGAATAAGCCAACAAGGTCGGAGTTACCGAAATAACCCGACTCACCTGCTCACTATTCTCGTGAGTTACTTAGAACTATTTACTAATCGTAGTTACCATATTCCCTCGTTTCCCCGAATTAACCCGACTCACCTGCTTACTATTCTCGTGAGTTATTTAGAAATATTTACTAATCGTATTTGCAACATCTCGTCGTTTCCCCGGAATAACCCGAATCACCCGCTTGCTATTTTGACAGAGCTATCGACGTTTGGAGGAACTGCAACCACTGCCAGAGTTGCCGAAGATCATCATGTGCACCGAATCATCGACGACGTTTAAAGAATAACAGTCATTAGATTAAATAAGTAGTTTAAGTAGTTTAAGATCTTAGTAAATAAAACTGTGTGCGATACAGGATCGTACAATTGAATTGAACAAAAGAAACGATTGCTGTTTTATTTCAAAGGAGGCAGACCTTTGATGAACCTGGACAAACTGAGTTTTACCCCGGCCTCAGACAAAACTGCATCACACTATAAACTGATTTTAAAATATGATATTACGGCTCATAAAAAACCCTAGAGTTTTGGCTAAATCTACTCTACAATTTGTCCTAGAATATGTATTGATATTCATCCTAAAATATATCAGAATTTATATGTTGCATTCCCGATGCATTTTTAGTGTTCTACTGGTTAATTTTTAGAGTTCTACTGGTTAATTAACCATCTGACAATTACAGAAAAACCACAACAGAATGGTACAATCAAAAGAATATTATTTTTGTACCAAAAGAGGCCAACTCGCCAGCTGTTACCGGCTTTTTAATTATCTAGAGTGCAATTTAGTATTTCAATGTACTCTTGGTGATCGACAACATGTGTTTCGCGGATGTCGTTCCATAGGAGACCTCTTAGCGTTCCTTTCCGAACTTTGAAGTTGTTTACAAATTTGGTAAGAGCAAATTGATTGCTCTTAACACATCCAAGGCGTTCGACCATATGTGGTACGGTGCCGGTAATGATTAGTTTTACTCGTATGATATCAACACTGTATTAGTAAGGAGCATCCCAAGAGTGTTGGTTCAACATAAAAGAAGTTATGTTGATTTGTTATATTATGTATCCTTTGATAGTTTTGTGGTCTATTGGAATATTAAATAAATAAAATTGAAAAGAGAATAATAATAATAATATGTAAATTATAATTTGTGTTAATTATTCTTCATTGTATATCATGTTGTACTCCAATCAATTGTATTTTTACAATAATTATTATTCCTCCCACATTTGGCATATTGTACACAAATACTTGTGGCAGATAATTCGGTACAAATTGTTCTGTGGCAATTAATTAACATGTTAAAGTCATACATATTAATATAACATTAACTCATTAAGGACACGTCATAGATCCGATGAACTCGTAGGCCACTGCTTCATTAAGAGCCTTTAGCAAGTATTTTTGCCTTGTAGTTCATTAAGTGGACAGCCAAAGTTGAAAATTTTATAGGACAAGAATTTTTTCTTTCTGTGTTAACCGACTATTAACTTCTTTTTGGCAAAATATGGTGACTTTAGACAATTTTTTAAAATTTTAAATGACAACCTTCACATTATAATTTTTATAAAAAACGAGCCATTAGTTATCTTTTGAATGAAAATAAAATTAATTTTAGCATACTTTTGATTTTGTACAGTACATTTCGAAACTTCACGTCTCGATCGCTCAGATTTTCATAAACTATATACAGTTGACGATTTAATATTTAGCACAGAAACAAAGTTTCGGTTTTTTCATAAACATTTCAATCAAAGATATAAAAGTTTAACCTCTCTTATTTATATTTTTAAACCATATAAGTATAAGTAGTTTGGATAAAATGTTTCTACCTTTTTTATTTATTGTACGATTACAGTCAAAATATCAAACTATTTTGTGGTTTTAAATCACTAAATTATTTTTATCAAGTAAACAAATATAGCTGTTGAAAATTACTGGGTTGAAAACGGAACAGTGTGTAAAAAATTAATGAGTTTTTTTATTACTAAAGTCCATCATTCATGCACACTTTAAATTTAAATTGTTTTTAAATTGACCAGTAAACCTCATTTGCCTTTTTCATCTTCTTTTTTTTCAAAGGAAAGGGAAATTGTAAACATTATATCAAGAATTAAATCATTGATATGCCAGTATCAGTAATGTAAATGGAAATATTTCTTTAATTTATTCGACCTTTTAATATTTATTAAATGAAAACTCATGAGTTTGAGAATTTTATTTTAGTGTAGGCAAATCACTACACGTATGAGTGATATTGTTGTTATTTTTTATATATCACTCATACGACATGTAGTTTGATAGTTAAGATTTTTATGATATCAAATTAACCAGACCTAAGCAGTGTTGCCACTTTTTGAATAATTATTCAAAAACGGGACTGTTTACACATTGGTTGAATAATTTTTGAATAATGATATTTTTGTGTAGTTTTTATGTAATTTTACTTTTTAATGAAAATTTTGTAAATTTCATGCATTTATTTTTAAGAAGTAAATAAAGATTAGTCAATATTTATAAAAAATTTAATATTTAACACAAATTTTCAGTTTCTTTTTAGTGAATTATTTTTTACCAATTTGTCCAACACTATTGTAACAGTAATTTGGAAGAAATAAAAAATTGTGTTTTTTATATTTAGGTTGTTCACAAGGGGTGTGCTATCTGTTGTATCGTCCTAACAAAAAACAGAGTTGTTAAAATTTTTATTTGAGTTTAACAACGATTTTTTATTCGGTTTTCTATCTGTTAGCACACTCAAACATAGGACAATAAACATACGTAAAAATGTTGTATCGTGCTATTCTCAAATGTTGTATTTTTTCAGTTTAATTTTTAACAACTCTGTTTTTTGTTAGGACGATACAACAGATAGCACACCCCTTATTAACAACCTTATTGTATTTGCACATATTTCGTTAAATTTTTCCAAACTTCATGAAAAAATAATATTTTCTCTAGGGTGGTACCACCGTTTGCAAATGCAGCGAAATATTATAATGTGGGTTTGTTATGAATGTGACTTTTTAATGACTCAAAAATATTACTTATTTTTCAAAGTTTTAGAGCTTTTATATAGCACGACCTTTTTGCTGCAGTTAACATATTTAATCAAACAAAATTGTTTGGACGCACTGTGGACAGAATAAAATTATTTTGGAAATAATTCAATAATTCAGACATAAGGAGAGAGATCGAAAAAACCCAAAACATTTTCTACAATAACTTTGTTTATTTATTCAATCATTTTATTTTACATCACGTTACCTTGCAAAAATGTGCCAGATATTAAATTAATTTTTAATTTATATTTGTTACCAATGGATAACCAAAAAATAGTGCGTGATGAAACAAACAACCCTGTTTAACAAAATCCATTTAGGTCTTATTCTACATTTATACTTGAGAAAAAAACACTTAGGTTTTGTACAAGTTAAAAAGTTACAAAAGCCAAAAACCAGGTAGTTTTTGCTCAGGTATAAATGTAGTATTATAGAAAAATAGAAAAATTGCAGAAAGTACACCATGATACTGTTTCCAAGGCTATGAAACAACGTTATGAAGACGACTTAACCATTGATAGAAGACATGGATCGGAAAAAAAAGTTGAAAACCTCCTTGGAAGAGCATCGATTAGCCCAATGTTCAGATTTCTTTGTACGAAAAGTAAAAGCCATTGTAGGTATGAAAATGAACAACAACAAAGAAATCTAGGTCAAAAAAGTTAAAATCAAATTTTATAAATATAATATACCTGCTCCGCAATGAACGACGAGATACAAGTGCTAGAAAACTTTTCGCAGCTGCCGGAAAAAGATGTTTATAACGCTGATGCCAGAGGAAATATGGAAATACAATATAGGACCAAAAAGCAAACAAAAATTTTCGAAAAAATTCCTTATATGGCAAGCAATTTTGCAGTTGTGGCAAGGGAAGACAGTCGTTTGTGAGTTTCGGTTATATTAACTTGGAAATATATATTAAAGATTGTTTACCTGCCATCCTTGAAACGTCAAAAAGTCTCCACATACTTTTGGCCAGATTTGCCATCTGTCACTAGAATGAAACTGACCGCGACTGCTATTCAAAAAATTATTTCGTTTTTGTACCCAGTGAAACCCACAAAACTGCCTAGACCTCAGGTCTGTGGAGAGATATTTGACTCTGGTAAAACGAAATATGAAGGCTACAAAAAGATATCCAAGGAACATTAAAATCTTTAATGGGAGGTATTCCAGAAAAAGTGGATAAATTCGTTATTGGCTCAGTGATATTCAAAAAACGTTTAGTTGTGTGTCATGAATTTACATAAAATTGCTATAAATTATAGATTAAGAATTTTAAAATTTTAAATTAAACGGTTGCATTTTTATAATTTATGTGTCGTTTTTTCGATCTCACTCCTTAGTTAACCCTCAAAAGTTCAATTTTACTATGAATGATAACCCATAATTCAGTAATTATATGACCCTAACTAGGAATAATAATTCTAGGATTAATAATTACGTTTCAAATAACCATTATTTTGAAATAATAAAAAAAAATAGTTTTGTGTAGTTTCATACGGTTTGAATAATTTTTGACCTGGAGCTGTGTATTTTTTTGTTTGCCTGGAGGCAACACTGTACCTAAGGGATTTCAGTTGCATTTTGTAATTAATTACACGTGCAATTACATAACTACACATAATTATAATTGATAAAACTCAATTACAATTACATATATATTTGCAATGGTAATTTAAAAAAGAACAGTTACAATTGCATGTAATTTGTAATTAAAGATTTTTCAATTACACATTACATGTAATTATAAGTGAAAAAATTTCACTTAGAAATACATATTATTGGGATAAGAAATAATGACAAAAAGAGAGAGTTAAGAATCAACCCAATATGACATATTCTTTGTATGCTTGGCCACGCCTATCCCAACCATTTTTTTTTTTTTTAATGTTAACAAAAAACATTTTCTTACACACAGAAAATAAATTGGTTGGAATTCTATCGGAATCGACGAAATTTTTTCGTTGTTCAATAATTTTAAATTGGGTTAATTATAATTCATCATCAGAAAAGTTAAATTTAATTCTGAACAGAAAATACATACGATTAACCAAAACACAGTCACATTATCCAAAATATTGGTTTTTCTAATCAATATTGAAAAAATACTAACTTCTACATTACCTTCAATACCAACAACCAACAATTTATCGAAGATTTAGTCATTTGAATATTTTATTCGGCAGCAAAAATCTAGTATCAGTTGTGTTTCAATAAAATCGATCACCCTAGCAAAAGTATTAGTTTTTCCAACCAATTTAAAATTTGTTTTGTCAACTTTAGTGGCATCAACCGTTAATTTCCATTATATTGGTAATTATAAAAGTATATTGATACTAGGAACAGAAATTTTATTTGGCATAGTAAAATTTTGGAATGTATCATATCATTTCGTTTCATACATACTTCTGCGTATTTAAATTAAAAATTAGACAACAATAAAATATAAGCGTCTGTGGTGCAAGGGGTAGACACACAGCCTAATAGTCTGAGAAATCTGAGTTCAAACCTCAGCCAAGGCGTTGTAGTTTTTTTTTTTTTATTATTTTTAAATTAATGTTTTTATTGATTCAAATTGAAAGACACAATTTATTTTATGTTGTTGATATAATTTTATTCAAAATACAAAAAACAAAATATTTAAATTTTCAACCTGAAAAATTTTGGCCTAGAGGAAAAGCAATGGGCTGACAAACGGAACATAATTTTTTTTTTTATTTGATAATTTTTTTATTGATTTAAATTGATTTTCTGTTGTTGATATAATTTTATTAATAAACAATGTATTCAAATTTCCAATACAAAGAAATTCAAAATTGAAATTTTACTACACCCAGAAAACAGATTCAGTTCTGATAACCACATTTTTAGCCAATCGCATGGTTCGGTTGTGTTAGCCGAATTTTTCAGTTGTGGCAACAGAAAAAGAATTGGGACAGGACAAATTTGACTGTGGCAATGGAATTTCAGTTGTATCAAGAATAATTCGGTAGCCGCAAACGAAAAAATCATTTGATGCAACTGAACCATTCGATTGGCAGCAAATGGGGTTGTGAGCACCGAATCTGTTTTCTGGGTGTATAAAAATTTAAATAGAGTGTAGCCTAGAGCAAAAGCAATGGGCTAACAAGCGGAAGGTCAACGGTTCTATCCCAGTTCGCGACATAAAAAATTTTTAATTTTTAAATAAATTATGTAGAACGTATTGTTCTATTTATAGAATTTGTAATCCACAAACATTAAAGTAATTAATTAATACAACAAAAATTCAAAAATTGTAAATAAATTTCGGTAATTACAACAGTAATAAAAATGAATAAAAGTGATTGTACCCGGAACTACAAAAAATTCGGTTGGCAAAAAATTCGGTTGGAACTACGAATCTGTTTTCTGTGTGTATTCTAAATGTAATTGAATTAATTTGTTGTAAAAATCATTGCAAATTCTATTTGGAATGTGTGCTAATTTATCCAAATCCGAACAAAATAACACTTACTGTAATTGAAATTTATAATTATGATTACTTTTATTTACAATTCCACATAATTTGTAATTATAGGCAAATGTATTTAGTTGAGTTTTTAATTTATTTCAATTAGATTTATTTGTAACTGAAAATTTTCAATTACAAATTATAAATAATTGAAATTCCCAAGGTCTGAAATTAACAATAGCTGTATTGTCGCATATACCTATCAACGTGGAGTATTTAAAGCAAATTTACATTAAACCAATTAAAGTATAAAAATGTTGTAAAAAGTTAATGTTTGTAATATTTTTAGTAACGCAAAGAAGTTAGGCCAGTTGTGAAAATGTATAAACGTTAAGTTTTCAACGTTGATAATTATCCACCTTGAAAGTTAAGGTGCATACGAAAAGTACAATAATGTGTTAGTTTTCATTTTAAACACGTTTCAATGTACTTGGAGTTTTAAAACTGTAACAGATATACACAGAGAAAACAGATTCCTGCTTACAACCGAATTTATTGTCAATCGAATGATTCGGTTGTTGCAAGAGAATTTTTCAGTTGGGACTACCGAATTAATATTGAGACAATAGAAATTCTGTTGTCATTATCAAAGGACTATTGACTCTGCTGATATTCAGTTATTACAATAGAAAAATTTGGTTACAACAACCGAACCATTCGAGGGGCAATAAATTCGGTTGTAATCACAAATTTGTTTTCTCTGTTTAGTTAATCCGAAAAAACAGATAATCCCAAACCACATAGTGAAAGTGCCAGTGGACAGTGGCAGTGCTGTCAAACTTTATTCTTGGATTTCGCGAAAACGATTTATTATTTTTAAAAATTCCTTATTGCGTTTTGTTTAAAAACAACTCTTGTTTATTTAGGAACTCATACATACAACATTCCTACGGGAACATACAAAAAACTGCTTTATCGTTTATGTGGCTTAGCCTTTATCTATAACAGTTTTAGTTATGTGCGTACTTCAAAAAAAGTAAAAAGAAAATGCAGTCTAAATATTTTTCGATTACGGGGTTTCTGACAGTAGCTGCTTTCCATTTGTTCAAGAAAGCGGTATTTTTGTATAAAATAAGCCGAAATATTTATTTAGACCTGCTAAGTTATCTTAAAATAAACTGAGTTTAGTGCTTAAGCATAGTTATGAATGTGAAATTTACAGGGACCGTACCGGTTATGACCTTTATCATAAAAGTCAGATTAAAAAAGTTGTTTTTTGACTTCTATTTTTTTGAACAAAAATAAATGTTGATTTATAGGAAGAAGCAAACATTTTTATTGAAAAATTTAACAGACACAAGGGAACACCCGACTGCCGCAGTTTCGTGTCACCCAAAGACTCGTCAGTGGTTAGTTTATGTGTCAACTGATCAAAGTAATTTTTAATTGTTAATTTGTCTCTATATGAAAAACTTTTTGTATATTCCCAGCCAGCAATTTCGGAGCGCTCATAAATAAGATTTTTAAATGGCTCATAGAAATGATTATTGATTTTTTGAAAACAATCTTTTTTTGGTAGAAAATATGAACCTTCAGACAACAATCCAAAAAGTTGTCTCTACAATCTAAAAAGATGTCTCAAAATGAGGATTCATTTTTCGGACTCAAAGAAGATTCCAAAATTATTTAATGTTATGAGGAAAATTTTGATTTTATAAGTTTTTTTTTCTGAGTCATTTCTGAGTACACAGGGGGCTCTTTTGGACGGACCACTTTCAAAGGAAAAAGTCGAAAAATGTGTATGTTTTTTTTTTTTTGGAGCTCATTTCTGAGTCATTAATGATCAACTTTGTTTGCTGGGTTGCTACAAAATTCGGTGGCCACAACTGAGACTGTTTTCTGGGTGTATAGAGACAAATTAACAATTAAAATTGTTTTGATAAATTTACACATAAACTAACAACTGACAAGTCTTTGGTTGAGACGAAACTGCTGCAGATTGGTATTTCCCTTTTGACTGTTAAATTGTTCAATAAAAATGTTTTCTTCTTCTTCATGTAAATATGCTTTAGAAAAAAAGAACGTTTTTGCACTTCTATTAAATTAATGAGTCATTTTCGGTTTCAGGTTAAAGTGGATTAATGTATCCGACAAATCCAAAATTCCGTATTTGAATAATTTTAAGTAAATTTAATGAACAAATTAAATAAAAAAGTAATTTTTGGAAAATTTTAAAATTTGGGAATTTTTAATAGAGATGCTAATTTTTTCAAAAATTTTCCTTTTTCGGCCGCGTTTCGGTACGGGTGAACATTTTCTAACAAAAGAAAAAAAACGAATTCTACCATTTTGAACCAACTAGATCAAAACTGGGTGCTGTAATAAATGAAAATCTACAAATCTTATTTTAAGGGACATCCTAATACAATATATAAAACAATGTATTTTGTCTTCGTGTATAGATCATCAATTTTTTGGCGCTGTGGTCTAATGGCTAGCGTGTTGGACTGTTACACATGAGGTTGCGGGTTCGATCCCCATCAAAGGCAACATTAATTTATGAAAAATAATACATGATGAGCTTTTTCTATCACTCAAACATATCACAGCGTCCTCCTTCGGTGTTCCCATAGCACTTAACCCCACCGAAGTAAAATAATATAACAGGGCTATGAACTAAACAGCTTCAACAAAGTTGGTCAACTCTTCATCACATGGCGCGCAACAACTATTCTACAATTCAACATCTCGCGCTATCACAGTGTTGCCATATTTAAAGCTCATCTTTCACCACCTTTCACTTCTTTTCTATCGCCTCTCCAAAGAAATTAACACGTTAATTAATAAAAAGAATTTCCTGAGTGTTGCTTCTCTTAAAAAAAATAAAAAAGAAATAAAAAAAATTACAAAATTCTAATTAAATTATAAAACATCTTTCTCATACCGTTTGTGTAAATACAAAAATAACTTAAAAAGGCTCAAACAATGAAATTTGTATCCAAAATTTTTGTTATTTTTTTTGTAACTTTGAATTTTTATTTTTAAACAAATTTATATATGAACAATATTAATTTACAAACATTTAAAACAAAAAAAAAAATGTTGAAAATAAAATTTCAATTTAAAAAAAATGTGTTTGTCTTTACAAATTCCATTTTTGATGCTTACTTTTTTTTCTGTGTATGTAAAGATAATTGTTGTTTCAATCTAAAGATTTTGGTTAAAAAAATCGAGAGAAACTCTGATTTTCATAAACTATATAAAATGATTGTTAAGAAGAGTAAAATTATTAGACTTTGTGGTTAGAGATAAATTGTTCAATCCAGTTTACTCGTAATAATGTTACGAAATAAATATGTTTTGCTTAAGACGAATTCCCGGTTAAGATGAAACATATGTTGTGAGATCCAGTTTTATGGTCACAACTAAGAATGCATTTTTCTTAAAAAATTACTTAAGTTAGAAATTTTCAAACCAAATAACTGGCTGACCCTGCGTGAGCTTAAATTTATATTAAAAGAAAAACACTAATTTTTCAATTTTAATAAGTATGACACTTAAATATTAATGTTTATGGCGCAACAAATACAACCAACACAAAGTATGCAGTATTATTAATACAATATATGCTGCATATGCTATCCTTAAAATTAAAACAATTTTTTAAATGTTTAAGAAAAATTCTCATATCCTAATAACATATGATGTTGATATTATAGAAACATGTATATAAACAATATTGTATAGTTATTTTAAGAAAACCAAACAAACACGAAATAAATTGAGTCAACATTATTGGCAAACAAACTTATTATTACTTATATGAGGGTGTTAATTAGGTTGCGACTTATTTGTATAGTATAAAACTAGAATAAATAAAAATATATAGCTCTTAGAAAGAAACATATATCTTATGGAATATTAAGCTCAATTTTTAGTCACTTGATGTAAGTGCAGTTATTTTTAATTGGAATTGCAGTTAAAATAGTTGTAAATCAGTTCATTTTAAATGCATTTTTAATTAATTTTACCGACATAATTCCGAGGATAATCTTAAAATTTTTGTATAAAATATATCTAGAACAAATCTTCAACTAATACTTATTTTCCATCTTGGATGTGAAGAAATAGCTTAAATAGAAATTGGAAATTTTTCACTCTACTGTAAGTAAATTACATCCAATGAGAAATCGGAAAAATATTGCAGTGTGATATCTGAATTGCATATAAATATAACTTGAAGTAAGAAAACTGAAAATGCAGAATGTTTCGCGCTGTTTTATATAAAATATTTTGAAAAATTTTGAATTGTAATAAAATCCTTCATCATTGTATTTGATATTAACAATTATGGTGAAGAATATGGGATAAAAAATCTCATTAAAATAGAATGCTTACTCCATCTACTGAGCACTTCATGAACTACTTTTCGGATTTGTTTAATCCAAGTGATTAAAAATATCTGACTGCAAAAAATAAGGTTTAAAAATAAATTCCACCCTTTAAATATATTAGAAACCATAATCTAATGTTTCCATTTAAAATTGTATATTTATGTATGAGGTGGCAATGAATATCACATATGGGAAAATATTCTTTGCTGAGCTGATTATTGTGCCTCTTACATTAGTCCTGGTAACTCAAAGTGGATAACTCGAAATCGTGCACCTTCCAGGCAAAAATTTCGTAATTTTGGAAAAAGTCCAAAATATATATGAAGCATTTTTGTGACTGCTAGACCCTCTGTTGTCCAAAACTAAGCCTTACCTAAAGAGTTGTATTATAAGAAGAAGTCACGTGGCGTAATATGTTAGTAATGATGTTGGAGCCAATATGGAGGCACTCAAAACATCCCTAGGAAATTTTAACAAACTGTCACCGAACTGGCCCCTTTATATGAAATAGACTGGTCATTTTTACATGGCGCTGTCATAGGAGGGGGAAATTGACCCATTGTGACATGTCACAAGACAAATCCTAGGACAGGTTACTGAACTCTCATAAAAAACCAGGGTTGGCAGGCAATACCGCAAAAATACCGTTATCGATTTAAAACCCTTTCAACTGAGTACCGTTACCCCTAAAATACCGTTACCGAAATACCCGGAATACCGTTATCCTTAAAATACCGTTACCGAAATAACTGAAATACCGTTATTCTTAAAATACCGATACCGAAATAAATGAAATACCAATACCCTTAAAATACCGTTACCGAAACAAATGAAATATTGTTATCCCTAAAGTACCGTTATCGTTATTTTTAATTTTCTGCTTTTGCTAATTTCGCATGGTTATTGAGTACGTTTTGTACATTAAGTTAATAAATTGGTTGTTTTTAATCTCGTTTGTTTTTTGTAAAAAAAAATTACGGGATGCATCGAAATAACTGACTACCGTTACCCATTAAATGCCGTTACCGATATAACTGAAATATCCTTAACCTTAAAATACCGTTACCTAAATAACCCAAATATCGTTATCTTTACAATACCGTTACCGAAATAACTAAAATACCGTTATCCTTAAAAAACCGATACCGAAATAAATGAAATAGCGTTTCCTTAAAATACCGTTACCGAAATAAACTAAAATATCGTTACCCTAACGATAACCGCCTTTGTTTCGGTTACCATCCATGTAAAAAACAAAGTTCAGGAACCTGCCCTGGGATTTGCCTTGTGAAATGACACAAGGGGTCAATTTTCCCCTCCTATGACAACGCCATGTAAAAGTGACCAGTCTATTTCATATAAAGGGGCCAGTTCGGTGACACTTTGTTAAAATTTCCCGCATGGATGTTAAAGGTGATTGGTTTTGTTATTTGTTGAAAAATATTTATTTATGGATCGGATTTGTTTTAAATTATACACATGGGAATCTTCGAGAGTCACTGTATTTATCTGACATCAGATTTTTTTCTGATGGCGGATCAAATATGGTAAATGATTTTTAGTGAAAATACATCGATTTCTTTAAGAAACAATTGCCCGAAAACATTTAGAGACGCTTTATATGAATCTCATATAAAATTTTCAAAATAGAGAATTTAAAATATATGTTTTTTATAGAAATCAAATTTTAATGTTATATTTGCGAATTTAAATACATAGAGCAATTCCATATGAAAGCGATCACCTTTTGGACGACCCCTCTCCGATTCTTAAATAAATAGTCTCAATCGATTGCCCAGCAAAAAATAATGTACCTACATATTTTTTTTTTTTTTATAGTGACTGGTTTAGTGGTGGTGTACACCACTGTCATGTGACAAAATTGAAGAATTCTTCATAAGGGACCTCATTGAAAGTTGTTTTTAAAAAAAAAACTACTAAAGCGATCGCAACGAGTGATAGCTCGTTGGAAAGGTATTGAATCAGGCTTTAATTGAAAAATAAAATTTTCCTAATTTTTATCAGAAATTTACCTTTTTTCCCATGAAAATTAAATTTTCCCATGAAAATTAAATTTTCCGATTTTCCACAGAAGCTCCTAAATTTTCCGGCTAATTTTTTTTTTTTGGATTCCTCATAATTTTTGCTTTAAGAATCAGCAATAAAAAAATGGGCCCGACTCCTTGTTTGGACAGGAGAGGAGCATTTAAGAGACCACCTTGTTCTCATTGTTTTTATATTTTTTATAATTGAATTATTTGTAATTATTTAACATTATTTTATTTTATTATTAAAAATACATTTTAAAAATTATTTAACAGTTAAAAATACATTTATGAAGAAAAAATCTTTCTTATTTTGCTGCTTATACTTAATTACAATATTTATTAAAAATTTCAATTGTCTTGGCATCATTATAAAATTAAAGTAACTTTAAATTTAGCACGTCGGCAGACGTAGAGTACCGCTTTACATTAATTGACATATCAGAAATATTTGGTATGAAGCAATGAAACTTTTGCATTCCAGTTATAGTTTTGACATTATTATATCTGTTTTGAATTCGTCGCTCCATGGCATCGTGTTCTTTTTGAGTGCATAAAACTGTATTAATGGCAATTTCCTTGCTTTGAATCCACGAAAACAAATGTTGTACATTTAAGATCTGGGCCCTTACCGTGGGACGTCGCAAAAAAGTGCCACTCGACCTTGCAGTTTTGTTCTTCTTCAATTATGCAAAGATTTTAAAATTTTTTTTTATTCTTGTACTGAGAAGCCGCGCCGTCTGAGAAAAACGTTACTTTGTCGATTGCATCGAATTTTGATCTTAAGAATTCAAACAGTTTCATTTGAAATAAATAAACGGACACATAATTATGAGCTAAACTCTCCGCGACAACAACAAGGCTTACGGTCTGTAGTTCGTTATCTTCGTTTTTGAAATAAATGCAAAAAGGATGCACCGTGCACTGATCGTTTGCCCAGTGATAAGCCTGAATTTCATCCTGAACGAGAAAAGTGTAATTCTCGGCAAAGTCGCTTATCACAATGAATTCATTTTGGGCTAATTTCTCCTTACTTTCCTTTAGAAATTTCGATTGCATCTCGGATATGAAATGGTGCGCCTTCAGTTCATTCAACTTGAATCCGAATTCCTCGATGAATTCCGGAATCTGCTTTACCACGGTCTCAAGGGAACATCTGCCGCTGCTAATTATCCACTGTTTGAAATGCACCTCCTGAATTAACAGCTGTTCAAACTTTTCCGCCAAATATTGCTCTAGCTCGTCAATCTTCGGACAATTGTCGCATTTGGACAGATGACAATTTTCCGTGGGGTATGCGCACAACGACTTCGACAGGAGGTCCCTATATGTTTCAATTTCACCGTGAAATACTTTCAATTTCTTGCATGGAAAGAACATTAATTTGATGTTTTGATGAAACATGCAAACGCAGACTGAATGCGTTCCGTGCCTGTCTAATGCCAGCACGCATTCTTTTGGTCGTAGGATGGCAAACTTAGAAAATCCCACTTTTTCTGCTGAGTATTTCTCTTTGAACTGATGGTATGCTTCGGATAGATTACATAATAATAATCTGCGCTGCTTGTGTACTTTTCTCCATCTTCACGTGTGATAACATAGTCACGTGTACCTGGGCAGGCGCGGCTGTTGTCATCATTGCAGTAAAAATCTTGAATCAATTTCACCGTTGCTTCGCTGAGGGTCCTTGAGCCAAATTTCTTGGTGGGAGTCGCCAATATGCCCTTCTGTCGAACTAATTCTTTGCTTCTTCTCGCGATGTAAAAAGATGTTTGAAACTGTTCAGAAATCTTGCGTATAGACCATGATTGAGGCAGCACAGATAAAATGAGATATTTCTCCGGAAAAGTGGTCGCTAATTTGAATTTTCTTTACAACTGCTCAATCATTTGTTTGCCGTCATCAACGTCATCTGCTTGACTGCATTCGTTATCAGAGCCTTCATCAAATATTATCGCGATTGCACTCATAACCTTGCCTTTTTTCTCTTTCCTGTATTTTTCACTTCGCAACTTTCTTTTTGTAATAGGCGATTCACCTAAAGTGGTAATAGCCTCATTCAAAGGACTCAAAGACATATTGACCATCGGAATGTCTGCCTCACTATCAGATGAAACATTTTGTTCAATTGTCATTTCACTCTCGGATTGTGGTTGCATTTGTTTCAATGCATTTGCTTGTTGAGACAAATCGATTTTACACTTGGGGCAAATGAATTCTGCTTCTTCACCGTATTGTATATTTAATTCATTCATGTATCGCTTCGAAACACCAGTTAATTTTAATACTTTTATCTTTTTCGAACGATGTCCACTCTTGTTAAACGGATTGCAGCAAAATTTATTCATTTTACTTTAAATTGTCTTTACAGCTTCACTCTTTACTTTACAAAAAAACCACTTTAACACTTTCACGTTTAGTATTCAACTAAAATTTGACTCAGAGTGTGTGAAGTATTTATATTTATTTTTTGGTAAAAAATAGGTAAAAAAAAATAAGCGATATTTGCTTTTCTTTAATAGGAAAATTTGCGTGAACTACTGGTCATAAAATGTTTTTTAAAGAGGGACTTAATTGGTTACTGCCAATAAGCCGACCACAGGTCATAAAATGTTTTGTAAATTTTTTAAATTACCAGGTAATAAATATTTCGCCATATTTATGGAAAATCCGTGTTTTATGACTTGTTTCTGCACGTGTCATTTTAGGCGAAATATTTATTACCTGGTAATTTAAAAAATTTACAAAACATTTTATGACCTGTAGCCTCAGTCGGGTTTGGTGTGCCATTACATGCCACTGCTGCTATTATCCATGGATTTATGGCCGATCTTGTGAAGGCAGGCAGACCATATTCACTACACACTCAACTTGGGGCTCTTAAAAAAAATTGATTTTTTCTTCATAAATGTATTTTTAACTGTAAAATAATTTTTAAAATGTATTTTTAATAAAAATAAATATATGAAAATAAAATAATGTTAAATAATTACAAATAATTCAATTATAAAAAATATAAAAACAATGAGAACAAGGTGGTCTCTTAAATGCTCCTCTCCTGTCCAAACAAGGAGTCGGGGCCCATTTTTTTATTGCTGATTCTTAAAGCAAAAATTATGAGGAATCCAAAAAAAAAAAATTAGCCGGAAAATTTAGGAGCTTCTGTGGAAAATCGGAAAATTTAATTTTCATGGGAAAATTTAATTTTCATGGGAAAAAAGGTAAATTTCTGAAAATAGGAAAATTTTATTTTTCAATTAAAGCCTGATTCAATACCTTTCCAACGAGCTATCACTCGTTGCGATCGCTTTAGTAGTTTTTTTTTAAAACAACTTTCAATGAGGTCCCTTATGAAGAATTCTTCAATTTTGTCACATGACAGTGGTGTACACCACCACTAAACCAGTCACTATAAAAAAAAAAAAATATATGTAGGTACATTATTTTTTGCTGGGCAATCGATTGAGACTATTTATTTTAAAATCGGAGAGGGGTCGTCCAAAAATTGCTCCATATTGAAAATTTTATATCAGATTGTTAAATAGTGAACCTTTGATACACCAGGTAAATGACGGTATCGATCACTTCAACTCATTAAGGACACGCCATATATCGGCTATACATTTTTCAACCAAAATTTGTAGATAAATAAAGATATTTGTGTGATTGTTTTTGCTTTATAGCCAACCAAATTTGAAATTTTGATAGGATATAAATCCTAGAAGGTTAAAGGTATTTAAAAAAATTTTAATTACTTATATTTTTTTGAACAAATCTTTATTCAAATATATATATAAGAAATTTTAATTATTTTAACCGATTTTCAATTTCTTTTTTTTTTTTTGTTAGCAATTTTCGACAATTTTTTGAAATTGTCATGTGGCAACCCTGACCTTATAATTCTTGTAAATGTAGTTATATTTAAAAAAAACTAGCCTTTATTTTGGATGAAAACGGAATAAATTTTAGCATACGTTCTATTTTCTACTTTTGAGAAGTTCATCTTCCGATTGATCAGATTTTCGTAGACTACATACAATTGGTGAACTAATCTTTAGCGCAGGAGTGAAATTTTACTAATCAGCATATCCAAGATAGATATAAAAGTTTAGTCCTTTTTATATACTTTAATAATTTTTGAAAAAATTCCCGTGTATGCGATTATATTCAGGATATCAGACTATTCGTATTTTTTTTTTTTTTTTGTGAGAGAAGCAACCTTCAGGAAATTCTTCATATTAATTAATGTCTTGCTTTCTTTGGAAATGGGATAGATTAGAAGTGAAAGGTGGTGAAAGATGAAGGGGGCTTCAAATATGGCAACACTGTAATTGCGCGAGATGTTGAATCTTAGAACAGTTGTTGAGCGCCATCTGATGAAGAGTTGGCGAACTTTGTTGAAGCTTTTTATTTCATAGTCCTGTTATATTATTTTACTTCGATGGGATTAAGTGCTATGGGAACAAGAGTTATTCGGAATCTGCTTCTCAAGGCAAATGGTAAAAAAGTAGTTTGCTGACTTTAAACGTGGTCGTATAGTCATCGTGGGCGCTGTGGTGTAATGGTTAGCGCGTTGGACTGTTACACGTGAGGTTGCGGGTTCGAGCCCCAACCAAGGCAACATCAATTTATGAAAAATAATAATATGTATGAGTTTTGCACTTAACCCCACCGAAGTAAAATAATATAACAGGGCTATGAACTAAAAAGCTTCAACAAAGTTCGCCAACTCACCATCAGATGGCGCGCAACAACTGTTCTAAAATTCAACATCTCGCGCAATTAGAGTGTGCCATAATTGAAGCCCTTCATCTTTCACCACCTTTCACTTCTTCTCTATCCCCTTTCCAAAGGAAGCAACATGTAAATTAATAGTAAGAATTTCCTGAGTGTTGCTACTCTTAAAAAAAAAAAAATAACTCACTGGTCGCCCTAAAAATGGTGATGATACCGGAAAACATCAAAAGAAGTTCACAAAATAGTTTTGGCAGACCGTAAAGAGAAGTTGCAGGAGATAGCTGATACTTTAAAGATATCGAGGGTACATGGCAGCTTTATTTGCATAAACTTTTGTCCATGAGAAAGATGTTTATGAAATGGGTGCCGCGTTTGCTCACAGTGTCGATGACTCTGAGAGCTGTTTGGAGTAGTTTCAGGGAGATAAAAAGGACTTTTTACATCGGTATGTAACAATGGACGAAACTTGGATCTGCCACTTCATTCCAGAGTCAAATCGGCAGTCACCTGAGTGGACAGCAACTGGCGAACAGCAACCGCAACAGTCAGCTGGTAAAGTTATAGGATCAGTATTTGGGATGCGGGTGGAATTTGTACATTGATTACCTTGAAAAAGGTAGACCATCAATAGCGATCGCTACATGGCCTAACTGGTGCGTTTGAAGGAGGAAATCGCAAAAAAACGGCTCCAAATGGAGAAGAAAAAAGTGCTCTTTCGCCGTGTAATAAGTCGTTGGCTTCCATGGCCGAATAGCACGAATTACACTTTCAATTGCTTTCGTATCCATTGGAAAGAGATTTGGTTCGAATGATGAGGGGATTCCCGAAACAGAGGCCTATTTTGAGGAAAAGATAAATTATTCTATAATTTTCTTAATTTTATACACAAACTATTATTTCTAGCGGGTGTTATGGTCAAAATTCGCAAGTCGACAAAATAATATACCTCAAATATACTTAAATCAGGTCTTGTCTTAAATCTTTTCTAATAAAATTTAGTATGCTCAATACGAATATTGCGAATACCTTTAAAGATAACGTGAAAATTTCGCTAAAAATCAAGACCTTTCCTAAATTAAGCAAAATTAAAAACAAAATCGCGACATCTCAAAAATACTTAGATCGGTTTCGAAACCTTTTTCTATTTATATTCAGCATACTAAAAGTTATTAGAAAACATGTAGTATCACAAAATATAACATCTCCAAAATTTTGCCTTTAAAGAAGAACGGCTAAAAGTTATCCAATTTGGCTCACATTTTTACTATATCAGTTTTAGGTCGAGTTATACAATATATCGTTCGCGTATCAGTGAAAATCCGAAGTTCCTTTTTATCGCCACCCTAATATAGAAGTTACTCATGTCCTACACACACTAATACAGACTCAATAATAAATTGTTATGACCACATGCATGTTATGGTTCATATTTACTCGTGGTTTACATGAAGAAAAAAACAAAATTAATGTGTTATATTTATGAAATAATAAGGGTTTTCACAAGGGGTGTGCTATTTGTTGTATCGTTGTATCGTCCTAACAAAAAACAGAGTTGTTAAAAATTAAATTGAAAAAATACAACATTTGAGAATAGCACGATACAACATTTTTACGTATGTTTAGTGTCCTATGTTTGAGTGTGCTAACAGATAGGAAACTGAATAGAAAATCGTTGTTAAATACAAATAAAAATTTTAACAACTCTGTTTTTTGTTACGACGATACAACGATACAACAGATAGCACACCCCTTATGAACAACCTAAATGTGGAATACATAACAAAACATGAGTGTGTATGTGTGGACTTTGGACAAAAACACTTAAGTCGACACAAGAAAATTTTCCAAGATATAGTAAATAAAATACAAATTGCCATCTGGTACTCACATTTCTACACATTATATGTACATCAAATGTTTTGAGAACCCTCAAATCAACTTGTTTTGAAATAATATTAAATCCCGTTTGACAAGCGAATAAACATCATTTGTTATATTTATTTTAGTGATTAATTTTATGCAAAAAGTTATAAATTAAAGCATTTTCTTTGTGTGCTTATCCAATCACCAGGTGAATTTTTAAATATTTTTGACAACCAATTAATTTTTTTCATGCTTTTATATGGCATTTAGACTGAGCAGAAACTACATTCAAAGAATTATGTCGGTAAAATTAACTGCATTTTCAGTTAAAAAAAAAAACATTGCAATTGCATTTGAATTAACCACAATTGCAATAAAAATAACTGCAATATCAGTTAATTTTAAATACATTTGCTGTGTACACTTTTTTAAATGAACTGCATTTGTTCATTTTGCCGACGTAATTCTCTTAGCCCCATTAACACATTGTCCTGTTAGTTACTAACTGGGACTTTAACTCACACATTTGTTATTGTTCCCTACACAAATTTTAAATTTAACTTGAGGTTAAATTTTAACGGCACATTGCGTTATCCGGACTTAGTGTACCTAGTCTTTGGCTCTTGTTAATTTTTAATTATTCAAGGATACATATATAAAAAAACAAGCAAAAACTAGTTTTTTCGGAGACTAGGTAGTTTTTGTGCAGTCTAAATTCAGTATTAAATATTCTCAAAATATATAATTCTCTTGTGACGAAACAACTTAAGTTAAAATAAGTTGCACAATGAGCTTAGTTTTTATAAATTTTTTTTTTTACAAAACTACTGCTTTATGTGGTACTTTTTAAAGAGTTACTTTTAAACAAAATATATATTTTTTATACTGAATTTCGACTGAAAAAAGCATCCTCGTTTTCGTGCAAAACTATAGTTTTTGCTTGTCTTTATTTTTTATTTATGTGTTTTGACAAGTAAAAAGTAGCGTGAGCTAAAAACTAGATAGTTTTTGCTCAGTGTAAATTCAATGTTAATGAAAATCTATTTTCTATTATTATTGTATGACAGCTTTTAAAATGTTTAAGAACATTTTCACAAACAGGTTTTTATAGCGGTGAAAGTGTTTTTTTACTGTTCTTTACATTGCATGTTTTTGAAATAATTTTTTTTTATCGAAAATCCAAAGATATTAAGTTCGTATAACATACATATATTTCAAATGTGTAGTTAAAAACCTAAACAATTGACATTTAATTGCAGGAATTTTTCATTTATAATATGCTTAAAGTAACATATTTCACTATTTTTTCTATAGCTAACCTATGAAAAATCGGAGGAGAACTTAAATATATTATATGGGTCATTCTATCTCAAATCGACTCGACCCCTTCGATTTGGATGAATTTTGATCAGAACTTTTCTTTCATCATTTAACGAAGTTTTACCAAAAAAAAAAATTACAAATTTGTATTTCAAAAGTTATGCTATATTTAAAATTTCAAAAAATGTCATAATTTTTCTAATTTTTTGCTTTGTTACGAGGTTATTTTTTGAATATCTCGAAAACTATAATAGCTACAAAAATGGTTCTAAGCTCGTTTTAAAGAGGATATTTAGCCGTATTAAAAAAAAATATTTCTTACCTTATTTGTTTTTCAACTATTACCAAAAAAATAAAAGCGTAATTTCGATGCTTCTAAAGCCTTCAATTTGTTGTTTATTGCTCAAAATTTCAAAATTGGATATTTGTTGAATTTTATTGTATTAAGATTCAATTTAAAAAAAGACAATAAAAAAATTAAAACATTCATATCTTTTTTAAAAAAAAACCCCCCTCTTGAAAATTTCAAAAATGAATGTGGCAGCCAGAAAAGTAGACAAAAATCTCGTGCAAAGACTAATGGAACGAATTCAAAAAAAATGCTTTGCAGTTTGCATACCAATCAACTTCTGATTAATTTTTTTTTTTTCATTTTTGTAATTACTACAGATATACATAATAAAAAATAAAAAAAAATCAAACCTTTCTTAAGCTTTATTCATACTGAACCCAAAACTAGAAGTTTTCGTTTTTTTTTAGTTTTCGATTTGAAATTTGTATGGGATTTGACAATCGAAAACAAAATTAATTTGAAAACTACTAGTTTTGGCTTCAGTATGAATGCGGTATTAGATATTATATTATTTAAAAAACCAAGTTGTCGATGTTGGTTGTCTCAACTTTTATTTAGAAGAAAATTTAATTTAATATAAAAAAGCATCAGTGAATTAAATCCCAAATTTTATTCCATTAGGAAAAAAAATAGGTAACGATGAGGTCACATCGTTCTATTCACAGCAAAAATATTTTTTGGCAAAACATTATCCCTTTGACGACCATAGGTTGAAATGTGCCTCATTTTTACTTTTTGCTATTTTAGGAAATCTTGGACGTCGATTACAACTAAACTATTGCGATCGACACTAGAAAGATATAGTTTTGTAATTATATCTATACTCTGTAGCCTGATAGTGTCAGACCATTTCATGGTCAACTCGAAATCGAAAATTAAAGTTTTTGTTTTTTAAGGTTATTTTTTTATTTCTTTTTTAGTTTTTTTTTATTTTAAAAACTCAATTTGAAATTTACACAGAATTATTTATCACTTTTTGATTGGGCATAGTTTAGAAAACCAATTTAGGAGCGATAATACATTCACATTATAGCTTTAGTTCCCTATTTTTCCGCTACGAGGCATAGTAAAGGGCAAAAATATTATAACAGTAATTCTCAGCCTAGTAGGTTTGAGGTTAAGAAGAAGAATAGATCTTCCTCAAAAGTTATAAACACATTAAATTTGGAAATTAGACTAGATCTAGTTTCTGCCTTTTTATGGATCTTCCATTAAATTGTATTATTGTTTATATTTTTATTGTCAGATTGTCTCTCTATGAATAATTTCAGAAGTGATCAAACAGACATATACAAACATTCTACTTCAGATTTTCTCTGTTTATCTTTTTATTTCCTCCGTGTCACCTTTTCACAAATATTGCCACATTGACGTATGGTTTGTACGTACAAGTGCAGGCAATTTGTGTATATTGGAGACGGACAGCCAACAGGGCATTTTTATTTTTTATAGTAAAGTGTTGTTTTTTTTCAAACGCGTCGTATAGACCAAATACAATTAATATTGTCAATAATAAGTATTTTTATTAATTCTAATTTACATATCTTCCATTAGTACATATCTTCAAAAATTTGCATTAGAAAATATCAAACGCTTCAAGTTTGGTCGTCAAAAGTTTAAGATTGCTGAAATCTTAACGGGATTCTTGTATAACATTCCAATTTTTAATCAACTAACGTAACATTTGTCATCTGAAAAGAGTTTTGGCCAAAAAAAAAAAAAAAAAACAAGTACGCCAACACCGTGTGTTGGTGTAGGGTACTATCGTACTATCCCTAAATTAAAGAGACTTAATAAATAAGTTCAAATGACAGCTTCGGCAGTTATCTATCTTATTTCATACCTGCAATTTTGAGTGTTTTACTGTATACGTGTCCGGACACAATTTTATGTTCTTCGGCGCAAAAAAAAAAATATATGCAAATAAGCATGGTTGCGTATGTGGCACTATCGCTATCCTGCAGACACAGAAGCTTCTCCGGTGATGTTCTTAATGGGGTAGAAGAACCGTATTGGGCGTTGTGGTGTAATTGTTATCGCTTTGGACTGTTACACATAAAGTTTCGGGTTCGATCCCCAGCCAAGGCAATAACAATTTAGAAAAATAATATGTATGAGTTTTCTATCCCTCCTACTTCGGTGTTTCCATAACACTTAACCCCACCAAAGTAAAATAACATAACATAGCTATGAAATAAAACGCTTCAACAAAGTTCGCAAACTAACTATCAGATGGCGCGCAACAATTGTTCTAAGAACAAACATCTCGCGCAATTACAGTGTTGCCATATTTGAAGAACATCGTCATCTTCTCTATAACCGTACAAAGAAAGCAAAATGTTAGCTAATTAGAAAAATTTCTTGAGAGTTGCTTCTCTTAAAAATATATATATATATATATATATATATATATATATATATATACCTTAGGGCGGGTCAAATTGTATGGATAAAAATTTTTTGATATTGCGTACTCGAGTTTTTGAAAGCTTTTAGCATGGGGAAAAAAAAGTTCCACTACGACATATCAAAAAAATCATTTTCGAGGCTCCCAAATTTAAATTTTTTGCAATTTTCTAATAAATCTAGATTAGCGCCATCTTGAGGTGGCTTTTTGAAACAACTAATAAAGTTGTAAACAATATAACATTACAACCTTTCCAGGTATTACTTATGAAAATCGGATAAAAAATGTGGCAACTAGAGGTAAAAGTATATAAATAAAATTATTTTCTCCTTGTTCCCAGCAAAATCTTTCATTACCAAATAAGTGGTTATATAATAGAAATTCATAGCTCCGCACAACTTATTTTTTGGCGTCTAAACTCATTATTTTTGTTTGGCGTGGTCGTTTTTATAAGTAGTCACGCTTACCCGCTCGCTTACGAAAAAATGAGAAATAAGTAGTTATGAGATTTTGAATAAAAAGTGGTTACACACATGCTTACAAAAAGTTGAATTATAAGTGGTTATCCGATTGCTTATTTGATTCTTAAAAATAAGGAGTTACACAAATACTATTAGCTTCAGGAAATACATTCAGAGAATTTAAAGTTTTTCCTAGTGTGTAATTTTAGTACTCGTCATAAAAATTTACACAAAACATATTTGCATGTAATAAATATAAATGTATAAAATTAAACTTTGTAAAAAGTACTTATTTAAACTATTGCGAGTAAGTCATTATTTTATATTTAAAAGCAATAACTACAATAGGCCGTTATTAGGAAGTCATTATTTTATATTACAAAATAATGCAAAAGGTAATGATATATCATTATTGGTAATGCAGACAGCAATGAGGTGTCATTACCAATATTTTGCTGGGTAATAAATAAAAATGTATAAAATTTAACTGCATAAAAAGTACTTATTTAAAATATTACGAGTTAGTCATTATTTTATATTTAGAAACAATGAAAACAATAGGCCGTTATTAGGAAGTCATTATTTTATATTATAAAATAATGCAAAAGGTAATGATATATCATTTTTGGTAATGCAGATAGTAATGAGGTGTCATTACCAATATTTTTCTGGGTTGTCATCAACATCATTATCATTATTTCTCATCATTATCATCATTTCAACATCAAGCAGAAAATAATTTTACTTATATACTTTTACCTCTAGTTGCCACATTTTTTATCCGATTTTCATAAGTAATACCTTTCTGGAAAGTTTGTAATGTTATATTATTTACAACTTTATTAGTTGTTTCAAAAAGCCACCGCAAGATGGCACTAATCTAGCATTTATTAGAAAATTGCAAAAAATTTTAATTTGGGAGCCTCGAAAATGATTTTTTTGATATGTCGTAGAGGAACTTTTTTTCCCCATGCTAAAAGCTTTCAAAAACTCGAGTACGCAATATCGATTGCTAAATCGACCCACCCTAATATACCTATATATCATTGATAATAACAAAGCTAGCTTAGGGTCACTATCTATAAAATGATTTGTTATTTTTTGTCAAGGACTAACGGAATACCGTTAGAACATGTTTTACGAGTATCTTTCTAACTAAAGAACTACCAAACAGAAATTTTGGAACTAAGCACAGCTGATTTACCCAGAGTTAGTAGAAAACAAAACTAAATTCGTCAAAATTCACTGATGCTTAGTAGTAATTTCGGAAAATTTCGCAATTTTCAAAAAATGAAAATAGAAACATTTCTAAAATAGTAACACTAGACCAATAATAAAAATTTTATTTTACTGATAGTGTTACACTCACTATTAATTAATTGAAAACAGAATTAAAAAAAAAAGACTACTGATTTTTCATTATATTTAAACCATTTTGCTATTTATTTTCAAACATTGTTTAAACAATCCATAAAAGAAATAAAAATAATTGAAAAGTCTATTAAAACAATTATCAATTTTTAACTGACAAAAAGTAAAAAAAAACGATTTTGTGGTTTGTTTTTTCATATTTGAAAGTTTTTTTTTTTTTTGTTTGGATTTTCAAAACACTAGTACAGCATACACAACAGACACGCTCATATTTATTGGCTATATTTGTGTGTATGAGTAAAGAATTTCTTGTAATTTGAATTGAAATAATTTTGTATATAAACAAACTATTTTAACAAAAAAGAAAACCGAAAATATTTGAGTTTTTTGTTTTAAATCAGAAAACAACGAAATTATTTAAATTATTTTTTCTAAAAATACAAATCTAAAAATAGAATATTTGACTGAAAATAACAACTCCTACAGACGATACATATTTTTTCTAGTTTGTTTTTTATTGGTTAACAAAAAAAGTTAAACAATATGTTTCAATTTATTTTAATTGATTCTTAATTTAAAACAAACTTTACCTATTACTTTCTAAATAAACCTCATTCGGTTATGGAAAATATATTGTGAGTGTATTTATAGCAAAAACAGAAATTATTTGATTATTTGATTCGTCTTGAACCTTTATTATACTACTCTTACTCGTATATCACCCAAATAAAGGGAAGAATCAAAATTTTAATATTTGGGACATTGTTAGTTTTCAATGCCAAATATATAGTATAAATATTATCGCTATCAGAAGAAAGAGCATAAGAGAGTTAACTTCTCTCTAGGTTGATAAAAAAAACTTTTTCGGTTGTCATTTTAAAACATACTATACAGTCACAGTAATGCGGTTAAGAAACTTATAGTTCTTTCTATTTATTTACTTTTATATCAAAACGACCCAGCAAAACCTTGGTAATGGGTTTGACCTTTTTCACACATTGCCTGGCAATGGGTACCCCTTTACCCTTGGTTTTACTTAGAAACTTAAAGTAATACGTTACTAATATTGTGATACATCAATACTTATGTGACAGGTATGAAATAATGAATTACCGATATGGAGATATATCACTACTTATTTGGAGCCTTTAAAATAATATATTACCGATATTGTGTTTTATAATAACTTATTAATAAGTGTAAAAATAATAAGTTATTGGTATTGCATAATATAACTACTTATTATGCGAAAGTACGATTTAATAAAAATTTAGAATCTAATTACATTGCTCGGATCGGTGTATTTTTAAACAAAGCCATTACTGGTAACGTCTTATTTTATTCCTTATACATATGTAACCAATGAAATATGTACTAATGTGTAATGACTTACTTAACTCTATAAAAGTATGTACTTATTTTAGCTAACTAGTGAATTTAATATTACAAGTAACAACTTATTTCAGTACTTCCTTCGTAATCACTTATTTGATCCTATACCGGTACGACTTAGGCAACCATTTACCCCCAATGACACCCCCATGTTAAAATAATGTGTTATGCGACCAAAGTGTAAGTAGTTACAATTTTTGGTTTCTTATTACATTTCCCTTTACCTGATAATAGAAGGTTTTGCTGGGGACCTATAAGAAAGGAACCGTTTTTATTATTGCTATTTTGAATATTATCATAACTTTAACTTGTTGTATTCCTGTTAAGAAATTGTTAACGATTCATATACAAACACTTGAATAAACTAACACATAGACATCTCAACTAAACATAGACAAGTACCACAAGCCCGGCGGAAGTTACAAGTGTCAAAATAGTGTTTCCGTTACGTATTTTTTGTTAAGTGTTATTAGGAAGTTGTTGCCATATTTTCTGGGTCATCTTACACTTTTTGTTTATCTTGACACTTGTTCTGTTAGATATTACTTGATATTGCTTTTTCTCAGACTTTTTTATTGTATTATAAATGTCAAGCAAGTTAGTTAAAAGTTTTATGTTCTTTTTTTATTAACTCAACTCTACAATAACCAAGCATATTGTATGATTTGACTTTTGAATGGCATTATCGTTGTTGAACTTGTATTGATAAATAACTATAAAATTTGTTTTATACATAACATACTTGGGACTAGTTAATTGAATGGACCAATTAATTGATGATTTAATTGGCATTACAATTGACCAATGCCAATGAAATTTTTTGGCATTACAATTAATCAATGCCAATGAAATTTTTTTCCAATTGGCACTGTTCAATGCCTAAATGCCCAATTACACTGTGAGACAAATGGTAGGGGTCAGTGATAGGGAAGGGTTTAAACTACGGGGAAAGTTATATCGGTAAAAAAGAAGTTATACGTGTCCCGGCGTTTCGCTGGGTCACATCTAGGAATCGAGATATATCGATTGGACCTTTGGCGGTCTTTTTTTTGACATAACTCGAGAACCACTAGTCCGATTTTGCTCAAACAATTTTAAAAAAATATAACGTTTTTCTATATACTCAACAGTTTTGCCGGTAAAAATAAATGTATGAAGAATATTTTTGCTTATTTTTTGCCTAAAATATTAAAAAAAAGTAATAAACAAAAGGTTATTGATTTTTATGGTAGCGGTAACAAACATTTATTTTTACCGGCAAAACTGTTGAGTATATAGAAAAACGTTATATGAAATGATTAAAGGAATTGTAATTTTTAATTTTTTTAAAATTGTTTGAGCAAAATCGGACTAGTGGTTCTCGAGTTATGTCAAAAAAAAGATATATCTCGATTCCTAGGGTTGACCCAGCGAAACGCCGGGACACGTATAACTTGTTTTTGACCGATATAACATTTCCCGTTGGTTTCATCCCATCCCGATTTTGACTGTCGCATAGTGTGATCGATCGATTTGCAATTCGAGTTGAATTAGGGACACATTTTTTGGATTCTGTTTGTTAGCAAATTCTTTCAATATTCTGTTGAACACACCGAATATGTTTTATAAACATAATGATGAGTTGTAAATGTGTGTATGTTTTTTTTTTTAATACAAACCCACAACGAAATACCTATTGTACACACCTCAGAGACACAAACTAGCCGATTTTAGCAAGTCCGTCTCTAGGAGTGTTAAATGAAATTGGCCACAAATGCGCCAAATCAGTATTTTATAATAAGGAATTAAGCTATTTCGATAAATGACAAAATTTACAAACTTTTTGTGAAAAAATTGTTGTGTAGCTTGCAGGGTTTGGAAGCGATAAAGTGTCTAAACTAAAATTTCGTCAAATTAAAAAAAAATTAGTATTTTGAAAAAAAACGCAATCTTAAAACATATCGAAATTGACGGAATATCGTTGAAAATGAGCACAAGATAAGGTCGAAGTTTTACTTTTTTAAAAAAGTCCTTAATTTGGACTCACCATACCCAGAACTTCGAAGAATTAATTCCTTAATTCAATTTTGAATTAAAAATTCGATGAATTAATTCACTAAGCACCATATATTGAATGGAATTAATCCATATTTGCTTTCGTTCGATTTATTTTGTTACGAATTAATTCATTGCAATAGTTCTTTTTATTAAATCAAATGAATTAATTCACTGGTGAACACGTTCAATTTTATAAATCGAACGGAAAAAAAGTGAATTAATTCCTTACTGAATTAATTCACTACTGAATTCGTTCAATTTCATTTTCATTCAGTGAATTAAAAAAAAATAAAATTACTTTCAGTGAATTAAAAAAAAATAAATTTACGTTCAGTGAATTAAAAAAAAAATAATAAGTTCACTGAATTGAAAAAAAAAATAAGTTCACTGAATTGAAAAAAAATAAAATAAGTTCACTGAATTCAAAGCCTGTTTTCTGCCGTTCAGTAGAAGAAAACAATAATGTACAAATAAAATTTTTAAATAAGCAATTTTATAGCGTGTGCTAGTAAAAATAAACAAATTAGAAGCCGGATGCTGTTTATCAACCTACATGATTCAAAAATAAAGCCTTTTACTATTAAAAATAAAAACTTTACAGATATAGATAAATTTTGAAAAAAATATAACTATTAAGTTTTCAAACTAGTTTTATAGTTATATTTTTTCCAAATTTATCTATATCTATAAAGTTTTTATTTTTAATAGTAAAAGGCTTTATTTTTTAATCATGTAGGTTGATAAACAGCATCCGGTTTCTAATTTGTTTATTTTTACTAGCACACGCTGTAAAATTGCTTATTTAGAATTTTATTTGTACAATATTGTTTTCTTGTACTGAACGGGAGAAAACATGCTTTGAATTCAGTGAACTTATTTTATTTTTTTTCAATTCAGTGAACTTATTTTTTTTCAATTCAGTGAACTTATTATTTTTTTTTTTTAATTCACTGAACGTAAATTTATTTTTTTTTAATTCACTGAACGTAAGTTTACTTTTTTTAATTCACTGAACGAAAATGAAATTGAACGAATTCAGTAGTGACTTAATTCAGTAAGGAATTAATTCACTTTTTTCCATTCGATTTATAAAATTGAACGCGTTCACCGGTGAATTAATTCATTTGATTTAATAAAAAGAACTATTGCAGTTGAATTAATTCTTTGAATTTGTTGTTTAATGAACGCGTTCAGTTGAACGAATTCAGTTAATTACTTAAAAAAAGGAATTCATTCAATTCTAGAGGAAATTGAATTCGATTGGTAGTGAATTCATTTAAAAAGGAATTAATTCTTCAAAGCTCTGACCATACCTTTGAAGGAATATATTTAATTGCCAGTGGTAGAAAAAATAAAGCACTGGTATACCACTGGGTAACCGTGGTGTTAAATATAAATAACTGGCAGAACAATCACTTGGGACGCTTTGCCAGTGTTTACTAAAAGCGTTTTCCAGTATTTGTAACACAAAAATTTCAGTGGTTTATAAAAAGACGAGTAAAAAAGTTAAAGTCGGGCATACCAACTACATAATATCCTACACCAGTCTGGTTAAAAGTCTACAAATGTTCGGATTCGAATGGGTTAAAATGGACTTGTGGCAAAATTTTCTATAAAATGATAAAAGAAGATAAAATTGGAAATATAGCGCATATGGGCGATAGGACAGATCCTATCTAGAATCAATAGGCTCTGTCCTTGGGACCATGTGACTCAGCGAACCTAATTTCATTGAAATATCTTCGTATTTGGTGGAGAACCGTTAATGGGCACTAGGTCTAAACACGGACCGATTTTAACCAGAATCAATAGGCTTTGTCGGGCTGACATAGGCCGGTGTTCCAAATTTTAGCACATTGTTGTAAACTGCAATTTCAAATCAATCTGCTGAAATTAACAAAAAAGTGTACTAAAAAATAAAAAAAACTGTAAGATCTAAAAAAAAAAATTTAAACCAAATTCAATAAAAAAAAATATTTTTTTTTTCTTTCAATTGTAAAGAATGTATAATTACTTCAACATACTTGAAATTTGAAGTAAAAATTGCAAACGGTTCTCCAGTTATTTACCTTTTTACGAATTAGAGATACAATAAAATTTGTTGAGTTTTATTTCCAAACTAAAACGACATTCACACCTAAGCCCTAAACACGTATTTAGCTAAAACGCGTGTAAAAGAATAAATAACTTTTGTAATAGAATAAAGAGCTTAATTACGTGTTTTAGCTAAACACGTGTTTTAGAACTAGGTGTGAACGCAGCATAAGAATATATCAATAATAACAAATATAAACTGAACTAGAATTCTAAAAAAATCAACGAATTCTTGTAAATAAAATTTCCTTAAAGTAACCACTTTTTGTTAAATTAGTATATTTTTTTGCTAAGTTTAACACTCGGTTTTAAAAATTATTCAAATGTTTTGCTGAAATCAGCAATGAAAATTAGTAAAAAAAATCGTAATTTGTAATATGAGGATAGCAAAAATTATTACTAAAAAAAAATTGTACTAAAAATCAGTACAAAACTACTAAAGTGCGATTGATAACTGTTTACAAATTTTCTACTATCTTTTTTATCTTTCTTTTTATATTTTATTAAAAGAAAAAAAATATTTTTTTTTATTAAATTTGGTTTTTTTAGATTATACAGTTTCTTTATTTTTTAGTACACTTTTTTGCTAATTTCAGCAGATTGATTTTAAATTGCGGTTTACAACAATTTACTGAAATTTAGTAGCATCTACTAATTATTTGTACTAATTTCATTTTACTAAATTATTGATATTTACTAAATTTTTTAACTGATTTTAGCAAATTGATTTTGAATTGCAGTTTACAACAAAACAGTTAAATTTCCCGTAGTATCAGCAAAATTTTCAGTAGCCATTACAGACTTTTTTGGTTGAGTGTACCACCTCATGTTTGTAAATCACTGGTGGATTTTTTATTGTCTACTAAATTCACGCAGATATCAAGCACAGAATTTAATTTTGCAACATAGTGATTTTTTTTAAGTGAGTTGATAGAGGCAGAGCAGGACTAACTTTATTGATTGCATGTTTTTTTTTTAATTGGCTGAAACTATATCAACTCAACACACCATTCGGATTTGCCATCTCCGATATGAATAAAATTCTCCATAACCTAGTGTCTTGATATGCAATAAAATGATAGCAAGCAATTGCCAAAATGATTTCATCTCAAGTGAAGACACTTAATTTAAATTTTCTTGCAAAGTCATGATATCGCTGACATGCAAGCGCCTCTTGCAATGCTGCCTGCCATCAAATGTCACTTTTAGTTTTCATTTTAATTTAGCAAGCAAAAAACAATATATTAATTAATAAAAAGGTCGAAAAAACAATTTTTATAAATTAATGTTATTTTAGTTTGACTCAAGATCATAAATTAATATCACTTTCTGTTTAAATTATTTTCAAATCAAAGAAAGATGATACAATTTTTACAAGTAAATTACAAAGATTAAAAATTATTGAAAAAATTCGATAAGACCAGCAAGGCAGAATGCGCATTTTCGGCTTTCGCTACAAAGCCATCATCAGTGCCTTTCGCCTTTGAGTGGGTTAATATTTTGATAATCGTCTACTTATATGAATGTTAAAAGCAAATCGAGTTTGTTATCAACAATTCAACTTAGACTAACATCAACGAAATTTAACAATGCTATTTTTATCCTTTTGTTATTATTACTCTTTTTAGCTTTGAACCTTAATTCTTAAGATATCTCAGCTGATTCTATTCAACTCTGTGTATGATAAACACAGATGTTTGAATTACAACGAACCGTTAAATTTAAATTTAAATGTATGTTATTAAATTATATTTTTGCACCGTGTCAATGTGTTTTAAGATGAATGGGGGAAAAGTTTTTAGTTGATCTGTTATTTTAAGTAAATGAATGTTATTTTAGTTTGACTCAAGATCATAAATTAATATCACTTTCTGTTTAAATTATTTTCAAATCAAAGAAAGATTTGAAAATAATTTAAACAGAAAGTGATATTAATTTATGATCTTGAGTCAAAGGAAGATTTGAAAATAATTTAAACAGAAAGTGATATTAATTTATGATCTTGAGTCAAACTAAAATAACATTCATTTACTTAAAATAACAGATCAACTAAAAACTTTTCCCCCATTCAAACAATTTTTATTTTTTGAATAAAAATTAAAAATCAACATTTTGACAACACTCACAGTACGGAGAAATGTTTTTGCCTCTTCTCGTATTGACAAAGCAGTAGGTAAAAATAAAATATTTTATTTGTACCGACGGTACGAAATACAAAAACAAAAAACCTTTCATAGTATTTCTATTGTTGGTTATGTCTTTGCAGAGACTTCGAAAACATATTTTATTGTTTGCTCCATTCTCATTTCGTTGATGTAGCACACTACGTTTAATAAGAAATTTTGATGTTTCAATTTGCATTGCACTATTGCCACCACTTTCTAAAGAAAACTGAAGAAGGGGACTTGAAAAATTCCCGAAAGGATCGTCTTTTCATTCCTGAAAGTGTAGAGATTTTTGAAAGCAAAAACTCTGTGAAGTATTTGTCATGAGAGTATCCTGATGAAGAAAAATAGCAGTTTTTGAAAAAAGTACTTATTATGTTAATTCATAATAAGGAAATTGGCCTCGAACTGAATTAATAAATTTCTAATTAATATAAATGTTGCTAAACAAGAACGGGGAAAAGTTAAGTTTGTTATTATCTGCAGAAAAAAATTAATTTTTAGAAAATTTAGTATTTTTCAAACGAAAAACTATAATATTTATAAGAAATGAAATGGTCAAGTGTTCTCCACTACTGTGCAATTAATATCATTTTGACTTTTCTCTGGAATCGTTTTGACATTTCATATCATATAATCTTTTGTTGTCAGTTGGTATCCACACGCAGAGAAAAGATTTGGTTGCAATATGATCACAGCTACCAAACTATGGTCACTACTGCCATACATGCTTGTTGCAATCAAATTATTATTGTATTAATCATACTTTACAAATGATATAGTCACCTATAATAATTTTATAGTTAAAATCTCTCTTTTTTCGGTTAGCATATTATTTCTCTTGTCTACAATCATATATTATCTGGACAATCATATTCCTCTCTTCGAATTGCAATCATATTATTATCTGAGTTGAGAGAGACTATATTCACAATCATTGGTATAGTTTCGACAACCATGAGATGATCAGTAAATTTTTTTAAGAGCGTCATCTATCAGTTGGAGTCAGTCTTGTTTAAGATTTTGTGAAAAGAAGTTGTAAGAAGCACTAAAATAAACAATATATATGTATTAAAAAATAATACTTAAAAAATAGAAAAATATCTTATTGGTATTCATTTTAATAGCGACATTGTTTTTGGAAGAAAGAACTCGCTCTATCCAAGAAGTCTAGAGAAATATAGATTGTCAAGCAATCCTCAAATAATATTATTTATTAATTATAAGTGAAAAAGTAACTATTTTTTTAATTTTTTGTACTCACGTAGCAAAAAGATTGTTTCAGAGCGTCTATAATAACAATTGTAATGTGATAGATTTTACGAAAACAAAATTGAAAAAAATGCAAATTTAAAAAAAAAATGTAAGTGCACAACGAAATTATCATAATATTTTCGTACTGACCATATTATATTCCTGATAATCATAATATGATCCCAAATGATCACAAAATTTTCTCTATTACCATAATATGATCATGAGGAAATATTATGATCATTAGGAACATAATATGATCACTGAGTACTTGTTATGATAATTTCGGATGAATTATAAAATTGTATATTTAACAATATTTTTCTACGCGCTGTTATCAGATGTTTCCATAATTTATTTTTAGTTAAATATAAGAAGTGATAACTAAATTTAATTTAAATTGTTTAAGTTTGTAAATTAGTCATTGAATAAATAAATGTACTATTTTGAATAAAACAAATCGTGCACAGCTTTTTCATTCACCTTCAAGAGGATGCTGGGAAAAAATATAGGAATCATAGTATGACATACAGGACAATAATATGATAATATTGGGATCAGTTTGAAATCATAATGTAGTATTTAAGGGATCATATTATGGTAGAAAAAGGTATTTCATAATATGATTGTCCCAATCATAAACCAAAAATATATGATGCTCTTCGAATATGGTCATCCCAACCATATTTTTTCTTTGCGTTCATAAGTTCGGCTTATGTTCAACACACAAGTCAACTTTTCAAACGCTTTCTAGGTATTTAATGTTATATATATTCCTCTGACTCCCACTTGAGCATAGGGCGCTTGACTGTTCAAGCAACTCACTACTTAAGGTCCTAGACCAAGTATTTCCCGGGCAATGGCTTTCCAGCACCCGCTGAAAGCTAGCTAGAATGAGAAGTCGCTCAATCATGTAGCCTGAATGGCCACGGACATCTTGGCGTCTCGGGAAAGTAGGTAAATGATGAGTAACCATTTACTGAAGCATGACTGCAACGTGGGATTGGACAAAACGATAGCAGCCCTATCAACAATCTAAGAAAGTAGGGCCACTTTTCTGAACTTAGCCTGCTAACGAATCGCTATTTAATGCTACCGATTACAATTATTTTTTTTTTTATTTAGTTAGAACATAGTTCTACCTTAATAATGTCATATTAGAATTTAAATATATGAAAATATAGCAATTTCAAAGAAACAGCTTTTGTATTTTTTAATGAAAAAATTAAAATAATTTTGAACCAATAGCATACTCCTGTCCCAAGCAAATATTGTTTTGTTGGAATGATCGTTGTTTTTACAAATTTTATTGACAACGAACACACAAACATACTGTTACGAAATTAGTTTCGTCTGGTATAGAAAATTCTGGAATTTTAGCAGAAAAATATAACGAGAAACGGAATTTACTAAACCTGTCAATCTGGTAGCACTACATTTATGTATGATGTTAGGTGGTTTGAGTACCACTGGAATTAGTTTAGTCTGGTATAGAAAATTCTGGAATTTTAGAAGAAAAATATCCCGAGAAACGGGATTTACTAAACCTGTCAATCTGGTAGCACTACATTTAAGTATGACGTTAGGTGGTTTGAGTACCACTGGAATTTTCTAGTATGTTCTACAACCATGGCCGTTAACTATATATGTATATAAGGCTGCCAAATGTTTTTAAGCTATGGTTGTTCGATAACACTGTGAGACAAATGGTAGGGGTCAGTGATCGGGAAGGATTCAAACTACCGGGGAAAGTTATATCGGTAAAAAAGAAGTTATACGTGTCCCGGCGTTTCGCTGGGTCAGCCCTAGGAATCGAGATATATCGATTTGACCTTTGGTGGTCTTTTTTTTGACATAACTCGAGAACCACTAGTCAGATTTTGCTCAAACAATTTTAAAAAATTAAAAATTACAATTCCTTTAATCTGTTCATATAACGTTTTTCTATATACTCAACAGTTTTGCCGGTAAAAATAAATGTATGAAGAAAAAAATATTTTTTGCCTAAAATATTAAAAAAAAAGTAATAAACAAAAGGTTATTGATTTTTATGGTAGCGGTAACAAACATTTATTTTTACCGGCAAAACTGTTGAGTATATAGAAAAACGTTATATGAACAGATTAAAGGAATTGTAATTTTTAATTTTTTTAAAATTGTTTGAGCAAAATCGGACTGGTGGTTCTCGAGTTATGTCAAAAAAAAGATATATCTCGATTCCTAGGGGTGACCCAGCGAAACGCCGGGACACGTATAACTGGTTTTTGACCGATATAACATTTCCCGTTGGTTTCATCCCATCCCGATTTTGACTGTCGCATAGTGTAATTAATGTCGTTTTTTTCATATTTTACAAAGCAAATTTATTTATATTAACAACAAACATTAATCAATGATATATTGATCATTTTGTTGGATGACCATTTGCCATCTTTCGGTAAGTTGAAAAATTCCACGTTCGAAGAAGCCTTGGTTTTTAGAAGCGAAAAACTGGTCCAACTCATTTTTAACAGCCTGATCGGAATCGAAAGTTTTACCATTCAAATGGTTTTGAAGGAAGCGAAACAAATGGTAGTCTGATGGTGCTAAGTCAGTGCTATATGGTGGATGTGGCATCAGTTCCCTTGCAATCCCACCACACAGAAAGAATGATCTTCTTTAGGTGAATATTGGCTTTGGATGTCGATTTTGGGGGCTTATTTTGCTTGGTCCATAATCATTTACGGATTACGTTATCGCAAACAATCCATTTTTCATCACCCGTTATGATTCTTTTTAGAAATGGGTCATTTTGGTTACTATTCAGTGAAGAGTCGCATATGTTAATGCGTTTGGTGAAGTGGATTTCCTTTAATTCATGAGGAACACAAACACCCAGTTTGTTTACGTAACCAAGCTGTTGTAAATGCAAGTAAACGGTTGAATTCGATATGTCGAGCTACCCTGCTATCTCTCGAGTTGTCTACGCCGGTTAGTTTCGATTAACGAATTTGTTTTGTCGTCATCAGTAGAGGTTGGACGACCAGTATGTGGCGCACCTTGCACATTAAAATTTCCAGAACGAAAGCGAGCAAAACAACGCTGATACTAGCGTTCAGTAATGCAGTCCTCACCATAAACTTCACATAATTTCTTCCGAGCTTTCACCGCATTTTTGCCCTTATGAAAGTAAAACAATAAAATATGCCGAAAATGCTCTCTCTGATTGTCCATTTTCAACTTTATTTTTAACCGAATTGTTTTTTAATAATGACGCTCGCTTTTTGACTGAAAATAGTCTAAAGTCTAATGTTTAAAATAGTGTATAATAATGTAAGTTACGCAATCACTACTACATGAAATATGTAGTCACGTCATCCAGTAGTAGTTGACGTCATTAATTATCGAACAACCCAATACATTATTTAATGTTTAGGTTTGTAAGTTCCAATCATCATTTTCTTATTGCAGACAACAGATGAGTGGAGTGAAGCATACGAAACAATTGTATTGTGTATTATAAAAATAGTCAAACTTTTTGAAACAACAAATCGTCGTTGCGCCTAAGAAAATAGCTGTTTGTTTTTTCCCAACTTTACAGGAGAGCAAAAAAACTGTTTAATTTTGTATTTTCGCGATAATTTTTTAATGTTATATTTTTTATTGATTCCATTAGCACTTTCCCATAATTATACCACTAAAAAAATCCAGCTTTTCAAGGCCCATAGGCGCCATTAAAGATTTTTCCCAAAAACTACACATAGCTATTTTTAAATTGCCATTTGATGTACCTTAATTTAGCTTTTTATACAAATAGCTATTTTTGTTTATAAGGATTTTTTAAAATGCTGAGTCCTTACAAAGTAATTATATTAAAATTGGATGATGGGCTTTTGTTAATATTACTTGTGGTGTCATATGCAACACTACTCTCATAAAAAATAAACCAGTAAAAATGCAGAAAAATCTATCTATCTAAAAATTAGTTAAAAATTATCTTGCAGAAAGCACTGCTGAAATTAGCAGATTTTTTTGCTAAATACTAGTAAAATAAGAACAGCAAACATAAATTTACATAATTTTAGTTATATTTGAGTTAACTTTTAGTTAATTGAAAATAACAAATTATTCTTTAAAATCTGCAGAAAATTTTTCTAAATATTATTAGACTCAAAATAGGAAAAAAAACCGTTATATCTACAAAAGTTTTGTTATTTTTAAGTTAAATCTAGTTGAATGCAAATAGTAGTCTATCGTGGTGAAATCAGCAGAAATATTTAATGATATCAGAAGGCTTGACTTTTATTTGCATTAAAAAAACGAAAAAAACTTTGAAGGTTTTTCATTTGTTTGTGAATTTTTTATCTACTGATTTTGTTGTTATTTTCTATTAACAAAAATTTAACTAAAATGTAACTAAAATTCTGTATAATTAACAGTTTAATTTTTGCTGTTACTATCTTACTAATATATAGCAAAAATAATCTTCTAATTTCAGCAATTTTTTTTGTAACGTAATTTTTAGTAGTTTTAAAAAAATCTTTTAGTAACTTTTTTCTATTAGTGTATAATACTTTTTTAGCGGTTAAGAATATTTTTCCCAACTTTTATCCTTTGGCCTAAAAATTTAATAGTTTTAGATCGTGGTGATGTATTAAACCTCTTTCTTCTAATTGCGATAATGTTTAAACTTTATATTTGGCATTGAATATCTACCATGGAACAATTATTAAAATTTTAATTTTTCGCATTATTGAAATAAAATTCACCATGTGTAGAAGGCATACATGGGACTAATTAATTAGGTGGACTAATTAATTGATGATTTCATTACCATTACATTGATATCAATTGTAATGAAATTATTTTCATTACCATTTTTTTAATTAATGGTAATGATTCTAAAATTTAATTTCATTGATTAATGACAATGATTTTAAATTTCATTACCATTGATAATGAATAAATTAAATAAAATAATTTCATTGACAGAAAAACGTAAAAATGGAGTAAAACTCGCTGAAATCGAAGATGGAATATGCTCATTAAGGCTCATGCTGATTTGAAATTAAAAATTACTTTCCATTCCGCTGTTATTTGTATCCAGATAAAGTTTAACGGAATTAAATGGATCCTCCTTAATAAAGTATGTTTTATAACTTCCCTGGTCAAACCAGTTGTTCGTTTTCATTTGTCTGAATTTTTTGTAAACAAATGGTTTTTAATCAATTGTAATTAGTTATTTTATACATTAGTGTAATTTCATTAACATTAGTAATGATTTTTCTAATAAAAAATATTTCATTACCATTAAATGGTAATGGAATTTTTTTCATTGTCATTAGTATGAACTAATGGTAATGAAAATTCAATGGTAATGAAAAATTCCCATGTATGGTAGAAGGGCACATAGGCTTTTTTAATGAACATTTTTAATATGGGAAACAAATAGCTACTTTTGCTAACTTCTGAACCAATTGAGATATCGAAAAACCCTTTGGTATGAAAACGCATGACCAATATACGATCTTAATGCAATAATAATTCTTTAGGCGCAGCAACGAAATATAAACTAATATCATATCAGAATTTCGGCTTGAACTAAAACAATATTCTAATTCAATATATATACACTAGGCCGGGTCGATTTGTGGGGAGGCAAAAAATCGCCCATGGCTCAGGGAAAATCGTATTCTAGGGATCAAAATAACTTTGCCGAAGGAACCATACCTCTAAAACGAATTCTACTACCCCCCAACTGTTGACTTTGCCGAAGGAACCATACCTCTAAAACGAATTCTACTACCCCCCAACTGTTGACTTTTGTCCCGTAGGGTCAAGTTTTGAAAAATCACACTTTGACCCATTTAGAGTGCCCCAATCGAGTCCAAATGTATGACCGACCCCCACTAACTTTGGAGGGCCGATCCACCCATGCCAGTGGCACACCCCCTGGAACTCCCCTGGGGGGTTCCCCATACAAACATTTTAAAAAATCACCATTTTTGGCACTTTATTTTATTATTTTTTATTTATTTTATTTATTTTTATTATTTTATTTATTTTTTCTCCTTAGAAATTTATTTAGTCAGAACATATATAAATGAAAAAATTAATTTAACTTAGTAATAGAAAAGAAAAAATAAAAAATTACTGTTTGAAGTCTTTTTTGCTTTCAAGTCTGGGCAATTTCGCACGGCTCTCTAATGTCGTCGCCATAACAGCCTCTACATTTTCCGGTATAACTCGTTTGGAAACGCTAGCTAAGTTAAATTAATTTTTTCATTTACATATGTTCTGACTAAATAAATTTCTAAAGAGAAAAAATAAATAAAATAATAAAAATAAATAAAATAAATAAAATAAATAAAAAATAATAAAATAAAGTGCCAAAAATGGTGATTTTTTAAAATGTTTGTATGGGGAACCCCCCAGGGGAGTTCCAGGGGGTGTGCCACTGGCATGGGTGGATCGGCCCTCCAAAGTTAGTGGGGGTCGGTCATACATTTGGACTCGATTGGGGCACTCTAAATGGGTCAAAGTGGGATTTTTCAAAACTTGACCCTACGGGACAAAAGTCAACAGTTGGGGGGTAGTAGAATTCGTTTTAGAGGTATGGTTCCTTCGGCAAAGTTTCTTATTTTGATCCCTAGAATACGATTTTCACTGAGCCATGGGCGATTATTAAATCGACCCGCCCTAATATACTCAGAGAAAATATATGCCATTTTCCAACTGAAATTCTGTTACATCTACTAAAATAGGTTGGTACAACTGAAAATTGGTTATCACAACAAAATTCGGTTTATACAACTGAATTTTAGTTGCAATACCCAAAATATTTAGGAATCACATTCCAAAATGTTTTCACCAATCGAATTTATGGGTTGTAGCAACCAAAATAGGCTTAGAAATTCGGTTAGCAATTTTTTTCCTGTGTATATAAAAATAAAAAAAAATCCGAAAAACAATTTTAGTATTTTTTTTAATGCAAAAATTTCAATACTATTCACTAACATTCAAAAAATTATATTAATTCTAAACAAAAATTCTGTAGTGCAAACTTAAGTCATAAATGGCGAACAAAGAATTTTTGAATACTTTCATAAGAAAAAGTGAAAATGGATAAACAATTTTAATTTAAATAAAAAAAAAAAATTTTTTTTAATTCTATGAGGCTAAACTATTTTCAGACCGGCCTATCTACGATTTCCCTAGGTAAGTATGAGATCTGGGTAGGGACAAGCCTACAAAAAAATATTTTACACATTTTTAAACAAGTTTTGAAGTTTAAGCACATTAAATAAAAAAATGTCAATAAGATATAAATTTCATAATTCCATTAAATATTTGGTACGCCAAACAATGTAATTAAGCCACCCCGGCTGAATGCAATGATGATTTTATTTTTTAACGATCTGTTTAAAACGACACATGCTGACTTTAAAGAAAATTTTATTTTTTCCAATGTGTGTTTGTTCATGTCAAAAATTGTGACAACTGTTAAACAACTAGAATAACACGTACACAAACTTGTAAAATGTACATGTGTAGTAAAAACTATGTATCCGTATATGATGCTTTCCAAGCCAACTGTACAGCTAAAAAAGGAATATCTTATCAATGTCAAACTTACAGTAATTATTGCACTATATCGAATGATACATACAAAAAATTGCAGCAACTTTTTAAGTTTTTTCATTTATTATAATTTATTAATACAACAGTTATTTTAATTTTTACATTAAAAAAATACAAAAATTGTTTTTTAGGATTTTCTTAGTTAGAATATTGTTCTACCTCAAGTCCAAATTCAAATATCATATTGTCATATTCGATTTTATTTGTTGTTTCAAAAAGGTTGACCATCTTCATGATAGACAATAAAATTGCTTCGTGGCTATCAGCCCAACTTATCAGTTATCCGCAATAAGAAAATGATGACTGGAAAACACAATCCGAGACATTACATAAGGTACAAAAACTCAACGGGGCGAGAATTTATACTTTTGTTTATGAACCAGTCATAAATCAACACTTTTTGAAAAGCAACCTATATATCCATCCAGTTAGCTATCAACAACATAATGACTAATTGGAATACAATAAAAGAGCACACAAAAATACCCAGATCACAATTTCTGAAAATATTGCAGTTTTGCCTCAATGATAATAATTATTTTGAAGATACTATACAATCAGACCTACGGAATGCCAATGGAGAACCCTTTATCACCCACAATCGCCGATATTGGTTACTAAATATCGCCGATATGAGACGCACTTTGGAAACAAGCTACGAAAGATTTAAGAAGAAATAATGTACAAATAAAACTGGTTACTAAATATGTTGACGATCTATTTGTCATAATAAGAAAGCGAGACGAAGAATTAATATTGAAAACATTCAATACAAAATAAATTTCACTATTGAAAAAGAAGAAAATAACTCCATTCATACACGAAAATGTATTTGCAACGAAAACTAACACATTACTTTTTGCATGCACGTTAACTTTCAACGTGGATTATTATCAAAGTTGAAAACTCAACATTTATACATTCTCACATCGAATATAACTTCTTCGCGTTACTTCCTAAAAAGCTGGTATACGTTCTATATTATAAATAGAGTATTTATTAACTGTTTATACACTGATAGAATTTTCGTTCATACTATTAATGAATCGATTTCATTAATCTGAATTCACTGAATTATTGAAAAAAGTTCATTGAATTAATGAAAAATTCATTAATTTAATGAATTTTTTCATTATATATTTTCAACTAACCCGTAAGATATGCTATAATTTTTATAAGGGGTTTGAATTTGCGAATTACTAAAATAGATATACATATGTTCCAGTAATGAACGCTAGGGTTGCAAACTGAAATAATTTAAATATAAAAGTCCAAATAATGACATCATTTTGTTTTGGCTATTTAGATCAATCGGTAACGCGGTAATGTTTACATTCTGGTGATTGCGGGTTCAAGTCGAGTTCATGGAGATGTGAAAAACGTTTATAAATACAAAAAATAAATATATGTATATACAAATAAAAAGAAATAAAATAAATAATAAATAAAAAAGTAACGCAAAAAAATATATTTTTTTCAATAAGTTTTCATTTAATGAATACGTTTCATGGATTTAATGAACGCGTTCTTTGGGGACTTTTCAATGAAAAAAATCATTGGATTAATGAACAAATTCATTAATACTATGCACAAAATTCTATCAGTGTACTGGCATCTGTTAAAAGTAGATTTTCTGTTGCAAAACCCTTGACCTAAGCTTCCCAGAATGACCCATACTGACCGCCTAGCTCAGGGACGTCAGGGGGGGATCGACCGATCATCTGGGAAGAGGTTTCTATTCACGAATTCACACATTATTTCAAAGTCACTGCGGTTGGACTGGTACTGTTTTAAAAGGCTAAATCTTAAAGTGGGCCAATCTAGTTTTCCCTCATTAGTATTAATGTTGGGATTTATATTATTTTTATTAATTTCATAGCTCACTTTCAGATTGAAAGTTTTCAAAAACAGCCAGTACCACTCCTTTGCCTGTCCCCTTAAAAGTCTATGAAAATCCCTGAGAACTTCTGCCCATGGAATACCATAATGTGTTTTCAAATATTCTACCCGAAAAACAAAATCTTCAATCGTTATACTATTCCTTGTTCCATCAAAAACTACATCCCATTTATCAATACGTACTTTTCCCTCTACGGGTTCTACATTAAAATTTGCCTCATATGTTGTAAATACTGGACCATTAGCAAGCATATCAGAAAATCTCGGGTTATAATTTTCAGGTTGCCCGCCTAAACCGTTCATCACGTTTGAACCAGTGGGTTCCTGAAAAGCATTCATATTTACCCTACCAGTAGCATGCGAATTCTGTTGGCGGTAATTATCAAAACACATAGGATCGCCTCTTGTTTTCGTATGGTTATTCGGTATAGGAACCTTTTCTCTCGAAGATGAACTGCTTCTACTGGATTCATTATTCCCGAAAGGATTTCCTACTTCAATTGCCGCAGCACATTCTTGCTGTTGCGGTTTTAAACGGACATCTACTTCGTCCATAATTTTCTTAAAACCTTCCTGCATAGTGGTCTGAATCCAGCGTCCCATTTCCGCCCTTAAAACTTGACCATAATATTCCTGAGCCTTTATAACAGCATTATCTATACTAACCGACATATCATTAGGTAATCTGTTTTGAACACTTGTAGCCTCTGCTACTAACTGTTCCCCTCTGGCAGGTTCGCCTATATCGATTAAGTCACTATTCTCAGGCATATTAGTCTGGTTCTGTACCACTGGAGTATCGTTCGGAAGATTTCCTATTCCTGACACTGACGGTAACTGAGACATATTAGCATTTTGATTGATTGTTCTTGAAAGATCTGTTACGTTTGGGTCTCTATATATAGGATTCGTAATTGGGGTTCGCATAACCGGTGGTGGGCGATTTTTGTCAAATTGCAATTGCCTTTGACCTTTGGTCTTTTCCAGACTATTCGCATTAGACATTTTTAAGCAATTTTATAAATTTATTAATTTGTAATTAAAAAAAAATGAATAAAATAAATGAAAAATATTATGGGTAAAAAAAAAATTTGCAAATTAAATTCTTTTCTTTATATAACATAAAAATGACGGTGTGTTAATATAAGTATTTTATATAGGGTGACCAAAAAAAATTTTTTTTAAAATAAGTTATTTAAACCTATTTTACTAACTAGTATCCTACATCTATTATCACAGTTAAATATTGCACCTAACCCAACCCAAATTATCCTAATTTATATTACTAAATCCCTATCTACATGACAGTGCGAACATTTGTTATTGTGAATACAAACGGTCACTGTCCCTAAATTTCGATGAAGCTACGTAGCTCTAACCATGTCTACGGCCTTCATCATATTAATATTAAATAAAAAAAACGCTAAAATAATTCTCAAAATATCACAGACTAGAACAAATATCCATTAGAGTTCCTCATTTTGTTTGCCTCCAAATTTTCATGCAATTGGTCTAATAGCCAAGCCACTATATTTGGAGTAAACAAAATGATTAGCCCCACGTTGGGCGCCATATTGTTGCAAAACCCTTGACCTAAGCTTCCCAGAATGACCCATACTGACCGCCTAGCTCAGGGACGTCAGGGGGGGATCGACCGATCACCTGGGAAGAGGGCAGAACAATAAAATTTCTAACAAAAAAACTAACAAAACTCAAACAAAAAAAAAAACCATACTAAAAATCTCAAAAATAAACTTTGTATATAAAACTTTATATACAAAAAAAACATGATAAAAAAAAACCATAATGACACCTAACGATGGGCACTTTGGAACAAGTCCCACAAACCAAAAAAAAAAACCCACAAAATTTACAAATTACGCTAACCTAACACGGACAGACATTAATACAAGCAATATTTAACTAATACTAATAGATTTTACTAGGGACAAGAGATGAAATATGTCCCCCTAGTCGCCCACCCTGCCTTGATAACCTAATCCTAACTCTAATAGGCTATCCCACAAATAACACGGTCACTGGTCACCCTACATACTTACATTAACACACTCACCGAAATTATTAACCAGACATCATCTTACTCGACGTCAGCTAAATAAAAACATGTTAGAATTTAAATTTAAAATACAAAAATCGAATATTGTTTTATTTACCAAAAAAAAACTTTAGGATTTTAAAAATGGAATAAAGAAAACCGTAAGTATTTATAAAGATGGATACCAAAAAAAAAAATGGCTGATAAAAATTTAATAAGATATTAAATTAAACAAGTAAGTACTACAAAAAAACTTTAAACTTAAGTATTAATTAAAAAAGATGTTATCTTATTTTCTAAACGATTAACAAAAAAAAATAAAATCCTAATCTATCTCCCAAAAATAATTTTTTGAATACCCTAACCAAATTTTGGTATATTCCCTAAAAATAAAACTAACGCGTTCCTATATGAGAGAGCTCTCTAATATATATTTTTCCCCACGGCTAAATTGACCGTATACGCGGGTTATTTAAAAAAATAAAGGGTATTTTCACACAAAAATTTCTGGGCTCACAATAAACACTTAACACTACAAAAATTTGAACACTAAACTAAATAAAACTTTGGATAATTACTGCTTATTTTTCTCTTTGAATTTTTAGACTTTTTTCTCTTTAATTACTTTTTTTCAAATTCTTTTTTTTTTCTAACTTTTTTTATATCTATTTTTTTCAATTAAAATTTTCCAAAATTTTCTAATTCCTTATTTTTTTAAAAAAAACTACCACCGCTTAATATTCCACACTGCCGGATATTTCATTTTTTCATATAAATTCACTATTAAATACATAACTTTTTCGGACTCACCGACACCAAATTTACTCTTCTATACTGCCACAAATGTTTACCGGTTGGTTGGTTTTTTCCTGAACTGCCACAAATTATGTTGTTATGTTAAGTTGGTTGATTTTACGCGGCCATCCCGGCAAAAATGTTGAGAACCAAAAAATATACAGTTGACCCAAAGATAAAAAATGTTGAAAAGGAGATAACGTTTTCCAAAACAAATGAGGCAGGAATGTTGTATCGGGAAAATAACGACCGTAATGTTGTACAGCAACATAAATTTGTGGACTACAACCCGTCCTTGTTCCCTTGGCAGTTGATGGGTTGTAGCCCTTCTTCCGCACGTCCACAAAAAAAAATTGGCGTTACCTTTTCCTACCAAACATTTGAATTATATCAAATTTACCAAAAAACTTATGGTACCACTCACCTTTCCCACGGCAGTAGCTACTTAAGCGGTGTCCAGCGGCTTGGCACACAAGTTCGGTTGCCCAACAAAAAAACTTTATCCAAAAACGACAGGAAAATTCTCCAGCAGCCAGTGCTTCCATCCAATATTCAAGCAGTAATGAATTTACCGCGACAATTAACTTTGTGCCAAGCCGCTGTTCTAAACAAATTCAGCTAAACTTGTTTAGCACCGCCCCTAATTCTTAAAGTTAGCTGCCTATATCTATCTTTTTCTGTGTATCTTTTATTCTACTCTCTATTTGGCCCTATATCCTATACCATTTTTTCTTAAATCCTCCATCTTTTTTGTTAATATTTTCCTTCATAATTAAAACAAAATATTATCCATAAACAAAAAGATGGCACCCTCAGGTCAATAACCGCCGAAATATTTGACCATGAATCGCATTCGGCCATTAAACCCTTAGATTCCTGGCCAAATATTCATGTTCTTCTGGCTCTGATACCAGGCGAACAGAAAAATCAGTACTTGGCGGTTATTTTAAAAAAACCAATCTCCTTGTCTTTCATTCCATTTTACTTTATTTTCATTCACCCCATTCTACCCTCATTCATTTTATGTTTATTCACCCACTTTCTAAACAATAACAATCAACAGCTGATTGATATTGGAAAGTTGAAGTGTCAACTTGGTACAGCAGACGTGCACTTCTGTGCAACTCTGTCACCGCTACATTTCTTAAAATACTTAACGTTGATAGGTATGAACTAAGAAACAGATCTATTAAAATTGAATGCAATTCCAAAATTCCATTACAGAATGCTAAATTATTCAATATTTAGCCATGTCTACTCCGCCCACTTTTCGGAAAGATTGCAAAATTTGTTTCCTCTTTTATAGCTAAATTCTGTAAGTTTGACATTGATACGAGTACTATTGTATATACATTTGGTATGAAAGGTCTCATACCTAAAAGTGTTTTTTTTTGTTTTTGTTTTTCAAAGTTAGAATTTGTTTCATTTCAATTGAAAAGTTTGGCTGATATTAAACTTACCATGAAAAATATTTGCGCCAGTATAAGTTTAAAATTATAGTAAATTTGAAACAATTTTATTTATAGCTGCAGTATAGATGACATTGCAAATGTAAAGGCTGTCATTTCTTTCAAACAAAAACTAGTTGTAATATTGACATTGAAATAATGAGGTTTCAAGGTAACATTATCATAGATGCTTGAAACCAAATCTAAGCAATTATGTTTAAATATACATATATATATATATTTGTTTCTTTTACTCCTGCAAGGAGCATAGGGCCACATTAAATATACATACAAATGACAAAAAAGCCTTTTGCAACTCATAGACCCGTTAGGATTTTTTAATAAAACTTTGGATATTAAGAAATCTCTGTTCAAATTCATGTGTCAAATTCGGTTTTACCGATTTATTTTTTTCTATTTTTTATTTTGTTGAGAAGAAAAAAAGTTCTTTAAAGTTTATTTAATTCCAGTTTCTGTGCAGCTAGACCTGGCAATTCAAGTGAATTCAAAAAATCTATTAGAAAATTATCTGTATCGGTTTTTCCACCTTTACTTCAGTACCAGTAGTTTTAAATATCGTAATACGAGTATATTAAGAAGGAAGTTGCATTCTTTTTATAAGGTTCTTCTCTTTTAATAAATTCGTTTAAGACTTTTGTGGAGTATTTTTAAATGATAAGTTTCAGATTTCTGGCATAAAGGGTTTGCGCAGGTAATTAAAGGGGGTATGTTCGGCTTTCTGCCCCTCCCAGCAAAAATTTTCAGATATATATGCTAGTAATCCTTTATCAGTGGTCCTGTATACTAAGATTCTCCAAAAAAAACTTTTTTTGAGTTATTGAGCGGGCTACCCTCTGAAAATATTTATTTGGGTGTAAAACTACGTCCCCTGAAGTTTGGAAAACGGATTACAAGGGAAAATATGACTGTTGGTACATTTTCTCAAAAACAGTGATATTTTAAAACTAATTAGGATTAAAAACATTAAAGGAATCGTGATTCGACGTGAATTCTCTTTATAAAAGCGTAATAAAAATTTAATCGGTTAAAAAGCAGCCGAGTTATTACAATTTGCCAAAGCAACTGATGTGTCGCAGACAACTTAATGAAGAAATTCGGGTCCACATTTTAGAATTTATTGAACTAATCTACTACAAAAACATTTTTTTATTCTAAAAGCTGCAAGAAACTTAGATAAGAAGTATTTTTTATATTGTGTTATACTCTCAAAACAATTCCGTTGTGACAACCGAATTTTTTCCAACCGAATTGGCTCGGTTGCTGCAACCTCGTAATTCGGTTGCCTCAACCGAATTCGGTTGTGGCAACCGATAATTCGGTTGTTGCAACCGAATTGAAATCAAATTCGGTTGTCGCAACTGAATTGAAATCTAATTCGGTTGCCACAACTGAATTCGGTTGCTGCAACCGAATTACGAGGTTGCAGCAACCGAATCAATACGGTTGGCAAAAAATTCCGTTGCCACAAAGGAATTGTTCTGAGAGTGTATGCTAACTCGTTTTAAATTAGTGCCAAATAGGTCAAAATTTTTAAACACTGTTTTCAAATCTACAATTTTAAATTTCTTTAAAGAAATTTAAAAAAATCAACGATTGACTTTAAGGTTTTATTAAGAACATATTAGCAAGTTTGGCAGGCAATACCGCTAAAATACTGTTATCGATTCAAAACCTTTTCAACTGACTACCGTTACCCTTAATATACCGTTACCGAATTAATTGAAATACCGTTAACCTTTAAATACCGATACCGAAATAAAGGAAGTATTGATAATTGCACGTGGTCATTGAGTAAGTTGGTTCTGTTTTTAATCTCGTTTGTTTTTTTGTAAAAAAAATCCGGATTTCAATGAAATAACTGACTACCATTATCCTTAAAATACAATTACCGAAATAACTAAAATACCGTTAACCTTATAATACCGTCACCGAAATAATCAGAAAACCGCTATCCTTAAGATACAGTTACCGAAATAACTTAAAAGCCGTTATCCTTAAAATACCGACACCAAAATAAATAGCATTAAGCTTAAAATACCGTTACCGAAATAATCTAAAATAGCGTTACACTTACCGATAACGCATCTTTTCGGTTACCATCCATATATATTAGAGACTAAAAACTACAAAAATTGTAGGAATTCTATTTTGCATTTGGCTAGGACAGAGATTTTATTTCCGCGGATTTCGAGAAAACAGCCATTTTTGACACTTATTTAGATTTTGGGAAAGCTTTTTTTTTGTTCTTCTTTTAATTCACTTGATTTGGCCGGAAAATAACAACGCAAGATTAAATACATCAATCCTGAAAATTAGGGCAAAATATAAATACATTAAATTCCCACCCAGGAAAATTTTCTGTTCCAAAGAATCGGTTGCACAACAGCTGCTTTTCCTCTACAACCCCTTCTATTGTCAATTCTAACACCGATTATTTTTGTTTGAAATTGTCCCAAAAGCAACCACTTCTATAGCTCCAAAGTGGAACCGGTTGCCCTAGAATCAGTTCTGGAATTAGTTCTAGAATTCATTCTACGACCGTCATACCTTCCATATGAGATCCCTGGAACTGGTTTCGGAACCAGTTCTATGGAATCGGTTGCAGTGGAACCAGTTGCAGAATTGGTCTGATTGGCAACCGATTGTAAAAAATTTTCCTGGGCAGTAAAATTTTCTGTTCCAAAGAATCGGTTGTAGAATAGCTACTTTTCATTCACAACCCCCTCTACTGTCGATTCTAACACCGATTCTTTTTGTTTGAAATTGTCCCAAAAGCAACCCCTTCTATAGCTCCAAAGTGGAACCGGTTGCTCTAGAATCAGTTCTGGAACTAGTTCTGGAACTGATTCTACGTCACCCACACCTTCCATATAGGATCCCAGGAACTGGTTCCGGAACCAGTTCCATAGAATCGGTTGCAGTGGAACCAGTTGTAGAATGGGTGTGGTTGGCTACCGATTCTAAAAAATTTTCCTGGGTTACACCTATGTAAGGTCAAAGGTCAAATTTTAGGAGATTTTAATTTTTTTATAAACATATTAATATAACAACTAATTTCAGGGTATGGCGAAGAAAATACTTCTTTCACTGCTGCACAAGTATCCGTTAGTGTATTTTTACTGCTTTTTTAGGAGTTATTCTGAACAACTTCCAAAAAACACTTCTTTCATTGTTTCCAAAGTATCCGTTAGTACATTTTTATAGCTTTTTCAGAATTACTTCTAAACATCATCCAAAAAATCAACAAAGTATTGCATCTAAAGCATAATTGCTCTAAAAGTGATCCTAAAGAGTGATTTTGGTATCATTTGGTATTCCTAAACATATGATCGCTGGTTCGATTCCTGGAGAGACCAATATTTTTTATTTGTTTTTTAATTTTTTTTTATTTATGACTAATTTGTTTAAATTCAATATTTTTTTAATTTTTAAATTTTTAAAAATATATAAAATAAAAGTTCTGAAAATTTGGTTTTTATGCGATTATGAAAATAGTGCTTAAAACAATACTAAATTGCAGAACACATTTTGCACTTATTTAAAAAGTACATTTTTTGGAGGAGAATAAGGCACATAGCTAGCAATGACAAAGTGGTGTTTTTATGCCAGTCAACTTTCATATCAAAGAATAGCTCAGCGGTAGAGAGCTAGACCAGCAATCATGAGGTTGCAAGTTCGATACCGGTGGCGGCAATAAAAAACCGTTTGTAAAATAAAAAAAATATAATTTTCTTTGCAAAGAATTTTTTTTTTAACTTTTAATTGGTGAAAAGGAGTTTCCTTTGCACTCGTTCCAAAAGTACTAAAAAAATATTGAAGTGGGAGTACTCCTCTCCTATGGCAACTGAATTTTAATATCATTAGTATTTATGTTAAAAAAGAAGCGCATCTAGATCATCAGTAGTAGTGATTTTTCTATGCAAATGCCTCCGAAATATACTGCGGATCGAAAATTGGTACCGAATGTATGCGTAATGGATAGTTATGTAGCAGCAACCGCTTACACAGCTCGTCTTACCGGAACCAACAATTTTCGATTCCCAATTTAGCAAATTGCGGAAAAAAACTTGTTTAACATCTGCCTGTAACGCTCACCATTTACGGTTACAGTAGTTTCATCGGCGTCCTCAAAAAAATAAAGACTTATCCTTGTGCCACACCAAACACTCACTTTGAGGGGATGCAATGGTTCTTCTTGCATTTCATGTGGGTTCTCTGTGCCCCACAAATGTTTAACAGAGCATGGGAGTAAGTTAGTCTAGTGTGATGGTCAGCAGGCAGCAATTCGTGGACAGTTTGCACTTTGTACGGGAACATGTTCAAGTCTTTCACTAAAATTCGTTGCAACGAACACGTTCTTCAGGTGTGTATCGCTCCATTGCTTGTAGTCAAATGATTATCTATTTGTCTACAACATAGATGTCAAAGCGCAATTTAAATGTTTAATAATGCTCCTAGACGAAAACAAGAAATTCTCATGAGTTTGTAATTGAACTTAACAAATATTTCCAGAAATTCTAAAAACGTCGTCCCCTGACGATTTCCTTAGGCAAGAATGAAATCCGGATAGGGACATGCCTACAACGGATTATTTTTCACAATTTGTTAAATACGTTTGGGATTTTAGAATATTTAATTCCTTTAAGACACTTGACGCCATTTACCGACAATTTTCAGTTGTGACATCTATACTAAAATCTCGTTTGGTAGTTCCAACAGATTTTATGATATGAATATCAAATTAAATAAAACACCATTTTTATTTTAGTTTTTTTTTATTTAATAATTAGGATATAAAATTTCTTTAGAGATACACATTACAAAAATTCATAAATTATTGAATAAACACTAGATTCTTAGAAATATTTTAGCACAAAATGGAGGGACTTAAGTTTTTTTCATAGAAAAACCCTCTAAGATAAAATTTTTTATGAAAAATATCACAAAATCTGATCATTTTTCTGAGAACTTTTTAGAAAAATCCTCAGATGTCCTGTAAAAAAATATTTCTATTCTTACTATTCTGCGGACTTTTTCTACAAATTAACATCAGGTTTTGAAACCCTTTTTCAAAAAAGTTACCATGTTATTTGAAGAGTTTTTATTGAAAAAAGCATCTTAATTCTGCAGAACTGTTCTTAGAATATATTGTAGGAATTTTTCAATTCGGATATTTTTTAAGAAAAAAATCTTAAAATCTTTGGGTTTGTGTGAAGAAAAAAGTCCCATAGGAACAATTCAATTTTATCTCATAGGTTTCCTATGAAAAACCCTCAGAATCTATAAATTTTTCGGTACAAAAAATGCCGTTTTTAAGCAAAAGTTATGGAGTCCGAGAAAAAAATTCGGAGAAAAACGATTTTTTGATAGGCAAATATTTTTAATAGGTAAAAGTCCAAAGAATGTAAGTGCTTCCTACTTCCGAATTTATAATTTTTCTACAGGAAAAAGTTATTAAAAAAATCTCTGGTTTTCTATAAAAACCCTAAATGAGTATTAAAAAACGAGTAAAAAGGTTAAAGTCGGGCATGCCGACTATAGAATACCCTACACCAGTCTGGGTAAAAGCCAACTAATGTCACCAAAATCAATAGGCTGCGTTATTGGGCCAATATAGGTCTGTGTACCAAATTTCATCAAAATATCTTAATATTTGCGACCTGCAGCGTATAAACAGTATAATTTTGGTAGGACCCTTATATGGGCACTAGGTCTAAACATGGACCGATGTTCATCAAAATCAATAGGTTTCGTCCGTGGGCCAAAATAGGTCTGTGTACCAAATTTCGTCAAAATATCTTAATATTTACGACGTGCATCGTATAAACAATATAATTTTGGGGGGACCCTTATATGGGCACTAGGTCTAAACATAGACCGATGTTCACCAAAATCAATAGGCTTCGTCCTTCGGCTGCCATAAGTCGGTGTACCAAATTTCATCAAAATATCTTAATATTTGCGACCTGCAGCGTATAAACAATATAATTTTGGTAGGACCCTTATATGGGCACTAGGTCTAAACATGGACCGATGTTCACCAAAATCAATAGGCTTTGTCCTTGGGCCAACGTAGGTCTGTGTACCAAATTTTATCAAAATATCTTAATATTTGCGACCTGCAGCGTATAAACCATATAATTTTAGTAGGACCCTTATATGGGCACTAGGTCTAAACATGGACCGATGTTCACCAAAATCAATAGGCTGCGTTATTGGGCCAATATAGGTCTGTGTACCAAATTTCATCAAAATATCTTAATATTTACGACCTGCAGCGTATAAACAGTATAATTTTGGTAGGACCCTTATATGGGCACTAGGTCTAAACATGGACCGATGTTCACCAAAATCAATAGGCTGCGTTATTGGGCCAATATAGGTCTGTGTACCAAATGTCATCAAAATATCTTAATATTTACGACCTGCAGCGTATAAACAGTATAATTTTGGTAGGACCCTTATATGGGCACTAGGTCTAAACATGGACCGATGTTCACCAAAATCAATAGGCTGCGTTATTGGGCCAATATAGGTCTGTGTACCAAATTTCATCAAAATATATTAATATTTACGACCTGCAGCGTATAAACAATATAATTTTGGTAGGACCCTTATATGGGCACTAGGTCTAAACATGGACCGATGTTCAAAAAAATCAAACTTGTTCGTCCTTGGGCCAACATAGGTCTATGTACCAAATTTCATCGAAATATCTTAATAGGTGCGACCTGTAGAGTGCGTACAAGATTGCATGGACAGACAGACAGACGGACGGACGGACGGACGGACGGACGGACGGACGGACGGACGGACGGACGGACGGACAGACGGACATCGTTAAATCGAAATAAAAAAAAATTCTGAACCGATCGGTATACTATAAGGTGGGTCTACGACCAATATTTTTTGGTGTTACAAACATCAGCACAAACTTATAATACCCTGACCACATAGTGGTGTAGGGTATAAATACATGTGCAGATTTCAGAAAATATTAAAATCAGCACTTATATGACATCTAGTCCAATACAGTAAACGGCAGCATTTGTATTCAATTATATGAATTTTTATTGTTTTTAAAAAATGTTAATTTTTTGACAATTCAAACAAAACGACTTTTAAATTGTCTTTCCAATATATTTTTGGATTTAGGTATTGCAACTGAAAATCTTTCACAATTTTTTTGTAAATCGGTCGTTGTTACATTTGGTAGAAAATGCTTAGTAAAGTATTAGTACACAATTATTCTTAAAATGTGATTGTTTCAACGTACATGTAGTTACATTTCCTTATTTACTGGGGAAATTTTACTTTTTAAGCAATTTATATTAGTTGCCACTATTGATTCAGTTTAGAATATTTTATTTACATCTTAATTGATTCGGAAAACCAAATATAATAGCAGAGACGATTTTCATTTATTTGCAAATTAAACTTTTAGTCATTAACACCAATTTTTAATTGAAACAATTGACATTATGAAATAAATATAAAAATTTTGTTGTAGTTGTGTAGAAGTAATGGTTCCACTTGATTTCCAAATGATTTGTTTTCTGTGTGTAGATATCAAAATTACATACATAATTGATAGTGTTATCATAAAATTATATTAAAATTTTATTTCGAACGTAGAAATTAGTTGCCATTTTTAAATTATATTATAGAAGATAGATTGACTAAAAAAAAATTTATCAGCGAGTAAATAATTTTTCTACCCTCCTGATTTTTGTACTTATAAAATACTAAGAATAGTTAAAAAACATTAAAAACTCACTTAAATACCTTAACAATAAACAATAAATTCAGATTTAAAGATGGCATAAGGATACCTTTAAAGAAAGTCACCATAGCTCGGAAACAGGTTGATGGAATTTTGTTTAATTTTTAAAAATGTATCAAATTTATATTAGCAGGAAAATGTGTTAACTGTTTTCAAAGTTTCCAAAATTTATATTATTAGCATGTTGTAAACAAACCCGATTTTGTTCGAGTGTTAGCTTTCCAGATTAATGTTGAATTTTTTCTGTCATTATTTTTTCTGTCATTAATTAAGCTATAAAACGAAAAACAAATTTTTCGTTGTTTATTTGTCATGCCAAATACATAGTTTGAATTTTATTACAGACATTGTATTTCATTCAAATTACATTGCTTCGAAAAAACTATCCACTCTCGTATACAACTAACTATAAACAAAAAGCATTCACTTCCACCAGTTATTTCTATTAAAACGATTTTTAATAGGTACCCAGGTAGAAATTGCCGACGTTACAAAAAAATTGTACTGGGAGAGCCAGTACTTCTCGAAACGTGCTTTGCCAATAAGAACTGTTTTAAATTAACGACCATTTTTTAATTTATAAAAATTAATAATTTTATAGATTTCACATATATTATGTAATTATTTATATAAGAGAGACATATCCATTGTTTTTTTTTTTTGAAATGCCGAAAGAATGCATTAAAAATCTGTCACGTGCACTAAAAGTACAGTAAAGTACTAGCAAACTACTAAACTATTTATTAAATATACCGAAATATACCAAAAACATAAAATCCCAAGGCTGTGTCAACGTTGGCAAATTACTACGGCCAAGCGTTTATTGTTGTTATCATTTGAACAACATGCCAGTAAAGTAAAAGCTGAAAATCCAACGCATTGCCAGTTCATGTGCTACCGACTCCAAAATAGGGCGACATTGCGCTGTTTGTATTTTTCTACCTGGGCACATTAGATACTGATATGATAAAAACTTACTCTTTTATTCACAGAAAAGCACTTATCTTAAAATTAAATATGAGGTATTCCATAAAAATGCATATCACATCAATCACAAACTTGCTGATGGTGATACTCATACTTAATAATACCATTGAAATTTCATTGCCACTTGCCGAAACTAATGCAAATAGAAACAAATACATGCCGACTAATTAGATTTATATGAAACCCTACACGATTACGTTCATATGGAAACGGTTAAAACTCCGCGAAGGGGATTTCAATTAACGGTATAATAAATATAGTGAAATATAAAATTGTGTGTAAAAAGGTTAATCTCTGTTAAGTATTTTAGGTAGTAATAAACATTAGCACAAAGTCATTATAACCTGCATCACACAATGTAGTGTATAATTCTACAAGGATGCATTTAAAAAGTTAAAATCGCGCTTTCTCTGATATTGAAACAGATCGAGGATTCGGTTATAAGCTGTTAGTCTAATTTCCGAATTGGTAGGTGGCGTAAACGTCGTCTCTAGATTTTTCGGTTTGTTTTCGAGCCGAGGCAGGCGTCTAAAATTGGTCTACCAGTTAAGGCTCGAAGTCAAGTTTATGAATTGGTACGAATCATTCAACAATTTTATACCATAGATTGGAAACACAAAAGAGCAAAAAAAATATCGCAATTTTTCGAACATTTCGGTCCTTAACAGGCTCAAAAACTCGGTGGGAATTGAGACAAAGTTTGACCGGGATTTTTTCCCGGAATGAGCACTGTATGATTTTTAAATGAAATAATATAGGTTCAGTTTGGTAATATCATTTAAGCTCAATACATTAATCTCAGCTATAAATTTTCTATGTCAACTAGGCCAAAAGTTGTAGCGATTTTAATCATTTGTACTACGGTTTATCCTTGGGGCACTACAAATATATGTATTGAATTTCGACCAATTATCTTTAATATTATAAAGTTTGTTCATTTTATATAGACAGACGAGCCGACAAACATTGCTAAATCTACTCAGAATCACTCTCTGAGTAGATCGGTATAACTTACGAATTTAGATTGCATTGATTGCAATTGATAAAAAATTATTTCTTTACGTAAAATCTGACATTTAAATGGGTTTTTTTTAGGAAAGTTATATTGGATACCATAATCTTTTAGGAAGGCCATGGACTGGAGCATTGATCCAAATCGGAACGGTATGTAATGAAATGGAGTGAAACTAAAGCAGTCAATATGGGGCACGAAATGGAATGGAAACACTAAGGAAACGATATTGGATCGAACGGGAAACGAATAGAGCTGTAAAACTAAATCCGCAGCTGTCCCAAAAAAATTAATCACCACAGATCTTTCCCGCACCTGACCTATTTGTATTTCCGAAGTGTGTTACTGATACTATGAAACAAAACTTTCGTTTCTTTTACCATATCTGGCTTAGTTTTAGCGAAAGCGCAAAACGGACAATATTTTTGCAAACTTCAAACAAAGAATCCACTTCGATAAGACAAATCGGTAGGTCCGGGAGGCATCCCGATTAATGTAATATTACAAATAATCACACTCCGATAATACTAATTTCTTTCCCCGTTTCATTAAATTTCATTCGTCGTTTTGTATTACCTGTTGCATCATTTCGATTTGAACAAATTTTCAGTCCCATTATCGGAATGTGTTACTTTGTATTATCACATAAAGTACATTAGGTGACACTGTAGTTGTTTTATAAAAAATTATCCCTCGCGATCTCTCGCCGACCTCAGGAAGTGTTAATATTACTATGGAGCAAACATATTGCCCGTTTTGTTCTATCTCGCTTAGTTTCCCCAAAATTATCATTTTACAAAATGCTTAGCAAGATAGAGCAAAATGTGCAAAATTCGAAAAAACCACACACTCCTTGAAGGATCCCCTGGAATTAAGCTTTGTTGATGGAACGGAAATTAATATCTATATATTTTACTATCGCTCTAAAGAATTAAATCAGAGATTTCAGTCTTGCTCATTTTCTAAAATGCGCATGAGAATGTGCGAGAATTTAAAAATAAAAATTAAATTTAGCTGATCTGAAGAATGTGACAATGAGTGCAATTTTTGTTCTTTTTTAAGATTAAATAAGATAAATTCTTAATAGAATTCATAATTTGTTTTACAACAAATAGAGAAAAAGCTAATGAAAAAACTTTACTAGAACCAATGGTTGACAATTAATGCATTTTCAAGTACTACCAAGCACTATTATCAGATTGTTTTTATAATCTCCAGGTTATAATGTAGATTTAGGTTTTTGTATTTTTAAATACAAACTCTCAAGTAAATAACGTAATGAGAAAAATCAACTCAAACATCTGTACTAGTTCTTTACAACAAAAGTCACATGTTGCTTACAAAGCTATTTTTTTCTATGTTATAATTGTTGCTTTAGCCAAAGTTCCTGTCGTAGTAAAGTAAAAGTTTGTATATTGTATTCAACATTCAAGCTTTTAATTCTATTTATAGTCATTAGAACGAAAGAAAAGAACTTATACAAAGATTACATATTATTTTTGTATTATACCCTAACCCATCATGCCATAATGACTAACATGTTGAAATTAAGCAATATTTTCTTAACGATTTGTTAGTTAATCTGAAGACTGTTACAATGAGTGTTATTTTTGTTGCGTTTTAAGCTCAACTATGACAAATTCCAAAAAGAATTCACAATTTGTTTTAATACAAACAAAGAAAAAACTTATGAAAAAAAAACTTTCCTAGAACCAATAGTTGACAAATAATGCATTTTCAAGTACTACCAAGCCCTGTCATCAGATTGTTTTTATGGGGTTCTCTCTAGGTTATAATGTAGATTTAAAATTTTGTATTTATACAAACTCCGAAGGAAATAAGAAAATGAGAAATCAACTCTTTACTAGTTATTTTTGTAATACAACAAAACCCACATCTTTCTTACAAAGCTATAATTTTTCTCTATGTTATAGTTGTTGCTTTAACCAAAGTTCCTTTAGTAGTAAAGCCAATGTTTGTATGTTGTATTTTAACATTCAAACATTCATTTTTAAATAATTAAAATTAATTGGCTATTAGGAAAAACTTTGGTTTCTATATGATATTGCCGGTTATTGGGTGATCCGAAATTTTGACAATATTATAGTTTTTCGCTAATAAAATCTTTAAAAATGGAAATTTCTTAAAACTCCGAAGTAGGTGTCTACTCTTTTTCTTTTGATATATGTACTTTCAGAATATACAACTTTCATTAAGATCTGAAGTTTCATGCAGTAGAATCGACTAACAATGCACTTCTAGGGTTAAGTTTAAAATACTTAAGGGTTATTTTATATAAATTCATATATCAAATTATCAGTCTCTTTATTCTCTTTAACATATAAGTACCACTTTACAGTTAATTATTATATTTTGTTACACGGTCTCTTTAAATTGAAAGTATTATCGTTATGTTGTATCATTACTGTTGTTTTCCGGTTTCAATGATAACATAAATTATATGGATTTAACGTCATTTATATAAACAAACCAAACAAACATATAGACAACCAAACAGATATAAGATTACACATTAGGGTGGGGCGATTTGAACATCTTAATGGGCGCTTCGCGTTTCTGATTCTTGGGATTGTACTGTGCAAAAAAATCCACTACAACATATCAAAAAAATCATTTTAGAGGTTCCCGAATTTCAATTTTTTGCAATTTTCTAATAAATGCTAGATTAGCGCCATCTTGCGGTGGCTTTTTGAAACAACTAATTAAGTTATAAACAATATAACATTACAACCTTTCCAGAAAGGTATTACTTATGAAAATCTGATAAAAAATGTGGCAACTAGAGGTAAAAGTATATAAGTAAAATTATTTTCTGCTTGATGATGAAATGATGATGATGATGTTGATGAAAACAAACAGAAAATAATTTTACTTTTATACTTTTACCTCTAGTTGCCACATTTTTTATCCGATTTTCATAAGTAATACCTTTCTGGAAAGGTTGTAATGTTATATTGTTTACAACTTCATTAGTTGTTTCAAAAAGCCACCGCAAGATGGCGCTAATCTAGCATTTATTAGAAAATTGCAAAAAATTGAAATTCGGGAACCTCGAAAATTATTTTTTTGATATGTGGAATTTTTTTTCCTGATGCCAAAAGCTATCGAAAAATCGATGGCACAATATCAAAAAATTTTAGTCCATACAAATCGCCCCACTCTATTACACATACATACGAATATATTGCATTGTATATATGTATTGTAGCTAACTATTTATTTATCTTTTGATTTTATACTTTATTTTCAGTACTCATGCCACCGTGTTTCCTTAAGCCCAAGCCACTTGTATTGTATGTAGTTGAAAATAAGCAATGAATCTGGATAAACTTTGAAATCTTTGTGGTTCATAGTTTGTTCATTTAGAATTAATGCGATTTACGCTAAGTATTGTTTATCGATTACAAAATGATTCTGAAATAATTTTATTCTTCTACTATATCTCTTACTTTATAACTTAAATTAAACAAAACTCAGCGAGCAGGCAAATTATAAGTGAGGATAAATTGAGACATTTCAATAGCATTAGTACCGTGTTACTAGTATTTCGCATACGTTGCGTATGATAAATATTAATTTAAACAATCAAGATATTAATGCTCATACGTAACCGTGCTCATCGGGCATTTACTTCCCATACGCATATGAGACAACGCAGTGTAGAAATGGTGATGACCAGGGCAAGTTTAAAATGGCACAAAAAAAGTTGAAATTGGCAGGCAAAATGGCACGAAAAAATAGTAAAATTGGCACAAAAGACACAAAATTGGCACGCTTATTTCAAAAATTTTAAAGTATAATAGTTGATTTAAGTGTTTTTCTGAATGTTTTAACAAAAATACAATAATGAAGGAATTTACCTTTGAACTACTAAAGTGCATTCGCCGTATATCAGTATGATTTAAAAAAATCTGGAATTTTATTAAATATTAAAAAAAATATCGTTTTATTTGTAAATTTTTTCCAAAAATTATTTACAAAGATTGAGTTTTTACCCAATTTTATAGCATTTTTTTTAATGAAAAGTCTAAAAAAAAATACACAAAATGGCTTTTTTTGGCAAGGATTTGTAAAAATGGCATTTTTATAAAATAAGTGAAAAAATGACAAAATTGGCATTTAATGACAAATGCAAAAAAAAAAAAACTTGCCCTGGTGATGACATATCGTTATATTCTAGACTACCAGTAATGACACGGATGTACTTTCTGCATTATTTTAAAACATATGTGTTACTAACAACTAGTTACTTTTCCCAAAAATAATGCGTTACCAACAATGACTTTTTTATCATAATATTAAAGATAAAATAATGGTTTATATTTTTTTTAAATTTTTTTTAACTCAATATTTCTTCAACACTGGTGAGGATATATGGAACCATATATTTTCTTTTTTTTAAGGGGGGTATCGACTCTAGGAAAAATTGTGTTTTCTAAATTTTTTTTATATTTTATTTGGAAGGAGCATACTTTTCTCTATATGCTCCGAAAATTTCAATAAAAAATTCGAAAAAATTAAATTTTCACATGTTTTTTTGTAAAATATGTTTTAGTCCCAAAGTAATACTCTATGTGGTAAATTTGTGTGTAACATTTTTTGTTTTTATTAACTTGTTTTTATTAGAAATCGTATATCTTATAACAGGGCAGAATAAAAAGATAAAAACTTCATCAAAAGATGTAGGAATTGCACGCAGTTTTCAAAGAAAAGCCAATGACGATTACTAGATGGATGTTGAAGACACGTCAAATGGGACAGGTGCTGAGGGATTAATATAAGTTATAAAAGTAATCAGTATATATAAAAATGGGGAAAAATACGAAATAAATTAAAAAATGTACAAAATTACAGCATTTTTACAAAATAATATGAGTAGCATAATGTATAATAATATATCTACCATCGTTTTTAAGACTATTAGGTTTAATATATAAAATACTCTTTAGTACACATGTAGAAAACTGCGAGGTATGAATTTTGTTTATACACGGTTTTTTAAAATTTTTCTGTTTTCTTAGCGTAAAATCAATTTTAAACTTCAAACGCGCTTTTCTCACAACCATGAGTTCAAAATCGGCTGCCACTGTACAGACAAGGTGGGTTAACCGATTTCGATTCGGTTTTTTTCTTTGGTAGTCACCAAAAAACTGCAGTCCTTATCGTGGACCTTTTTGGAATTTCAGTCAAATAAATTTTATATTCCCAAGTAAAGTTGTTTTTTCTTGACCTTTTTGGAATTTTCAAGTTTGTGTGGCAACTTTGTTTAAAAAGAAATTAAAAAATAAAAATCGGGCCACGACAAGGACTAGAGAATTTATCTGGTATTAAGAATCACTTTACATTTTTGTTTTCCAATAATTAATGAAGGCTGTACAGTGGCAGCCGATTTTGCCTTTTTTAAAAAAGGCTAATAATGAAGTGGCGACCCTGGCGATTTTGGTTGGAGAAATTTGAAACTAATATATTTTGAAAATACTACAATAACATATATTTTAAATAAAAAAAATAATATAGTAAAAATATTGCTATTTGAATTTTTGACAACCGTTTAAATATGCCCCTTAAAATTCTGTTGTTACAGTATTTACCCCCCTTAATGTTGGCGCGTAAGCATACTTGGGCGCAGCAGGTGAGTTATGTTCTTATCTTATGAAATATAACATGTCGATATAGCTCAGATGGTAGGGCTATTGACTGGCAATATGTAGACCCAGGTTCGATTCCCGCACCAGCACCATTTTATTAAAAAAAAACAAATACAATAAAAAATATTTTTTTTTATATAATTAGTTTTTTTGAAAATCTATTTTTAGACTCATTATTTTTGTCAGTACTGGTAAGCACATAGGTAACTACATATTTTTTGATTTATCGTATGCTGGTTTGCAAGCATAACTCATTATTTTGCACGACATTTCCATATAAAATAATAAGAAATGTTAAAAGAAAAGTCACTACACCATTTCCAATTGAAATTGAGAGCTTTCCATGTAGCATTGAGAAAAGAACAATTGAAATTGGGATTTTCCATTTGATAATGGGAAAGGAACAATTGAAATTAAGATTTTCTATTTCATATTGAAAAAAAACGAAATGAAATTGAGATTTTCCAATTAAAATTGAGAAACGAATAAATCATATTGAGATTTTACAATTGAAATTGAGAAAACCATACATGAAATTGAGATTTTTAATTTGATATTGAGAAAGGAACACATGAAATTGAGATTTTACATTTAAAATTGAGAAGAAAACAAATGAAATTGAGATTTTCCAATTAAAATTGAGAGAAAAATAAATGATATTGAGATTTTACATTTGAAATTGAGAAAAAACAATTGGAAATTAGATTTGTTCATTTGAAATTGAGAAAAGAAAAAATTAAATTGAGAAATTTTTAATTGCAATTTAATAAAATTCTTGTGAATGAAATTAAGCCTTGCACGGAGATAAAAATACCAAGAAGTTGGAAATACCTTACACGGCCAAATATATTCCTGAAAATCTTTCCACATTGAATAACTTTCAAAATACACATTGAATAACTTTCAAAATACGTTACTCGTCTGAATGAGTATGTCAGAGCCGGTAATCAAATACATAGTTCGGCTGAACGAAATAAATTTCAATTTGAATTCGGGCTACCCAAACGCTCCTATCATCACATGGTCCAAATGTTCATTTGATCGGAGCGATTGGAAGGACCATCACGCGTTATTAAAATGGATGAAAATAGAAGTTCTGTTAATGTACCTGCTGCTAGGGAATGTATAAAAAATTGTCTGGTGTATGGAAGGAGATGGGGAACGACCTTTCAGAGTAGGTTGTAGTTGTTGATAATTCTACTTGTTACAACAGGTTCGAAACTGTATTTGAAAACTCTTCCGGAACTCTGCTCAGTTTGAGCCCTTAATCCCCCATGCTCAACACCATTGAAATAATATGGAAAAGTAAAAGTAAAGTAAAAAACGGGGAATAAATTGAATTGGGACATTTATTGCAGGGAATGAAATGGAATGAAACGGGTAACGAAATTCGTATGAGTATTGTAAGAGTGTATTTATTTTTATTATCACCTATATTTTAAAAACAAATAAGTCGCCCTATCACTGCTTTATCAAAGGTATTCCCTCGGGATCCCTCCCGCACCTACCTTATTTGTTTTACTGGTGTGTGGTTTTCCACTAATTTTTGCAGAAATTCTTTCCGTTTGCGATATATTGTTTAGTTCTCAAGATACTGGCCATTTTGTAAAATGACGGGATTTTTGAAATATCCAGTATTTCTAAAACTAAATAATATAGGGAAAACGGACAACATTTCTGCAAAATTTTGTGGAAAACCACACTCCAATAAAACAAATGAGGTAGGAGATACCGATGGATATATTTTCATAAAACAGCCAATGTAAAGCAATTTAAATATATGAAAAGAAATATTTTTCTTTGCTCAATTGTAACTAGTATTTTATGCATAAGAGCGATTTAATTAGCGTTAATTGGAAAAATTATAGTGACAGAAAATTTCATTAGCAGTAAATATACATGGCAATAAACTCACCCGTCCGAGTCTTTCACCATATCTGCCTATCAGCCAGTGTGACCGGGCAGCGCGGCCGTCAATCTCGAGACATCTTTCCTACTCTTAGTATGCCCCAGATCATGATCGGGCGATTATTTTAAAATAAAAAGTTTATAATTTAGTATATCAAAATCTAGAGCTAATTTGAGGAAACTGGTTGCAAATTCGAAATCAGCACCACCCCAATTATCCGAAATCCACTGCAAAGTTGTGCGACTTATAAATACTGTTTCTTTTTGTATAGCTGTGTGTTAAGAGTGAATAATATGATTTTATTTTTAATAAAAATTTTAATTAAATACAATAAATTTCATTATCAGTAAAAATTTTCTCATTACTTAATTTTTTTCAGTAATCAGTAAAAATTTACTGGTAATGAAAACTAAATTGCAATATCTGTGAAAACTGATTTTTGCTGAAATTTTACTGCTACATCAAAGTGCCCATTTACAGTGGTGACCAATAAATTAGAAACTATTCAAGTTTTTTCTAATTTTATTCTCGTTGCCTTTATTTTTAAAGATCAAAATAGTGGCTAAATTCGCCCCAAAAGGCAAGGAGGTTGTTCAGAAAATTGTAAGGAACTTTAATGTAATGTTTCCTTTTTCATTTTGTCACTTGAATGAAAAAGGAATCTGTTTTATGGGTGTAGATAGCATCTCTATTAAAAATTGCCAAAATTCGAAATTTTGCAAAAATGTTTTTTATCTAATTTGATCATTACCTACTAGGGTATTCAATTAATCGGCTTTTTATTTTAATCGATTAATCGTGCAAATAATTATTCGGGTTTTTTTCTTAAACGGTTAATCGAACAAAATTTTAAAATTAATCGATTAATCTAAAAAATTTTATGTAAAATAATATACATACATTTGTTGTGATTTTAATAATTTTATTTAAAAAAAGGAACAAAAATAAATTCAGCAACTCTTCTTAAATACATATAAATAAAAAAAAATGTAATAACTGAGATCAGATTTTTTCTGTCCCCTCTTTCACATATTAAAATTTTATCCAAATCGGGGAGAACCACACCCGAAAGACCCCGTACATTAATTCTTATCTCTTTCGTATGTATTGAATACATAAAAAACGTAAATGTAGTGCGGAATTCTGTTGGGAATTGACTTTGCCTCTACGTTTCCGTATCTCCATCCCTTTATTTTATTAATTCAGAGTGCTCACTAAACAAGCTTTATTACATTGAGCATTAAATATAATTAATAATTCTAATAATCATTAATTACAATAATTACTAATGCCTTCATTTAATATCAACGTTTAAAAAGTCGTAAAAAAATAATTAAAAATTTATTATACGTAAACAGATACCATTACTTTACTAGATAAGTCACAACGACAGGGTAGTAATTTGGAAGATGACAAAGCAAACTGTGATAATTTTATGTTGTTTTTGTTTTTTATTTGGGATTTAATATGTTTATTGACGCTTCTACTTAAAACATGAAATTCTCATTGAGTTGTAGCTAACAAATATTTCTAGAAATGCTAAAAGGTCGTCCCTTAATTATTTTCTTAGGCCAGAATGAAATCCGGATAGGTACAAGCCTACAGCAAATTATTTACCACAATTTTTTTTTTTAAAAATTTTGAGTTTTTAGCACATTTACTTTAATAAAAAATTTATATTTCCCAGTAGAAAATGGTCAAACTAGTTCCAAAACGTACTAGTTTTTTGACTAGTAATTACATAACTAGTTCTCAAAATAATCAGTTTAAGCCAGTTGTGTACTAGTTAAATACGATCTATATAGAGACTGTTTAAAAAAAATTACCTGAATTAAAAAATGAGATTTGAAATTACTTTTTTTGCATTTTTATTTAATAAAAAAAATCAGAGTTTGTAAATAAACACCTAAATTTTTTATTGTGAATTGTCACTGATGTGTAAATCAACTAGTAAAGTACTGGTGCCAGAACTAGTTTAGTAAATTTCTTATAAGTACCAGTACAGCTTCTTGTTTTTCTTTCTAAAACAATAATCTTTAACAATTTGTATACCTAATAGTTTCATTGAAACTGCGCAGAGATTTCAAAATATTAAATTTTAATACGACTTTTGAAATGCGTTTGTAATATTTAATACATTCTGAGTTTGCAAATAAACACTAAAATGTTTTATTGTCATTAGAAATCATAAACACAAAATATTTTAAATTTGATTTGGTAAATGGATATAATAATCTCAGTAAGAGGAAACTATCGGTCTAATCTACGTTTTATCAAAATAAAACCCTTTGTTTTTTATCTATATAATTGCGATAGCAACCAACTGGTACAGTACTATTTCCAAAGAGTCACTTCGGAACTGGTTCCGCGAGTGTCACATTAGTACCAGTTTCGCTCCTTATTTTTCCCCCTTAAATTGTAATTTCCAAACTAGTTCTACAACTAGTACCAAAGTGCCAGTTTGGCGACAATTGCCCCCGTCCCTATGACATCTCAATGTTAAATTCTACAGTTGTTTGTATGGAGAAGCGGTAGAATTCGTACTAGTTGCCTGGTTTAAATAAACTAGTACATAACTGGTTCTGAACTAGTATTTTTTTCTTCTGGGTTTTTTAAACCTTTCTATAATTTTCTACCAATTTCGATTATTCGATTAATCGTAAGAAATTATTCGTTATTCGAAATTTGGACATTTTAAATTATAACGATTAATCAATTGAATACCCCATTAACTACCATTAAAACTACTCAATATAAAATTACTTAGCAGAAAAAATGTGCTAAATTAGCAGATTATTTTTTCTATATATTAGTAAGATAGGAACTGCAGAAATAAAACTGTTCAATACACAGAATTTTAGTTATATTTGAGTTAAATTGTAGGTAATTGAAAATAACAACTTAACCTGCTAAAATTAGCAAAAAAAATTTCCTAAATATTTTATTAGTAGACTAAAAAATCACAAAAAAACAAAAATTAAATTTTCCAGTTTTACTTTTGCTGTTCTTATTTTACAACTTTAGCTAATTTTAGCAGTTTTTCCTGCAAGGTAATTTTTTCTAATTTTAAGTATATTTTTCTACTAATTCTACAGATTTATTTCTATGAGTGTAGGGCCAATGACTTTTCTAAATGAAAAAGCAAGCAAAATAATTTTTAAATTAAAGTACATATTTGCTACCCTTCAGTCACAATAATTTCCGTTTAAATCAAACAATAATAAAAAAAATGTCTAAAACATTGGTTCAATAACAAAATTATGTTCAAATGAGCATGTATTTAACCCATTAAGGACACTTCATGGATTATGTAGATAAATATTAGAACGAAATATTTATTAAAAAATATTCATGAAAGCTAATGAAAATATCCCCGAAACGATCGTCTTTTCATTCCTGAAAGTGTAGAGGTTTTTGAAAGCAAAAACTCTGTGAAGTATTTGTCAGGAGAGTAGCCTGATGAAGAAAAATTCATAATAAGGAAATTGGCCTCGAACTGAATTAATAAATTTCTAATTAAAAAAAGATAACGCAAAAATTCTTTAAAATAAATGGAAGGCTTTATATTTCTTATAAACCTACTTTTTCAAAGAAAATTCTGTATTTAGAAACTTTTAATAAATTGGTAATATTCATACTTCATGAAAAGTTTCAATGGAAGAGATTCGAGGCAATTTTATGGATTGTACTTGTATAAAAAAAATTCTTCAATATTTTGAAGTTTATTATCTTACAAGCAAAGTCTGTTTGTGGGTTCCCTTAAGTTTTACTGAAATTTGGATATATTAGTAATAAAAGGCACAAAAAAAAAAAAATCTGTCCAAAAAAATTTGGTTATCGCGCTAAATTGATATTTAGGGCGATAAAAATGAGTTCCAAAGTAAATCGAAACTTTTTTGTTTGAAGTTTTTTTTAAGATTTTTAGCATGCCACTTAATAGATTTTTCAACGCCTTTCATTTGATAACCAATTTATACAGAAGACCAGAAAAAAATCCAAGTAACAAAACCCCACTTTTTAACCCTTAAACATGTGATGAGGCCGCTGAAAAGTGCAGATGTTATTTTTTCTGTCTCCTCTATCACAAATCCAAAATCTGCGTGAACAACACAAACAAACCCTTTTTGTTCTCATATATATTTACGATTTTATAAGCATTTATGTTCCGATCAGTGAGGTTTTTGTTGAAAATATATAACTGAGCACAGGAATAAAGTTTCGTAACTTTTCATTAAAATATGAATCAAAAATATGTACGATTGTTTGATCTCGTATATAGAAAAAACTTAATAAAAAATGTCTAAATTGATTTATTATAAATAATTATTTGGCAACTCTGAACAATTATTTTTTCAGTATGTGGTCAAGAAGTTAAGTTAATTTCTGGTTTCTTAATTACCGAATTATCCGTATTCAGTAAAAAATTAGTGACGTTTAAATGTACTGGCTTGAAAGCGTAACAGTGTGTACAACATGGGTTAAAAAAAACAAAAATTATTTGATAAATATTGCCAACAATCAATTCAAATAATAAATATAAAATATATTTGAACTATAAATACAATACAAAACAACAAAATTAGTACAATACAAATAATCAACTGAAGTTGAAATAACATCCATTTTAATAATGGATAATGTTCATGGCTTATTTTCTGCTCCTTTTTAATTCTATTCTTCTTCATCTTTGTGTCGGCATTGAAATTAAAAGCTTTTAAAAAGTTGACAATTTAGGCCCAATGCCATTTCAAACGATTTAACAAATACAAACAACAGAAAAAACAAGAGACAAAAACAAATACCCTGCTCACAATGACAGCCGTAACCTTGTGTGTATACAAATACATACTTACAGACAAAAAAGTTACTCTACACTCATGGAAATAAATCTATAAAAATAGCAGAAAAAGCGACTAAAAATTAGTTGATGTTGCAGAAAAACTGTTAAATCATCAGATTTTTTTTGCTAAACAGTAGTAAAATATAGCAAAATAAAACAGTTAAATTTATAGAATTTAAGTAATATTTAAGTTAATTTTTAGTTAATTGAAAATGACAAATTGTACTGTAAAATCTGCAGAAAATTTTGCTAAATATTATTAGACTAAAAACAGCAAACGCAAACTGTTATATCTACAAACACAACTGTTATTTGTATTTTCAGGCCAAATTTAGTTGAACGCAAATAGCAGTATATCCTGTTAATAGAAATATTTGCTAAAAAAATGTAAACCGCTGTTTTCAAAAGGCTCGATTTTTATTTGCATTTAAAAAAAAACGAAAAAACCTCGACAATTTAAAATTTTTTTGTGATTTTTTAGTTTTCTAATTATTAAGCAACATTTTTTGGTGACTTTAGTAGGTTAATTTCTTATTTTCTATTAACCAAAATTTAACCTATATATAACAAAACAAATTCTCATTGAGTTTGTAATTCAACTTAAAAAATATTTCCAGAAATTCTAAAAACATCGTCCCCTGACGATTTCCTTAGGCAAGAATGAAATCCGGATAGGGACATGCCTACAACGGATTATTTTTCACAGTTTGTTAAATACGTTTGCGAGTTTAGCATATTTAATTCCTTTAATGCAATTAATGTATATCCCGATAAAGTAATATTAACAAAAAAAAAATAATAAAATTTTGTATATTTAACAGTTTAATTTTTGCTGTTCCTATGTTAGTAATATACAGCAAAAATAATCTGATAATTAAGCATTTTTTTTTTCTTCAGCATCATTTTTGACTAACTTTTATTAGTTTTAACTAAATTTTTTACAGACTTTTTTCTATTAGTGTACTATATATATATCGGAAATAGGCTTTTGCACACACACACATACACACATGTACCCACTCACATAATTTCTCACAATTTAAATATAAACTCATTGAAAACAAAAACAAGACATTAAATAAATAATATGGTGTAGAAAAAATACATACAGTGCTGTGCAATATAATAGGCACATTCAAGTTTTTTCAAATTTTATTCTCGTTGCCTTTATTTTTAAAGATCAAAATAATGGATAAATTGATCCCAAAATGCGAGGAGATTGTTCAGAAAATGGTACAGAATATGAACGTGACGTCTGTTTTTTTTTTTTCGTTTTGTCACTTGTGTTAAGTAGGCGTGGCTTTTAATGAAAAATAAGCCATATCGACCTTCTATACAAACTGTATATTTTTGGAAATTCCATAAAATTTCCTTAAATCTTGCATTATCTTTATCCAAAAATGGTCTCCAGACTTAAAATTATAGCGCCTTAAACATTACCAGATTTTTTTTTGTTTTTAGCGATTTTAAACTAGAGTTAACAATACTGAAACTTTGAAGTGAATGGCCTTATTATATACTTACCGCGATATAACAAATCAGTCAAGCTTTTTTTTACCTTATAGTATAAAGCATTCAGTGTTTAAATTTCAGTGTTGTTAACTTTATTTTAAAATCGCTAAAAACAAAAAAAAATTTAGTCATGTTTAAGGCACTGTCAATTTGCACTGGCGATCATTTGTAGAAAAAAATAATGCAAGACTTAAGGAAATATTACAGTTTTTACAGAACTGATCAGTACTCGCTAAATTTTACAGTGTAATTTGATAGAAGGTCAATATCGCTTATTTTTCATTAAAAGCCACGCCTACTTAAAACTAGTGACAAAATAAAAAAAACAAACATCACGTTAAAATTCTGCACCATTTTCTGAACAATCTCCTCGCATTTTGGGGTGAATTTATCCACTATTTTGATCTTTAAAAATAAAGGCAACGAGTATAAAATTAGGAAAAATTTGAATGTACATATTATATTGCACAGCATTGTATATAATCAGCATCAGACATTTACTTTTTGACTACATACTACTACTGCTGTAGATATTTATGTTAAAGTACCAACCATACCGCGTAATCATCATTATCAGTACCACCAGCCTTAAAATGTAGTATCGCATGTTTTAAAACTCGCATGCATAATCACAAAAAAAATTCCATTCATTTTACTTAAAAGATTATTTAAGGATTTTTGAGAAAAGTCAAATCATCCATCTTTAAATGTCACTGAACATAAATCGATATAGATTTTATAGTTAAAAACATTTCTACTTATAAATGCATAGATAGGATTTATGTATAGAATATAAATACGACGAGACTTCCGAAGCCAGTAGACGTGGTTAAATATTAATCAGTTTAGCATAAGTTATATTGCACTATGACTTAAATTTTAGGTCATGATTTGGAAGGGGGTGGATAATTCCAACTTTAAACTAAAAAACTCGCTTAGTGTAATAAAAGCCCCAAAAGACTTGGCGCTAAATGAATATCGGCCATAATGGATGCAGCCACCATTTAAAATTTTCCAATCATGATTTATGATTCGCAAGCGTCGACTTTTAAAATCCTACATTTGACATTTTATTGTTACATATTCCATTGTTTTAAAAAAGTACTCAAATGACCCCTGAAAAAACGGTTTATTAAGGGTTATAAAGTTATACAAAAATATTTCTTGTGAAATTATATTACAGAGGCCCCAACACAGAACCTATCTCAAAAGTATATTTACAACGTTTTTTCGTTTTATTTCACATACTTAATAATAAAATATACTTAGCAACAATATTAAAGGTTTACTAACCAGAGCCAAACGCTTTGGGGTATTGGTTCACTAAGCTAGTACTTTTATTCGGCATTGAAATAATCCACCTACCAATATAGTGTCGACAATTTAGGCCCAATGATGATTTTAGTAAATATGGTCTTGAATCATTAAAGCATATGATGTCAATATATTATTTTAAAAAGATAATATAAATCAGTTTTTTCGCTTTCCTGAACAAATGTGTTAAAAAAAACACATAGCACTACTTGCAGGCAAGCCGACGATATTTTAGAGGTATTTTTTTTGTAAATACCAAATGTTACCAAAATTACTTTTTAGGATCACTTTTAGAGCAATTACTCTTTAGAAGCAATACTTAAGTGATTTTTTGGATGTTGTTCAGAAGTAATTCTAAAAAAGGTGTAAAAATATACTAACGGATACTTTGGAAGCAATGAAACAAGTGATTTTTTGAAGTTGTTCAGAATAACTTCTAAAAAATCAGTAAAATACACTAACGGATACTTGTGAAGCAGTGAAGGAAGTAGTTTATAAATCATTATTTCCAATTTTTTTTGCTGGGTATTTTATGTACATAAAACGCGATTTTTAGTGCATAAACTTTATTGCTCTAATAAGCACGTTGAACTACAGTGCGCATGATCAATATGATAAATATGATGTTGATCATACGCACCGTGGTTCTATATTTTTCAATATAGTAAATATAATATTAATCATACGCACTGTAGTTTTAAATAACTATAGAACAAAGGTGCAATATTAAAAACGTAGCACATTGGTGTAAAATAAAAAAGTGGTAGTAAGTATGGAACTTCTAAAGTACTGAATGTATTTCTCTGAAAAATAAAGAGTCAAGTTTTCAGAATCATTACTAAGCCTGTAGCTGAACCAGGGACGGAGCTACATGGGGCGAAAATTAACTACTTCGGGTGTGAAAAACTTTGTGTGCCTTGTAACTTTCTTAAATACTGATCGATTTTAAATATTTTAGATTTAAGGCAAGACGCTAGATAAGACTTGAAACTGTTTTTATATCTCTTACAGTTTAAAAGATATTTCACTTCAAAAATAATTTTTTTAATTTATTGCCTCGACTCTTTTTGTTTCTAACTTTTTTAAAGCACGCCATTTAACTTTTGACAAAATTTTAAATATAAAGAAAAAAAAACTTTGAAATCTCTTATTTCGTTAAGTCAAAAAAAAAATGTATGAATTCAAAACTTTGAATTTTAACGAAAAAATCGTTAATTTTGTTGGAAATGTTAATTTTGTGGTTTTAAAGGGTGAAAGGCCATCTTTTCGGGATGTGTTTACAGCTATTCTTTTTTTCATTTTGGACATATACCCTACATTTCGCAGTGGTCGAAATTCATCAATTTTCAAAATTATTTTTGAGTTTATGGGCCTGTAAAAATCTTTGCGAGGGTGTGTTAAAAATCCATGAATTACATTTTACAAGATGGACGGTTACCATTGCTCTTGCTTCAAATTTAGACATTCTGACTATAAATGCGCCGCTAGGGCAAAAACACAAATTAGAAAATTTGTATACCATTATAAAAATTAACAAAAAATTTTTATTTTTTATAAAATATGTATGCTGAGTTCCAAATACATTGCTCTTCTATATGTTAAGATATTTTTTATATACATTTTACCGATCTCGAGATACTGAAGTTGTAGCATAATTAGTATATGCGGAAAACTCCCCATTTTGCCTGTTCTCTTTATTTTAACAAAAGTAACTTAATAATGCAAATTTGGTTAAAATACTTTTGTAGATCTGAAAAAAATATAAAACTCTCTTTCCAGTGGTATATAACATGTCTACCTTTCTCTTATTAAGTCTGTAGCTGAACCAGGGACGGACTTACAGGGGGTGAAAGTTAACAGCATCGGGTGTGAAAACTTTGTGTAGCTTGTAACTTTCTTAAGTATTGATTGATTTTTGGATTCTGCTGGATAAGACAAAAAACGTTCATATATATATTTTTGTATCTATTTTAAGAGATATTTAATTTCGGAAATAAATTTTTTAATTTTTTGCCTCGACTCCTTTTGGTTTTTTGCTTCTAATTTCTGATAAAATTCTAATTAAAAATAAAGAAAAAGAACATTCGAAATATCTTATTCCGTGAAGTCGTAAAAAAGGTCTAAATTCAAAACTTTGAATTTTAACCAAAAAATCGTGAATTTTCTAAAATGAAACTGAGAATATTATTTCTAGACCTACACACAGAAAACAGATTCGTAGTTCCAACTGAATTTTTTGCCAACCGAATTTTTGTAGTTCCAGGTACAATCACTTTTATTCATTTTTATTACTGTTGGAATTACCGAAATTTATTTACAATTTTGGATTTTTGTTGTATTAATTAATTACTTAAATGTTTGTGGATTATTGATTCCACATAATTTATATAAAAATTAAAAATTTTTTATGTCGCGAACTGGGATAGAACCGGTGACCTTCCGCTTGTTAGCCCATTGCTTTTGCTCTAGGCTACACTCTATTTAAATTTTCCTAGTAAAATTTCCATTTTGAATTTCTTTATATTGGAAATTTGAATACTTTGTTTATTAATAAAATTATATCAACAACAGAATATCAATTGTGTCTTCTAATTTAAATCAATAAAAAAATTATCAAAAAAAAAAAATTATGTCGCCAACTAGGATAGAACCGGCGACCTTCCGTTTGTCAGCCCATTGCTTTTCCTCTAGGCCAAACTCGATTTAAATTTTTTTAGTCTTATTTAAAATTTGAATTTTTTCAGGTTGAAAATTTAAATATTTTGTTTTTTGTATTTTGAATAAAATTATATCAACAACAGAAAATCAATTGTGTCTTTCAATTTGAATCAATAAAAACATTTATTTAAAAATAATAAAAAAAAACTACAATGCCTTGGCCAAAGTTTTAAAAGGCTTAATTCTTTCATTCACTTTTTAAAAATTAATGAAATTTAGGTTAAATTTGATTCCCTAATAGCATTCTTATGGAGTTAATTCGATAGCTTAATTCCCTATAGCTTTAAATTATATGAATTCATTCTATTTTGATTGAATTCTAACTGACTGAAACCCAATTTACCTGAATTTATTTAATGAAAAAGTGAATGAAAAATGATTTGTTAATCATATGAAAAATTTAAATTTGCATGTAATTGCTGAAATATTAGCATAATACAATGAAAAACGTTTAAAATTCATCTAACAGAAATAAATAGTATCGTATGCTTTGTTACAGCTTGTATGCTTTGGTTTTGATATATGTTAGTTACAACTTACACTGCACTAAGTGAATGCTAATAAAATTTCTTCATTCAATTAGTAAAATGGTGAATGAACATGCGATTTGAATGATTCAAGTTAGGAATTCATTCAATTCATATTAAAGCTTTGGGAATGAAGCTTATGAATGAATATTTACGAATGGTTTAAGGGAATGGCACATGAATATTTTTAAAATCTGAATTTAATTTTTCGTGAATTAAGCTTAAATTGAATTAAGTTTTTCGAAGCTCTGGCCTTGGCTGAGGTTTGAACTGAAATTTCTCAGATTATTAGGCTGTGTGTCTACCCCTAGTATCAATATATTTTTATAATTACCAATATAATGGAAATTAACGGTTGAGCCACTAAAGTTGACAAAACAAATTTTAAATTGGTTGGAAAAACTAATACTTTTGATAGGGTGATCGATTTTATTGAAACACAACTGATACTAGATTTTTGCTGCCGATATTTTATTCAAATGACTAAATCTTCGATAAATTGTTGGTTGTTGGTATTGAAGGTAATGTAGAAGTTAGTATTTTTTCAATATTGATTAGAAAAACCAATATTTTGGATAATATGACTGTGTTTTGGTTAATCGTATATATTTTCTGTTCAGAATTAAATTTAACTTTTCTGATGATGAATTATAATTAACCCCAATTAAAATTATTGAATAACGAAAAAATTTCGTCGATTCCGATAGAATTCCAACCAATTTATTTTCTGCGTGTAGAAAAATAATATCAGGAAGCTTCATAAATGTCCGCCCCGGAATATCTATTAGTTAGTTATACACAGAAAATAAATTGGTTAGAATTCTATCAGAATCGACGAAATTTTTTCGTTATTCAATAATTTTAATTTGGGTTAATTATAATTCATCATCAAAAATCTCGAAATCCGCTAAAATGAAATATCTGCACTAAGCAAATGAAAAAAAAGAATTCCTACAGTTTTTGTAGTTTTTAATCTCTAATATGTTCTGAATAAAACTCTAAAGTCTACCCAGCAAAATATTGGTAATGACACCTCATTACTATCTGCATTACCAAAAATGATATATCATTACCTTTTGCATTATTTTGTAATATAAAATAATGACTTCCTAATAACGGCCTATTGTATTCATTGTTTCTAAATATAAAATAATGACTTACTCGTATTAGTTTAAATAAGTACTTTTTACACAGTTAAATTTTTTTATTATATGTAAATATGTTTTATATTTAAATTTTTATGACGAGTCCTAAAATTACACACTAGAGAAAACTTAAATTTTTCTGAATGTATTTCCTTAGGCTAATAGTATTTGCCTAACTCCTTATTTTTAAGAATCAAGTAAGCAATCGGATAACCACTTATAGTTCAACTTAATAATAAGTGGTTACATGTGTGCAACCACTTATCATTAAAAATGTCGTAACTACTTATTTCTCATTTTTTCGTAAGCGAGCGGGTAAGCGTGACTACTTATAAAAACGACCACGCCAAACAAAAATAATAAGTTTAGACGCCAAAAAATAAGTTGTGCGGAGCTATGAATTTCTATTATATAACCACTTATTTGGTAATGAAAGATTTTGCTGGGTAATAATCGATTTTTCAAAATTTCTTAAAAAAAAAATTTTTAATTGTAAATTTGAAAACAATGTTTAAAAATGCTGACTTCTTTGGCACTAATTTAAAACGTGTTAGCAAAACACAATATAAAAAATGCTTCTTATTTGTGTTTCTTGGAAATTATAGAATAAAAAAATATTTCTATAGTAGATTATTTCAATAAATTTTAAAGTTGGACCGGATTTTCTTGACTAAGTGGTCTGTGACGCATTAGTTTCCGGGGGAAATTGTATTAACTCGGCTGTTTTTTAACCGATGTAAGTTTTTATTGCTTTTTTACGAAGACAATTCACTGCGAATCACGATTTGTTAATGTTTTATTAGTTTTAAAATATCAACGTTTTTGAAAAAATGTACAAAAAGTCATATTTTTCCCCTGTAATCCGTGTCCCAAATTTCAGGACCGATGCGGCACGTCTTTCCAATATCCAATTATCCTAATTTTTTGGGGAACGTAGTTTTATACCCAAATAAATATTTCCAGGGGATAGCCCGGGTTATAACTCAAAACTTATTTTCCTCCATACAAGCTTGGAGCACCCTAGTGCACATAATTGTATGTACCTGAAAACGAAATTCAACGACTCAGAAAATTAACCATTAAATCGTATGATATTCGCAGTATGTATTTCAATACGTTTTTTATTTTATTCCAGACTTTCTTATTTAACTTCTTGATAGATGTTATTTCCTAAGAGCTTTAACTTACAAAATTTAAATTGTAAAAAAATTATATGTAAAAATCTTTAAAGTGTTTCTCTATTTGTTTTGTGTAATGTATCTTTTTAAATTTTCTATTACAAGCACATTTCAAAATATGAAATCGTTCAAATTTCGACATTTTCTTTTTAATATTGTTTATCTTTTCTTTTACGCAAACACTTATTTTAATTGAAAACGTGTCTACTTTTATATCATACTCCTCAATTTAAATATTATATTTTTTGTTAGTATTACAATACATTGTAATATAAGAAAAGAATTAATTTACTTCAATATAAAATTTTTGCTAATTTTTGTGAAAGAAATTTGTAAGTTTTGATTTCCCATCTCCATAATTAATAGTCTCTGATTTATATAACACATCTGTCGATTTCAAATATTCCCAGCAAAAAAAGTCATTACAAAAAAGTTATTTTAAAAGCACTCCGAATAGCATCAACTGATTGTGGAGTAGTTACAATTTAGCTCTAACACTGATGTATTTTACACATGGTGTCCCATGTTGTCAGTAGTTTAACTTGAGCATTTTGTTAGTAATTTAAAAGTACATACATAATGTTAATAAAGTATGGTTTTTTAGGTATACATTTTCATCACATCAATACGAGTACATTTTGTTTGCATTTTCAGAGTGATTTAGAATTTAGTGATTGATAATATATAATATAATACATTTTTAAAAGTGATTTAAATTAGCTTTTTATAATGTATGAAATAGCATATTTTAGAGGTAATTTTAATGTTTAGCCCTTACAGAACCCATTTCTGAACCTATTGTGTAACAAAAGCTTCAATTTATTATTATTTGTAGGGCAATATTAAGGAAACACTTCTTTTGCATCTGATTCTATTCGATTAAGTCAAAATCAGACAACACCAAAATTTTTTTAAATTTTTGTTCAAAAGTTTTTTTTTTTTAAGAAGTTTGTAACATGTTTACTTTAGTCTTTAAATTCAAAAAAGATACAATATTGAATTAAATAAGATTAATACACTAATAAGAACGAGTTTTGGGATGTCAGTTTAACTCGGTTTAGTTAAACCGAAAACTAGTTATATCAGCCATTTCAAGTTTATTAACAAAAATTTGCCTGAACAACTTTTTCTCGTTTAGAATTTATGTCTTCATTGAAAGAAAATAAAATAGTTATAAACTGCGTTAAACTAAGTTTAAAGATAATCTACATCCTAAAAACTGGGCATATTTAAGTTATATGTAACCCTCTGATTAATTTTTTTAAAAACATTACTCAAGGAATTTTCAGAATATTGAAGGGTACTAGAAAACTATTTTTTCATATATATTTTTTTTTTTTCATTTTAACAAATAAAGGAAAGAAAAGCATCGACATTTTACAACTCTACAGTAATAAGGGCATCATTATAAATTTGCTGAAGCCGCATATCTTTGATTGAAATTTTAGACTTAAATTCATTAAAGAATCCGAGAGCCGTTGGAGGACAGTTTTTCCCCAGACATATTTCGAAGGCGACATTTATATAACTTTTTATGTATAAGCAAAGGTAAGGGACCAACCTCTGTTAACGAACCTCTTGATTGGTCTGTTTTAAACGATAAAATATGTTAACATTGCAACAAATTTTATTAACATATTTATTTGGTGCACGGTGCAAAAGCACGCGGGTGACTTCATAGAGCCTTAACAATACATTTTAATTGTTAACTTTTATATATTTGCATTTAGTGAAAAGAATTAATATTTGGGTCATAAGTGGTCCAGGAGATTCAATGGGATCGAATTCTTTATTTCCTTCTCCTTTTCATGGGAACTGTAATTGAAGTATTTTTTAAAATATGTACGAATAATTAAAAAATATGTAAATAATCGTAAATTAATAAAGTACGTTAATAAAATTTACTATTTTGTTGTTTTTTTAGAGATAAAAAATGGAATCTTATAAAATTCTTAATTTACAACAAATGGATTTACAAAGAAAAAAACAACATTATATATACATTTTTGAAAGTTGTTTTAAAGCACATACATTCAAAACAGAAAAAGAGCACTTATCGCTCCATTGTAACCAATTTAATAGTTGTTTGTTTTGAATGACTTACACATATTTTTGCTGGGTTCTTAACAAAGTTTGACTAGTTAAATATTTGAAACAAAATTTTTCTTTATTTTAATGCTGATTTTAAATATGTAACAATTTTTTCCAATCAGTAGACTCAACAAAAAGGTATAAAATGGCTGCTGAAAATTTTGTTGTTATTCTGAAAAATATATATTTAGAACACTGCGGTATTTTTTTTGTCTACTAATTTCTAGTACAATGAAATTTGTAGAAAAAAACTTTAACCGTTACTAAATTTTAGTAAAATTATTGTAAACTGTAATTTAAAGTTTATTTGCTGAGATTAGCAACGAAATATGCCATATGACATACATTTATACAAATTTTGGACTTTTTTCTTTCCAAATTGGCTTTAATTTTTAAAATCGGACTTCCTCTTATATTTAAAAATTTTTCTTTTCTAAGAAAACCTTAAAAATTTTTGAAATTTTGATTTTGAGCGACTATATTTACAAAAGTTATTGAGATATTGATACACACTTAAGATTCGAAATCAGCATTTCCCAATTATCCTAAATCCACTGCAATATCATTCACCTTTTATTTTTTGGAGAGCAGAGTTATAACTGAAGGAAAAACATTGTATACAATAAAAAATTTGTTTGGAAAATAGGGAAATTAAGACAAGAATATAAAATTTCAGAGCTATAAACAATGCAAAGATTTGTTCGCTTTATATCATGTATCAAGTATATGGTGTTCAGAAACTGGTTATTTTAGATGAATAAGTAATCTAGTAATGTAAACTTGACGAAATAGCAAATATTTATATAAGTTCGCGAATTTTTCAATTTATCCTTAATTTGTTCGGTATACTAAGTTCAATATTTTTGGATTTTACAAACATTAGCACAAACTAATTATACACTGGGAATAACTTACAAGGGAAGACCACAAAGGTTCCCTCCGAATGCAATGAAATTTGGATATATACACTCACAATATTTTTTCCTTAAAATCAACCGAATATGTACATTAAAACAATTGAAAATAAGTTAAAAAAAGGACTACCCACTTTTCGTTCAAAACAATTGCATTTTGTCGTTTATTTCTAATTGTTAATTTATTAACTGGCAAAGTCGGTAAAAATAATAGATTTCTCTTTTATTTTAAAATTATTCGTATTATAACAACTGATTGTTTTTAACAGAAAATTTTGATTGAATATTTTAACTTCTACCGAAAGTCCGTATTTTGTGTATTTTGTTTATTGAATAACTGATAGAAAAAGTTAAAAAATATATTTCTTAGCAATTTAACTACTTATACAATTGAAACAACTTTACTGAATTACTTTTTAAACAACTGTTGAACTTTTACGGTAAAGTTATTGTGAGTGTAGAGAATCAAAAAATAAGAGGCCCATATTTTTTCTTAGCGGCCCAATCTTACGTTTTGGAATTCAAAAGTGGTGTCCAAATGATTGTTTCAAAGAAACGATATATCAATTTGGTATCTGAAGAAAGGTATTTGGAAGTCGCATTATCGGTATTCAGCACGAAGTCCGAGCCTGCCACAATTTATATGGCATACGGAAAATCACATAAATTTCAAGGAGTTTTGTATTAGGAAGTATGGTCGGATTAGCTTCAAACTCATATATACTATTCTCCATTACGTTTCAGTGGACACATATTTTTTATCGATATTCCTGCGGGCTAGCATTTAAGAAGTTTCGCGAAGCACTGAGAGAACCCATCAGTGGTTTTTGATTTTATGATTTTATTAAAAGTACCATTATTAGGCCTAAAAGCACCAAGTTAGCATTAGTGCTGGGAAAAATATGAGTAGTGGGTATCGAGTATTTGTCTTTTTTTTGGGTACTCGATACTCAAAACCACTACTCGATATTTTCAGGATTGCATTTAGAACGGATAAAATACATAAAAATGTGACTCCATTAAAATATTTACCACAAAAATGTGACTCCGATAAAATATGTATCACAAAACTACAACTCTGCTAAAATAAAAAATTATAAGAAAATTTTTTAAAAGTATATGCTAAAAAACTATGAAAAACGCTGAATAGTTGACAAAAAAGTTTAAAAATTTGTTTCTAAATTTAAATATTGAATTAACGTAAACATTTTCGAAAAATTTTATTAAAAAATTTCAAATTTAAAAACCGTTAAAAGTATCGAGTAGTATCGAGTATCCAAATTAATAATATCGAGTAGTATCGAGTACTGAAAAGTAACCGAATTTACCAGCACTAGTTAGCATCACTACTTGCAATGTAATTTTCAACCACAAACAGTCAAAAATTTACTACTCAGGACATATAAATTACTGTTTTACAAAAGAAAAAATTTATAGTTCACAAACAAATATAACGAAAATTGCCTCTTTTATTTACGCTACATAACATAGCTGCAGACAATACAATGAGGAATTGGTAATAATTACACATATTCACTGTGAAACAAAATTAAAAAAATTTTAATTCTAAAGATAAATTTGATTAATTACAAAATATTGCTGAGAATTAAAAAATCAACTTTAGCCAAAAAAAAACAGAATTCAGAAACATAATCAAAATTTGTTCTCTGGCAACAACTCCTCTATTATGTGTGATGCCATCTGGCAACACTCACAAAATGGGAAATAAGTGGAAATTGGAATAATGTTTGACTTCCAAAAATAGAACAATATTAGGCGCGTTCGTTTACTTACTACAAGTTACTACTTTTACTACAGCTGGAAAAATTCAATACAAAAAGTAAACAAAACTTTCTAATTGTATTAAAAGTAGTTAGAAATTTGAGTAAACGAACACACTGATTGTGTTCTTTGTCTAGTTTTCTTCGTCAATTGTGTATAATGCAGTTGACAAACTGGTTCTTAGTCACAGCAAAACTGGAACTGGCTTTAGCATAATATAGATCACTAAACGGTTACACTTAAGTGTAGTATGAACCTTAAAGATAATACAATGTATTGGAGACCAGAAGCAGACGGTCACACTAGTTCAGTCAAATTTGAAAATTAAAAATAAAGTGAAACTTTCATTTTACCAAAATCTTATTATGGCCCATAGTGTAGTAGTAACAAATACATATAAACAGAAAAAAACAAAAAAGGAGTAAGCCGTAAAAACATATTTACCCAACAAACACCAATTCTAGCCTTAGAGAAATATTGAGATTTTTCATGGACAACAAGTGTATTTAACAAGTCACTCTCTGATAATAAAGTAGAGCCTTTGAATTAGATTTGAAAACTACTAGAAAATCATTTGATAATTGTGCTAGAAAATTGCGTTCAAAATAACGAATAAATATTAAAATATCCACTATATAGCTCAAGTCAGCTTCTAGTACAATTCGAGTGTTAGATATCCAGTTTTGTTATCAAATCTTTCTCGAATCAAAAATTACGAATATCCTATTGTTGAAAAATTTTAAATTTACTATTGTTACCAAGGCTATATTTCAAACTCATTTCCAACCTTTTTCTGTTACCTAATGCTAACATTTGAAAATGGCTTAAAAATTTTCAGGTTTCTCAAACGTTCCTCGAGCTTCACTTTATAAGAATAAAAGTAATCAAAAATCTTTGAAATTTTGTTTCAAAAAATGTAAAAAATTTTCCAATTTAATTTTGTTCTGTGTGGGATATTAATAACAATTTAGCGCATCCAAAAAAGATAATCTTTGTTTTGTGGTGCACACAACTTAAATAGTTAAGGATTTTCGTTGGGCATAAAAAAATCTGCAAATCTATTAAAAGCGCATCAAGCTAAATAAGCAAAAAATTAAAATTTTATAACAATATCCGGTAAGTATATTAAATTTGGATTATAAATTCTATTTAAATTTTTCATCCCAGTTTTGCACCATTTGGTCATATAAAAATTTCTGAATTATTAAGTGTTGGTCTCTGCATTAATCTAAATATTTACAATTTCAGAAATTAGAATTTAAGATCAAATTTACTAAGTTCTATTAATCTGTAAGAGTAGCGTGCCTCTTATTTATATTATATTTATATATCTTAGATTTAGATTTCAATACTTTCAAGCAAGAACTTAAAGATGATATACAAAAGGCAGAGAAAAGCATCACTGCGGTTTTTACAGAAATTAAAGAGCAAACTTAAAGCAATAAAAGAGTGTTGTAACACGTGTTTTAGAGGAGGTAAAAATTATAAATAATTTAAAGATGAAGCCGAAAGTACAACTAATCAAAAAAAAAGCATTTTCATCTGTTGAAGTTTTTAAATTTTGAAGTGGAGGTAACAAATGATGTGGACAAGTATTCTGAGTTGGTAAGGATCTTACAGATAGAAAAAAGCATATAGATGAATTTAAAAATCTCCGCCAAAATGTATTCGGGTTTTCTGTAAAACGAATCCACATAAAAATATTCGTTTTTCATAAAATTAGATGTTATTTTAATGTGGTTTTGTTTTTCTGAATACCCTAATCCACAATAACTTAATTTCTTATTTCCAGGTATCAAATTTTGAATAGGAGAGAGCAAGTTGTATTCAAAAGTTTGCTTAATCTATTTGGAGATGTCTAATTGATGACGTGCTTCCCAGTATCTACGCTGGAAGGACAGAAAGTTGTATATTTAATTTTCAAAATGCAAAAGGGCGATATCAAAAAAAGAAAACTTACATCAAAAAATAAACAAATGAAAATAATAACTTAGTAATTCTTGTAATCTTTAATGCATTTTTCGTTTTCCATTTCTTCTCGTTGATAATTTTAAATACCTAAACAGGTATATAAATTTGAATATGTGCCTAATGAATTTTCTTCACAATACCCTACTTTTGTAATTTTTAACTGTTAATTAAATATTTTGATAATAACATTCCACATAATTGCATTTAAAAATTTTTAAAACTGTATAAAAAATACATTGAAATAGACGTGGTAACTATTGAGTAAATACACTGGAGTATCATTTGATAATCAACATATTTCTCAACTGATTATCAACAATATTTCTCTACTATAGAACAAAATTTTTTCTACACAAAAATCAGGTTAGAGAAATATTTGAAATATACTTGAATTTTATATTAATATCGACCCTTATATTAGGCTCTGTAAAGATATGAGAAATATACTTGAGCTCTAACTGCCATTTTTATGGAGAACGCTATGATTTCCGAATTGAGAATAAAAATTCTCAAAGCTATTCTCAAGGGTAACATTTGAGAAATAAACTAGTTATCAAATCGTTACTTATTCGGTCTCAATAGTAAATGTTTGTTGGGTACACATTATACGCACAAATACACATAGGTACACATCACTTACGGTCAGTAAACTTTTACGATACTTACTACATAAAGGTAAATCATGCTCTTAATTTGGATGACTGAGCAAAAAAGCGCACAAAAATATAAAATGCTTTACGTTCTTTAAATTTTTTTGTTCTACAAAAATTTCAATTTATTTTGACAGAAGACTATTTTCAGAAATCATAAATAAATTACAAAATAATGGAAATAAATATGGTCTACCCTCGATGTACGCAGTTAAGGAGTTATATATTGTATATTAATAAAATAGTTAAATAGCTAAATAATTAAGGCCCGATTACTGAATGTACAGTTAGGCTCTAACTGGGAATTTAAATGACACGTTTGTTGTTGCTTCCGATATAAAATTTGAATTTAACATTCGGCTAAATTTTAACTGGACATTCAGAAATCGGGCTAAATAAGTTAAATAGTTAAACTCAACTACATGCGGATACAAGTCACATACATATTATTCAACTATTTAAATAGTTAACAAGTTAAAGTAGTAAATAGTTAAAAAGTTAAATTGTTAAATAACTAAATAGACAAACTAAACTTCGACACAAATCGCATACGCAGTATTTAACTATTAAAATAGTTAAATAGCTAAATATTTAAAGTGTTAAGTATTTAAATAGTTAAAAAAGTTAAAATCAGCTTGGCGCAGATACAAACCACATACACCAAATTTTAGAAATATTTATTTTAATTTTTTATTAATAAAAACTACACTCACTCATATTTTATCGTTAAAAACAACCTAAAATACAGATTAAAATTAAACACAATAAAAAAAAGGACTACTGATTTTTCATTATATTCAAACCATTTTGCTGTTTATTTTCAAACATTGTTTAAAGAATCCATAAAAGAAATAAAACTAATTGAAAAGTCTGTTAAAACAATTTTTAACAGACAAAACTTAAAAAATGGATTCTGTGGTTTGTTTATTCATAATTGAAAGTTTTATTTTGGTTTGAATTTTCAAAACACTATACACACGTTCATATTTTTATTGGCTATGTTTGTGTGTATGAATAAAGAATTTCTTGTAATTTTAATTGAAATAATTTTGTATATAAACAAACTATTTTAACAAAAAAGAAAACCGAAAATATTTGAATTTTTTGTTTTAAAATAGAAAACAACGAAATTATTTAAATTATATTCTCTTAAAATAAATAGATAACTAAAAATAAAACATTTGACGGAAAATATCAACTTCTGTAGTTTGTTTTTTATTGACTTATACAAAAAGTTATACAATATATTTCCATGTATTTTAATTGATTCTTCAATTGAAAACAAACTTAACCTATTACTTTTCAAATAAACCTCAATCGGTTATGGAAAATATATTGTGAATGTGTGGCAACCGGTTGCTGAAACATAATAATTCTGTTGTATAGAAATTTGATTGCGACAACAGGTTTTATTAAAATGTTTTCTATTAAAATTAAAACGTTGGGTACCCAGCAAAAAAGATACGTAAAAGTAGATTGATTTTAATATTTTCAGAAATTATGTTAGAAGTGAAAACGTATAAACGTTGAGTTTTCAACGTTGATAATTATTCACGTTGAAAGCTACCGTGCATACGAAAAGTAAGGTGTTAGTTTTCATCTCAAACACGCTTATGTGTACTTTGAGTTTTTTCTGAGTTAGCAGATATACTAAAGTCGAAAACACAGTTTATATATGGTGATTAAGGAATAATTTATACATAGATTCGCAGTAACGAAGTTTTATCCATTTTACTCTATCTCGATTAGTTTCCGAAATATGGGCTAAAACTTAGCATGCAAAATTAGTTCAAATGCGGATGATATTATAAGCGTGTTCGTTTACTTACTACAAGTTACTACTTTTAATACAGCTTGAAAATTTAATTCAAAAAGTAAAATAAACTTTCCAACAGTACACTCATAGAAACAGGTTAGTACAAAAGTCTGTTAAACGCGTTCTTATTAAATTGAATTAATTTTTCTGTTATTTTCTCTAAAAAAAAGTCCGTACAAATAGGTCAAAATTCTGCTAAAATAACAGGAAATATTATATGTATTTGCGCGAGCACAATTTTGATCTTTTTGTACGGACTTTTTTATGAATGTAGTAAAAGTAGTAAGAATTTCGAGTAAACGAACTGTATATTAGGGCACCCATATGTGCAAAAGTGTTATTTTTCCAGCTCCCCGCTCATTTTCCGATAGGTTGAGAGTAAAAAATAAGATATGTGCACAAATTGGATTTCTGCGATGTAAACCGGTTAGGCCGTTTATATTTATGGCCTAAAAATTGCTCTAAAAAAGGTTCATGGATTTATCCATATACAGTAGTGGACTAAAGTGGATACATATTTGAATATTTTTAAATCTGTATTAATAACTTTTGTTCAATTCAAGTGCAGTTTTTCCAGTTTTTGAAGTGGCCAGGTCAGAGCCCCGATTTGAATCCCATCGAGAATTGGCGGGCAATTGTCAAAAGAAGTCTCTCCCAATGCGAACGAGCACCGACCAACTTAGACGATCTTTGGTCAGGACCTTCAGCGGAATGGGCTAATATTCCACCTCAAACTATTAAAAATCACGTGGAAAGCATTCCTTCTCGCATAAAATCTGTTTTAAAGAACAAAGGACTTTCGACAATATATTAAAGAAAGAACTTGCCGAAAATTTCAAATATGAACAATACGGGATAAAAGCGGTCACAATTTGCAATTATTTTTTTCATTACCATCTTAATGATATAGTCTACTGTATTTAGGTTTTTATTGAAGAAGAATGTTTTAGTTTTATGCTTTAAAAAAAATCATTCAAGTTTCTATAATAAAATAAAAATTATAGCAAATTTCGAAAAATGTTGAATCAATGTATCCACTTTAGTCCACTACTGTATAACTCTAAACTAGAAGCTTCTGGTGATTAAGTTACATAGCTGTTGTTTACACAAACTATTAACCCTCTCATGACTGTTAGTGGTGTTTTAAGCGGTAAACTTCAAAATTTGTGTCAAAACTAAATTTTGAATGTCTCTCATGTAGTTTTGGAAATCTGTAAATACATAATAAATTTAGCGTAAATTAAAAGCAAAATAAGACTTTTTAAATATTTCGTCCATTCCGTGAAGGAAAGCCCAAAAACTGATTCTGAGTTATAGAATTCTCAGGAAAAATATAGTAATGACAGGTCATTACCTTACGGATTACCAAGTAATGACAGGTCATTACCTTTTGCATTACTTTAAAATAAAAAATAATGACTTACTGATAATAAGTTATAGAAGTACTTATATATTCTTGCAAAGTAATCACTTACTGGTAATTGATTAAATAAGTACTGATGTTGTCTTTTTTATATTAATATTTTATTTATAAATTTGTTTTGAACTAAATAGGAAATTTTCCAAAGTAAAAAGTTTTTTTTTACCAATATGACCAACTTTTTCACAATGTAGGGTAACCAATTATTTCCTAACTTCTGAGTAACCACTTATTCTATCTTTGTGAGTAACTAGTTATTCTTTCACTATGGGTAACTCGTTATTCACACTTTTTTTGTAAGCGAGTAGGTAATGACCACCCATGAATTTTTGGACATCGCGCACAAAAGTAATGTTGTAAGTAAATAGCCTGGTAAGTAGTGAAACCCTTTGTGTGCTACTTACTCGCTTAATTACCCGGTAATGTCTGTTTTTGCTGGGATTATTACATATGTGCACTAGGAAACCATGTGAATATTCCATTTTGGGTATAGGATGTGTACAGCTAACTTATGTAGAACACTACGAGGTACAGCTTTGTGGAACTATTTAAACCTCTAACTCTTCAATTAAAGGGGCTTTTTTGGCCCCGTTTTAAAAAGGGACAAAGCGACCCGTAATTTGAAAAGTTAGAGGGTAAAAATGTTCTAAAGAAATATTCCTCATAGTGTTTTACATGAAATGGAAGGTTCACATGGTTTCCTCCTAAAATCCAGGTTTGTGAGACATTTGGGCGCCATTTCTCAATAAGTAAGATATTAACCCTTACATACATTTTAATTTTCGAGATATTTCTGGCATTGAACTTAAATTTGCAACCTTGATGTCTTCAGAGACTTATAGTGGAATTTCATGACAAATATTTTTGTGGAGCATTTAACCCTCTAACTCTTTAATTAAAGGGACTTTTTGTCGCTTTTCAAAAAGAGTCACAAACGACCCGTAAGTTGAAGAGCTAGGGGGTTAAAATGTTCCGCAAAAATATTGCTCATGAAATTCTGATATAAGTCTCTGAAGACATCAAAGTTTAAAATTGAGGTTCAATGCCAGTAATAAGTCAAAACTTAAAATGTGTTTAAGAGTTAATTTCATTCTTATTCATTCCGGTAAAAAAAAAAGTGTTATTTTTCCACCTCCCCATGCACTTTCGGGTAGATTCGGCAAAAAAAAATATCCCCGTAAAAATTGATCCTCTCGGATTAAAAGTGGCCAGTCACCCGCGGTTTTTAGCCCTAAAAATGGACTAAAATTAGTTCAAAGTTTATTTGCACTATAACTCTTAAATTAAAGCTTTTACAGATAAATACACATATCTACAGGCACTAATGTGGCTAGCATTTTTCTCATACACATTTTTGACATATCAATGACGCATCATGGTGATTTAAGTGGTTAAAATCAAAGTGATTTATATAGTTAAACACAAATTTTGATTTTACCCACTTAAATCACCATGACGCGTCTTTGATACATCAAAAGTGTGTATGAGAAAAATGATAGCCACTTCATTGCCTGTAGTTATGCTCATGTAGTATTTTTCTGTAAAACCTTTACTTTAAGAGTTATAGCGCAAAAAAGCTTTGAATTAATTTTAGTCCATTTAAAGGGTTAAAAGCAACGGGTGACTGGACTTTGCAAATTCCATATACTTCATGGTTGATCTACTTATTACACTTTGAGACAAATGGTAGGGGTCAGTGATCGGGAAGGGTTCAAACTACCGGGGAAAGTTATATCGGTAAAAAAGAAGTTATACGTGTCCCGGCGTTTCGCTGGGTCACCCCTAGGAATCGAGATATATCGATTTGACCTTTGGTGGTCTTTTTTTTGACATAACTCGAGAACCACTAGTCCGATTTTGCTCAAACAATTTAAAAAAAATTCTGTTCATATAACGTTTTTCTATATACTCAACAGTTTTGCCGGTAAAAATAAATGTATGAAGAAAAAAATATTTTTTGCCTAAAATATTAAAAAAAGTAATAAACAAAAGGTTATTGATTTTTATGGTAGCGGTAACAAACATTTATTTTTACCGGCAAAACTGTTGAGTATATAAAAAAACGTTATATGAACAGATTAAAGGAATTATAATTTTTAATTTTTTTAAAATTGTTTGAGCAAAATCGGACTAGTGGTTCTCGAGTTATGTCAAAAAAAAATATATCTCGATTCCTAGGGGTGACCCAGCGAAACGCCGGGACACGTATAACTTGTTTTTGACCGATATAACATTTCCCGTTGGTTTCATCCCATCCCGATTTTGACTGTCGCATAGTGTTAAGTATTATTATGCTCTATTATTCTAAATTGGAATTACAAAAAAAAATACAAGTCTAGGCAAGCAGGTTGGAATGAATTGTTACTTCAGTTTTATTAAACAATTTTGATTGAAAAATAAGTATGTACAACTAGTGTTTTTATATTTTATTGATGACGATTTTTCATAAAATGCTTGACGATTTTGCCGATTTATTTTCCATTTCTGACTATGTTTTACCAGAATTTTATTGTAAGTCTCCCACTTAATGTCCGGCTCACACCCTTTGGACTAAAAATCTGGAATTTAAAATGTGATTTCCCAAAAGTAGGGTCTTAGTCACTAAGGATATACGTTTTAGGTTTTTGACAAAATCGTGTTAAAATAGCCCAGCAAAACCTTTCATTACCATGTTATGAGTTTTAGGTATTGAAATCTTAAGTGTTCACTAGTTACCTTTTAATTACTAAACTACTTATTTTAACATGGTGATGTCATTGGAGGAAAGTCATTACACTGATGTTACCTGTAAGTAGTTTATCAGCTGTTCTATAAATAGATGTTGAATATAGATTTTAAAAAATATAAAAATTTAAAAACCAATAGGAGCTGACACGTATTGATCAGCGTACCCCACGATTGTCAGGCAAACACTCTAACCATTAGACCACGACATCACTATGATTTTTATTGCTTTAACTTATGTACACATTTATTGTGGCAACTGTTATACATGTCTATTTTTCACAAAACTTGTTGTTATTAAATACTGCTTAATGAACATCAACATTTCTATAAATAGATGTTTAATATAAATTACAAAAAAAAACAACAATGGAAGTTAACACGAGTTGAGCAGCGATCCTCATGTCTGTCAGGCAAAAACGATAACCACTAGGCTATGCCATAGTTATGGTTTTTAATTATTTAGAACATATATTATTGGTTTCAGCTATTGTGAAATAGTAATGTGTGGGGTATAATTATCGGTAACTCATTACATTCAGTTTAAAAGTAATTCAACGGGTAATGAGATAAGAGATCTAAGTAATGCATGTAGTAATGACCAGTCATTACCAAGGTTTTGCTGGGAGGCTTTACAAGAGAAAAGTGCCCCCTTAATGAGTTGTTCAAATTTTTTAAGCTAGAAATCTTAGAATTGCGCTAAATTTGTCATGTCTAATATAGTTGCCACTAATTTTTATCGTAAAAATAACATATCTAGTTGTCAAGTATTTGTCTTAGTTAAAATTCTTGTATTTTAAAGAATAATTTTTTTCTCCAAATACCAAAAGGTGCATTTATTAAACTGAAATATTCAATAATGTTACAAGATATCTTAAAAATTGTTTCGAACTAAAGAAATTATTTTTGACAGCAATTGTCAATGACATAAAGATTACATTTCGTGAGATTATACAGTGCTGCATTTTCATAAAGTCTTGCGAGTTTTCTATCCCGTGGAGATGTGCCTTTAGAAACAAAAAATTTTAATTTCTTCTTATTATATTCCGACATATAAAAATACCGATAATGAAGTATCGTCTTCAGAAGCTAGTTTGTATATATTTATATACAGTAAAACAAAAAACACTTACCTTTAAAAATATAGAAAATATTTGAGCGGCAATTACAACATTCGTGGTAAATAAATTTTAAATGGAAGCGTTGAACAAAAATGTTGTACAGAAAAATAATAAATTATCAGTACTTGTAGAGGGATTCTAGTTATAATTTGATTATTTTTATTTTTTTTTTATTTTAATTTTTGGTTATTTACTTTTAAATTAAATTTATATTTTTATAAATATTTGATATTGATTTAATTATGACACTTTTTTGAATTTCAAATAAATATTTTCACACATTTTATTGAGGTTTTCTTTTATAAAATCCCAGATTTGCCAATAAAGTGGAAATACAATTCGACTTGGCTTTCGTTAAAATAAAAAAAAAACCGCAAACAAAAAAACTGGCCACAAATGCTACTGACTGATAAAACTATTATTACTTGTTTGCTATTTTTTTGTATGTATGTATGTGTGTGTGTGTTTTCAATACTAGTATTGTTTGTTGAGTTTACATTTCCGTTTCCGCTTGTTATCCCCAGCAGATAGAAATACTGATTAAAAAAAATTTATCATGAAAACAAGAACTTTAGTAATCTGTATTATAAAAGGAAAAGTGCATAAAATACAACTTAACTTTTTATATAATTCAATTCAGTTACATTTGGTATCTCTACATTTTTCACTTTTTGTTAAATATTATATTTTTTAGTTGGTTTTTTAGTTTAAAAATTTATTATTTTGTTTATTTTTTCCACTTAGGTTTATTTCAAATTATATACATATGTACGTAGTTTTTGTTATTTTTCACTGGAAATTTCTTACTATTATTGCTTTTATTTATATTGTAGAAACAACAACAATATTTTTGTATACTTGAACGAGTTTAATTTAATATTTTCCTTTAAACTTTTAAATGTCAATAAATCTCGGTTTCATTTGTTTAACATTTTAGAAAATTTGTTATTTTAGTATTATTGTTTATTATGAAATACACATACTAGGTACTACACAAATTTGTTAATATTACTGATATTATATTTTGTATGATTTTAAATAACTTTAATTGCATTTAAATATTTACCATTGTATCATTATTGAAACTTTTCATGTAGATTTTATCTGTAAATGAAAATAATATTATTTTAAATTAATTATTGAAGTGTAAGCAATAATTGAATAATAAAAATGTATAAAACTTTTACAATTGATGTTTAAACATTTAAAAACTTTTCACCTATACTCGTAGCTTATTTTGATGTTACAAATAATGAAATGTTTTATAAAATTTAAACAAATATATACACCTAAGTATCATCTTTTTTTTATAATCTTCTTTATTCCTTGGGGAAACAAATCTTATAAAACTCTGTGAAGTATTTGTTAGGAGAATATCCTGATGAAGAAAAATAGCAGTTTTTGAAAAAAGTACTTATTATGTTAATTCATAATAAGGAAATTGGCCTCGAACTGAATTCATAAATTTCTAATTAATTAATAAAGAGGTCGAAAAAACAATTTTTATTTTTTTGAATAAAAATTAAAACCCAACATATTGATTTTTATACTTTAATTTGAAACAGGACTAACTTGTAAGGCAATATTTTATAAATGATATTATCGATTTTGATTGTGTATTTGTTTCATTCATAAATCAATATTATTTAATGTCAAATGATTAGAATAAAAAAAAATATTGAATTGCATTAAACAATATATGCAAGTGGGTGACTTTTAAAATCTGTCTATTGTAAGAAGTGCGCTGTTAAAAAATATAAGACTATTTTTCTTAATAACTTTTTCCACCTTTAAGCAGTAAGGAAGTTGTTTCGACTTCACGTGAAAAAACTGTTATAAGTACTCCATATAAAAAATTGAGTTTTCACGACAATCAGTTTCACGTGAAAATTGTGTAGGGTTTGTTTTCATGCAAATTTAACGTCCAATGCTATTATTTTTCTTGGGAAAAAGTAACATTTTGTATTTATTTTAATTGTGTCTTTGTTATAAAATTAAAAAATTGTTCATTTGTTTAAATTAAATTGGAATTTGAGGCATTTAAAGATCGAGTGATATTTTTCCACGTGAAAAACAAGAAATAGGCTAGATTTTAAAATGCATCGATTTGTGAAATTCGAGTGGTTTATTAGTATACAATGGGGAATTATTGAAACTATTCTAAATAATCCATTGTAAACTTATAAAAAAATTGCGACAAAAGTACCCGCAACCAGGATATGTATTTCTAGAGTGGTCAAAAAGTTCAAAAAAGGACGCAGGAATGAAACTAAAGCCAAAAATATGAAGAATCTATTGAAGGCGATTCCAAACATTTCTATCCGCGAAATGGCTCGGACAGAACTGTTAAAAACGTTATTGTCAAAAAACCGGCAAAACTTCTCCATGTTAATAATTAACAATTTTACCTAAAAGCGTTTCTACAGTCAAAATTGTGTGCAAATTGTTGTTGTTTCGAGTAAATTGGGTTCCCTCGGGTATCCACGGAAACGACGTGGAACAGACCTATTATCACATTATTATGCCTTTTTTTTAATCACTAGATTTATTTTTGGATTTATTTAATTTTGTTAAAAAAATCCAGAGACATATAATATAGAGCTGCAAAATCGATAAATTTTTAAACAAACTATAGATGCCGCTAACACGTAGGAAAATTTGTCAAAGGAGGATTTTATTTTGGGAAATTTTGTCAAGGGAGAATTTTATTTTCTCAAATGAGGTTTTAGGAGAGTTGTCAGGTAAGGGGATTTATGCCTAAAGTAGGGATTTCGACTTCGGTTTAGGGACAGATTAAAAAATTGAAAATTTTAAAAGATTTATATTTTTAGTTAAGTGTTTGTAACCGTCGCATAGGACAATCGTAATTAATATTAGAATTAATTACTAAAGAATTTTTTCTAGAGCATTATTTATAGAAAGAAGAAGAAGAAAACATTTTTATTGAAAAATTTAACAGACACAAGGGTATCACCAGACTGCCGCAGTTTCGTCTCACCCAAAGACTCGTCAGTGGTTAGTTTATGTGTCAACTGATCAAAGTAATTTTTAATTTTTAATTTGTTTCTATTTGAAAAAGTTTTTGTGTATTGCCATGACCGGGTATTGAACCGGCAGCCCTCTGCACAGGCTATGACTCGTAGCATCACCTCTTAACAAGATACACCACGGTCGGCATAGTGCTGAGTGTGGCTAATTAAAGTTTAGAAGATTTAGTTTTAGGGCGAAAATAAGAGAAATTTTCGGATAAATTATATGCGTATTATTTTAAATTAAAGTCGACCAAATTGGGTGTGTTAAAGTATTTGAAAACTTCTCCAAAATTTTTGAAATATTGAAGAAATGTTGGCTAAATATTCATAAATCTTGAAATAACAAAAAGCAATTAAACTCAATAATTAATCAAAAAATCTTCTATTTTCAAAATTCTGAAATCGCTACATGCAAAGGACTCAGAAAATAAATTTTGTGTGGGTTTACAAGCTCTAGATTTACACTTAACCAAAAACTAGTAGGTTTTGACAACTACTCGAAATTTACTTGCAAATTCCACACAATTCAAATGATATATCACACTTTAAAATCCGACTTTAAATGCCGAACTATAACAAAAAATTAAAAAAGGCGACCCCTACTTTCGGGAAAAAAAAATTTTTTTTGGAATTGCCTTGCAAAAATACTTTATATTTGTAGGTGTACCGCGCACTGTTTTTTTTTTGCCTGTAAGGTGCTACGGTCTAATGTACAAGGCTATTATGTCGTTATGTTATGTAAAGTTATGGACAGGCTTCCTCAGTGATTTCCCACACTCAGAAAAGTTCTGCAGTTACTACATGACAGTTATTTGTGTAGTATTGTGGTTGTAGTTATTTTAACTACAAACTATTTTCTTTCAGTTCTTCTATATTTTTATCCTTTTCTACCTGCAGAAAAAAAGGACGCCAAACAATATCTACATCTAGGACATCTAGAACAATATAGTGAATAATAAAAGTGATGCTAAATGTAAATTTTGATTTCTCAATTTTAAATTTTTAATGGAATAAAATTAAGTTAAGAGCAAGAGCGAATAACGGTAAGGGTAACGGTATCGAATTTTGTTTGTTTCGGTAACGGTAAAGGTAACGGTATTTGAGACTTTCGGTAACGGTAAACCGTTATCGAAACAGCAATACCGGTACGTACCGGTATTAAAAATTATGTTAAAAACATGTAAAAACGAGTAAAAACGTGGCATATTCTTATTTTTAAGTCTTAAAAATACAGATTATAACCTACAAATTAAATGCTAGTAGTTTTAATAATTAAAATTATTATCTATAATTTTTTTTGTAAAAATAACTCAGGATTATAAATCAAAAAAGTTAAAAAAATTGGCATTTTTATATAAATTAATAAATACCGGTAAAATACCGGTAACTACCCATAAAAATAACGGTATCGGTAACGATAACGGTATTGGAAAATTGTTTTAAAGGTATTGGTAACGGTAACGGTATTTAATTTGAAACGGTATTTTAGCGATAACGGTATTATAACGATAACGGTATTATAACGATAACGGTAACCAACCTTGGTTAAGAGTATTTACATAAATTTGTTTTTATTAAATTAATAATTTTTAAAATAATTTATATTTATGTTATTTTAACTACATTTGCAGTTATTTTTACAGTTTTACAATAATTTGCATGTACGCTATTTTAATTGCATTTGTAGTTGTTTTTAATACATTTGTCAGTTGAATTTTAACAGTTAAAAATAACTTCAAATTGCAGTTGATTTAAATGCAAATGTAGTCTACACCTTTTTAACTTCAAATGCAGTTATTTTAACTGTCATTTGCAGTTGATTTTACCTACATAATTCCCTGAGTGCATTAAATTGAATTATTGTGTATATTTTATTGTCAGATTGTCTCTATATGATAATTTTCCAAAAATCCGTCGGCTGTAGAAATCGGACCCATGCATTTCTACATTACAAACGTAACAAAAGTTCGACAGCTTAGCCATCTAACCCAAGTAAGGCCTTGAATACAGTGTGGCTAATTTATAGTTTTCTTTCCTATTAAGCATTCTGTTATTGTTTTTTGCTGTCAGAAGTGATCAAACAGACACATACAAACATTCAACTTTTAGATTTTTTGTTTATCTTCTAATCTCTTCCGTGTCACCTTTTTCGCAAATGTTACGTTCAAGAGCAGGCAATTTGTGTATACTGGAGACGGACTGCCAACAAGGCATTTTTATAATTTTTTTTATTTAGTACAGTGTTGTTTTTTCAATCGCGTTATATAGACCAGCTGTAATAAATACGCATATTTATTAATTTTAATTTAGAAGGTGAAGAATTTTAAGGAGAAGAATAAACTTTTTTCTAAAAGTTATAAACACAATAATTTGCAAATCAGACTAGATTTAGTTTCTGGCTTTTTTATTAAATTTACAGAATTCTAGTTATATTTAAGATAATCTTTAGTTAATTGGAAATGATAAATTTTATTGTAAAATCTCCAGAAATTTTTGCTTAATATTAGTAGACCAAAAATAGCAAAAATAAACTATACTATAAAAAATACAAATGCCCTGTTGGCTGTCCGTCTCTAATATACACAAATTGCCTGCACTTGTACGTACAAACCATACGTCAATGTGGCAATATTTGTGAAAAGGTGACACGGAGGAAATAAGAAGATAAACGGAGAAAATCTGAAGTAGAATGTTTGTATATATCTGTTTGATCACTTCTGAAATTATTCATATAGAGACAATCTGACAATAAAAATATAAACAATAATACAATTTAATGGAAGATCACTGATGAAGCCTGTCCATAAAAAGGCAGAAACTAGATCTAGACTGATTTGCAAATTTAATGTGTTTATAACTTTTGAGGAAGGTTTATTCTTCTTTTTAACCTCAAACCTACTGAATTAGAATTAATAAAAATATATATTAATGACAATAGTAATTGTATTTGGTGTATCCGACGCGTTTGAAAAACAACAATTTACAATAAACTGTTATATTTACAGAATTTTTGCTATTTTTAAGCTGAATTTAAATGAATGCAAATAGCAGTCTATTCCGCTAAAATTGGCAGAAGTATTTACTAAAAAAGTGGTGAACTGCTGTTTTCAAAATGCCCAATTTTTATTTGCATTAAAACAATCAAAAAAAAATTTTTAATTTTTTGCGATTTTTTAAGCTACTAATTATCTAGCAAAATTTTTTCCGAATTTTACCAGGTTAAGTTGTTTTTTTTTTTTTTATTAATAAAAAATTAACTCAAATATGTCTAAAATTCTATATATTTAGCAGTTTTCTTTTTGCTGTTCTTATCTTACTAATATAAAGCAAAAATAATATGCTAGTTTCCGCAGCTTTTTTTGCAAGGTCATTTTTAACTAATTTTTAGTAGCTTTAACTAAATTTTTTTAGTGTAGTTTATCTTTCAATTTTAACTTATTTCAATCATTTTTATTCAGGTTTTATTTGACGTTTTAATGGCGCACTCCTCATTTGATTCACTTTCTGAACCCTCCAATATGATGTATTTTTGGAAGGCGATTTCAAAAAAAAATTTATTTTTTTTTGCCGTCCGTAGGGGTCGCCTTTTTTAATTTTTTGTTATAGCTTAGGCATTTAAAATCGGATTTTAAAGTCTGATATATCGATTTTTTGCCTCGAGCAGACCAGTGTTTTGCTATATAGTAAAAATCCAATTAAAAAAAATTTAAAAAGGCGACCCCTACGTTCGGCAACCAATATATAAAAAAAATGTCTACTGGGTTTAGCGAAAAACTTCCTTAGCAAAAGTTTAATGATTTTTTCCGAGATTTAATTTTCTGACATTAGGGTGGTACATTAGGGTTGTAGCAACTGAGATCTGATGGGTAACTACTAGAACGGGATACTTGAGGTCAAAATGTCTTTAGAGCAAACCACTGGTCTCCTCGAGAGAAAAACATCGATGTATCGTACTTTAAGATCCGACTGTAAATACCAAAGATATAACGAAAAATTTAAAATGGCGACCCCTACGTTCGGCATAAAAAAATAAAAAAAAAATTTTTGAAACCTCCTTGCAAAAATATTTGGAGGGTGTAAGGTGGTACGCTCTAATATATATAGTCGACATGTCCGATTTGAATTTTTTTAGTTGTCTTTATATAAAAACTTTTTTTCATTTGAATATTAAAACATTTTTTTTTTTTATTTTTTGAATAATTTTCCAACTTTGGCGTCTACAGATATTTGTTAAAACTTTTTTAATTTTTTCTAATATATTTATGGCTTTGTTATTTTAAAACACTTCCACAGTCACACACATACCCATATAAAAAACTTACTTTTTGCGTATAAATATGATAATTATATTTCCTGCTGTTTAAATTCTTTTTCAGCAGAGATCATTGTCTTTCTTCAAATGAATAACAACAGCTGAAAGCGATGCTTATTAGCGGAAGCAAGCAAAAAAAATTTAAAGAAAAACACACGCAATTTAATTGAAAAATAGAAGATGTAAAGAAACGAAAAGACAAACGGAAACGAAACAATAGAAAAACAAATTTCTTAGAAATTAATTTAAACCTTGTTTTCTACTACAATTTTATATAGACTGTAAAAAACACTGGCAATTATTTAACAGCAACTACAAATACGATGATGGCAGTCGTTAATGGTTTTTCACATAGAACATTTACACTAACAAGCACTTCAACACTAAAGCACGTTATAATGTGTTTTTACAAAAACCCTGCATTTAAACTTTTTTCTTATATTATTTATTATGAAAATAGTCTAATAATACAAATTAATTTCAAAAGTTCAATTAAACAATATTTTGTACTCGTGTTTGCTACTACTACACAAACCAGCGAATAAGTTCACTAGCGTAAGCGCGCACAATATTGACTAAATAGCGTGGCTGCTTTGGCCAAAGGATAACAACGTTATGCTAACCATGTTGTCAGTGCTTGCCATATTAAAGCAACTATTGCTCCTTTTACTTCCTTTTTAATTCTGTTGCTTATTGCTTTGCCTTCTATTACTGCTCGTATTATTCAAGTTTATTGGCTCAATGTGTCAGGGGAGAAGTTATGTAGATAATAAATAGGGAGACCAGATTTCCTTCATGACTGTTATTAATTTTTTTTCGGATTATAATTACTATGACAAAGTTGTATTTATATTTAAGAAATTTCCATAATGCATAATGCGTTTTGTTTGGAAATTCCTTCTTAAAATTCAAGGGGAATTCAGCCAATTTGAATATAAATAAATTAATGGATAAATTTTAAAACTGATTTATGTAGTCTTGATACTACTGAAACAAATATGCACAATCACCAAATGAAAACAACGATGTGAGCAGTTCACCGTTATCTTTCGTATTTGTATTCGTATGTAAGTAAACTGAAATATTCAACAACGTGTTGCCGTTGTTTCAATAGTCTATCTATTATATTCTTTGTACTCATTCGTAGTAGAATAAAGTTGTAAATTATAGTAAACCCGCTTCTTTTTTTAGTCGTGAGTAAACAAAATAAAATCACAAGAGTAAGAAAATATTAACAGGGAGAAAATGAGAGAGTTTTTTACATAACATAAATATATAATATTTAACATTTTGTTTAAGTATTTTGTTATTATGTGAGCAAAGATGCTGTAAACCTATGTTAACAGGTTGCCAAGGATTATTAAAGAAGGGAATGCAGAAATTAGGTCAGGAATAGTAAATAACTGAGTGGCACTAATACCAAATCAATATTACACTTATTTTTAGGGATTTTCAACAAAATCAAATGTTGATTTTATTGATTTGTTTTAAATTTGAGAAACTTTGAGCTATTAAAGGCTGATTAACATAAACTATATTTTGTCTCATGCCTATCAACGTTAAGTATTTAAAGCAAATCTACGTTAAACGAATTGTAGTATCAAAAAATTTTAAACAGGTTATGTTTATAATTGTTCCGTTATAATCGAACGTATGTCAGGAAAAGTTTTTAGCAAGTAATGCGAATAAGTTACATTAGATGCGAAAATGTATAAGCGTTGAGTTTTCAACGTTGATAATTATCCGTGTTGAAAGTTAACGTGCATACGAAAAGTAATATGTTAGTTTTCGTCTTAAACGCGTTTTTATGCACTTTAAGTTTTTTTATGTGTTAACGGATATAGTTAAGTCGAAAACACAGCTATTATAAGATTTTCGGAAAGATTTAGCAAAGATAAAGCAAAATCTAGCCGAAAATAATATAATGTAAACTAGCCTAGTTTTGCCAGAGCATTTTAACAGTGCTCTGGCGAAACTACCCAGTCAGAAATTGCCAGTGGAACAAAAAATCAAGCACTGGCATACCACTGGGCAACTGCGGTGTTAAAAATACCCAGTCAGAAAAATACAAACGGGAAATCGGTGGCAAAGCACTTTAACAGGTGGTACAAGTACTGGCAAAAAGTGCTTTCCCATTCCCAAAATGATTACATCATTAGACAAAAGGACCGGCTGTTCAAAAAGCGCCTAAAAAGTTCATATGTATTTTTTTTGGTCCTGCGGTGATTTGAACCCAGACCGTCAGATTGGCAGACGATTGCTCTACCCACTGAGCTAACGAGACATATAATATTTAATGGCTAAACACATAAATGAGTGATAATAGCTGGACAACTACTGGCTGTGCCAAAATGCTAGTACTGGCAAACAATTTTTTGTAACTAGTATGCCAGTGTTGGGAGGGCAAACAAAAAGTTGGTCTTGAAGGAGCTTTCCCACAAACAAAAAAATTTATTTTATAAAACAAAAAATTTTTAAATTAAAAAAAATTCAAAAAAATATTTTTGCTTGCAACCGGAATTGAACTCGGAACCTTCCGACTACAAACATTTTTTAACGAAGCGTCAGCATTTTTATAAAATCATTGGTCTACCAGTGAATTGATTTTTGTACGCCTGGTAGCATTGGCTAGGTAGCACTGGATAACCACTGGTTGCAAACCTTGGCAAATCACTCTAAGCCAATTCTTTGCCAGTGGTTTTTTTTATAAACCACCGAAATTTTTGTAAAACAAATACTGGTAAAATGTTTTTCGCAAACGCTGGCAAAGCGTCCCAAATGAGTGTTCTGCCAGTCATTTATTTTTAATACCGTGGTTACCCAGTGGTATGTCAGTGCTTGATTTTTTGTACCACTGGCGATTTCTGACTGGGTAAATGACTGATGGAGCAATGGTAGAGCAATTATTTGATAAAAATTATGACCTTTTGTTAAAAATAAGTTTGTAGTCAGAAGGTTCCGAGTTCAAATCCGGTTTCAGCGAACATTTTTTTGTTTTTTGATCTTTTTCTAATTTAAAAAATTTATTGTTTTATAAAATCGATTTATTTATGTGGAAACCCTCCTTAATCCTCTAACAGTCTTACGCTCTTTTGCAATGAAATTTGTATCACGTTCTCGGCACAAAAAATAAACTATGAGTTCTTCCATAAAATTTTTGTTTCGTGCCCTACTTTAGGGGCGGGCGATATGGCTAAAATAAATTTAGAAAGAATCTTCAAAACTAATGCATAAATACACTCACAATATATTTTCCATAACCAATTGAGGTTTATTTAAAATGTAATAGGTAAAGTTTGTTTTCAATTGAAGAATCCATTAAAATACATTGAAACATATTGTTTAACTTTTTTTGTCAACCAATAAAAAACAAACCAGAAAAAAATATGTATCGTCTGTAGGAGTTGTTATTTTCAGTCAAATATTCTATTTTTAGATTTCTATTTTTTGAAAAATTATTTAAATAATTTCGTTGTTTTCTGTTTTAAAACAAAAAATTCAAATATTTTCGGTTTTCTTTTTTGTTAAAATAGTTTGTTTATATACAAAATTATTTCAATTCAAATTACAAGAAATTCTTTACTCATACACACAAACATAGCCAATAAAAATATGAACGTGTCTGTTGTGTATGGTGTAGTGTTTTGAAAATCGAAACAAAAAAAAAACTTTCAAATCTGAAAAAACAAACCACAAAATCGTTTTTTTTTTACGTTTTGTCAGTTAAAAAATTGATGATTGTTTTAATAGACTATTCAATTATTTTTATTTCTTTTCTGGATTGTTTAAACAATGTTTGAAAATAAATAGCAAAATGGTTTGAATATAATGAAAAATCAGTAGTCCTTTTTTTAATAGTGTTTTCAATTAATTTAATATGTATTTTAGGTTGTTTTTAAGGATAAAATATTGTGAGTGTATTAGTAGTTTAAAGGTTAAATTACTCGCCTTACCAAGATATAAATGCAATCAAAAAATTACATTTTTCAAGCTACTACTACTTCGTTTTGTGAAATTGGCCGAAAACCTACACTCAAGGAAAAAAATATACTTCCAAAAAAAAAATAATTTTTTATATAACTTAGCTGTAAGACATTAATTAGTGTTATTTACATTTCAATTCATAAAACTAATAGACATCAGAATGCTCTGCGACCATGAATGGCAAAACGTCATATTAAGTGACGAAAATAATTTGACCTTGGACTGTCCTGATGGATATAATAATATCTAGCATGATGCGAGGAATTCAAAACCAATTAAGCCTCAGTCTGGATCTTAACCCTGTTGAAAACATATGGGGTATACTTTCCAACAGGGTTTACATACATTGACGTAAATTTAAAAATTTAAATGAAGAAATCACTCGGGTATGGACTGAAATCGACATTTCCAAGTTTCAAAATTCTATGCCACGAAGAATAGAAGAGGTTATTCGAGTGTCGGGGGACACACCCATTATTGATACTTAGTTTTTTTTAATCGCTTTAACTCTTTGACGACCTCAGGCAAGTATGTGTGCCAAAGGTGTTTTCGCACTTATAATTGCCCAGACAAAAGACAGACTAAACATGTCCAAAGGCAATTTGTAAAGCAGGGTTGAGGCAACAAAAGTGTAGTAGGCGGTAAATTCCTACCTGGTTCCACTTTCCCATGGCGAGACCTCGAAATTGGTTAACTAGAATTCTTCATTGGAGGGTAAAAAGTACAAACTTTGACAAGCGCAATGAAGAGCAAGCAAGGGTCTATGAGGCCAGCTTTTTGTAAAATATCTATACTTTAGTTGCAGATCTCGAAAATAAAATAATAATAAAAATAACTTCGTCGGGAACGGCAGGGTCATCAAATGGCAAATATTTTTGGCAAGCGAAATGAGGGCTAAGGTGGGGTTCAACGGAGTCAATTTTTCTTGGCGTAACTATTATTAGGTCAGCGATCTTGAAAATAGTAAAAACTTAAAAATCGCTTTGGCAGAAAATGTATGGTCCTCAAAGGGTGAAAGAGTATTTAACGATTTGGTATATTTATTTTTAGTATATTTATTTCCTTTTGAAATTTAATTTAATTTTATGAATTAGTATTAAAATATAGTTTTAGTTTTCATTAAAATAGTGAATTGTGTATTGCTGAATTTCCATTATGAAGTGTGTTTTTGTACATGCTATTTTTACTATCTTTACCATATTTACCAGTTTTACTCAAAAATCCATTCGAGTACAAAAAAAAATAATAAGAACTAGTAAAAAATTTAAGGGGAAATTTAACTAGTTTCTACTTGAAAAATTTCTTCCAGCAAAAATTTTTTTTGTTTATAAAACGATAAAATTGGAACCATTTTTATGTGAATCGTTATTAAATTAATTAACTCTTATGATTCGCATTAAAGTTTGCACTCCGCGTTTATTTTAATTAAAAAAAAAAAAAAATCATCATGCCACGTGTGGGGTTTGAACCCAGACTTGTTATCATTTCAATCAGACGCTCTACCCACTGTGCTATCGCTTGGTATACATAAGAGCTGACTTTTGCAGTCTTATTCAGTAAAATGTTGTTACCTTCATTTCTTAATAACAAAAATAACAAAAATATATAACATATTGGAAAAATATATAACGTTATTTTCCTAAAGTGTTATTTTTTATAAAAAATATTAATTCACGTATAGAAATAAATATGTAAAAATACCAGAAAAAGCTGCTAGAAATTTATTAGGAATGCCCTTGCAGAAAAAACCGCTGATATTAGCAGATTTTTCTGCTAAATACTACTAAGATAAGAACAAGAAAAATAAAACTGCTAAATTTACAAAATTTTATTTACATTTAAGTTAACTTTTAGTTAATTAAGAGAATTAAATTAACTTGTTAAAATCTGCAAAAAATTCTGCAGCATCTTAAATAGTAGACAAAAAATACTTTTTTTCTTCAAGGTAATTTTTAAGTAATTTTTAGTAGTTCTCACTAAAATTTTGAAAGATTTTTTTATTTTTTTATTTGTGTAATAATAAATATATTTAGTACGAATTTTATCAAAATGAACTTTTTTAAATACAATTTTTTAAATACTGACAAAGTTGTAATATTTACCTTTATTATTATGTATTTCAACAAAAAATATTTGAAAAATTAAATTTTTTTTAAATTATTATATTTTCGTGAAATTTGATATAAATGAATGGAAAATTAAAAAAATAAATTTTTAAATCATTTCAAAAATTAATTGAATGGACAAAATTAACAAAATAAAACAAGTAAAAAAGTAAAAAGTCAGGCATGCCGACTTAATAATACCCTACATCAGTCTCGTTAAAAGCCAACTAATGTTTGGATCCGAAATTCGAATAGGTTAAAATGAGATTTGTGTCAAAATTTTCTATAAAATGATAAAAGAAGGGAAAATATAGCCCATATGGGCGACAGGTCCAAATATGGACCGATCCTATCTATAATCTATAGGCTTTGTCCTTGGGACAATGTGAGTAAGCGAACCAATTTTCATTGAAATATCTTCGAATTTGCGACATGCAGCGTGTAACCAAGCCAATTTTGGGGCGGACCCTTGTATGGGCACTAGGTCTAAACATGGACCGATTTTAACCAACATCAATAGGCCTTGGGCCGACATAGGTTGGTATACCAAATTTCATCAAAATATCTTAATATTTGCGACCTGTAAAGTGCGCACGAGAATGCATGGACAGACAGACGGACGGACATCCCTAAATCAAAACAAAAAGTGATTCTGAGTCGATCGGTATACTAAAAGTTGGGTCTAGGTCCAATATTTTTTGGTGTTACAAACATCAGCACAAACTTATTACACCCTGACCACGTAGTGGTGTAAGGTATAATAAAATGTACAGTAAAAACAACAAAAAATTAATAATTGTGTAAAAAGATTTCAAAAAAATTTTTTGCGCCCTGCCAGGATTCGAACGCGCAAACCTCTGGTTTCTGTGACAGCACGTTTTAATGCAACCCCCATACATAATATTCTTCTTAGCATCCATGAAAAAGAACTTCTGACTAGCATATGTATATTTATTGCAGCTTTAGATGTTTAAATTTAGTTTAAAATCCCTTCCTAAGGGAATAATTCTTTGTGATGTAATGAAGGAAGTGATTCATTTAGAAGTCATTCCATTTATTTTTGCTGGGTATTTTTTGTGTGTTCGTTGTCACGAAACATATATATTTTGTCTATCATGAAAATTATCAACCTTTTTGAAACAACAAATAAATTCTAATATTACAATATCATATTAGAATTTGGACTTGAGGTAGAATAATATTCTAACTAAATATGTGACCTTCTCCGAGAAAAGGGATCTAGTGTGTCAAAAAACTGATTTAGACTTAAGAGTGGATTCTGGTACCTAAAAGGGTGTAGAATAAGATGAAATGAGTTAGATTTCTGATAAAAATTTGTTTACCCCATAAAAATGTACAAAACGAACTTGGGAAAATCGATAAAAATGGAAATTAAACTTTAAATGCATTCTTCTCAAAACTTCATTTTCACACACTAGGTCCCTTTTCTCGGAGAAGGTCACATATATGAAAATATAGAAAGTCCGAAAAAACAATTTATGTATTTTTAATGCAAAAATTAAAATAATATTAAATATTAAAATATGTACAAAAGGTGGATTCAATCAGGAAATTTAAATTTTTTCACTCCCTTTTAATGATAAATCAATATTTTTAATTTAGTAGGGTTGAGGTTAAGAAGAAGAATAAACCCTTTTCTCTAAAAATTACAATATAATGGGTCATTCCATCTCAAATCAACCAATGGTTGGAATCAACCCCTTTCGATCTGGATGAATTTTGGTCAGAACTGTTCTTTCATCATATAACGAAGTTTTACCAAAGGAAGGAAAACAATTACAAAATTTTTTTTCCAAAGTTATGAAATATTTAAAACTTCAAAAAATGCCATAATTTTTCGCAGTTTTTGTTTTGTTACAAGTTTATTTTTTGAATATCTCGAAAACTTTAACAGCTACAACAATGGTTCTTATCTCGTTTTAAAGAGGATATTTAGGGATATTAAAAAATATATATTAAAAAATTATAATAAAAATATTTAAAATTTTTAAATTTTCTAATTTTAAAAATCGAAAAAATCAGAAACCTATTTTTTTTTTTTGCTCAATTTTTTTTATATAAAACCTCGGCAAAACTGCAGTTTATGGGGTTTCGTAAAAAAAAATATGACCCCCTCTGTAATTTAAAAAGAAAAAAATTGAAATTAGTTTTGGGAGGGGCTGGGGCCCGGGGGAACATAGTAACATAGTAACATGTAAGTATGTAAAGAAAATTGTCTAATGATTTCAAAAATGTATTTTTTTTTTTTATATCCATAAAAAAAGCCCTTACTAGAGCGATTAAAAACGTAACTATACTAAGGTGCGACAGTTTAACCATGTTTTTAATGTTGCTACTAATAGAATGCGTCATTTTAATTATAATTTAAGAATAAAATTTATCAATACATCATAGTTTTCCTTAAAACTAACTCGTTTCTAACTTAAAAAATATTTAGGCAAAATTTTTTTATAAAATTAGCCATTAATATTTTGATGCAAAGAAAATATGTAATTTTTGTTGTTAATGTAAAATAAAAATAGTTAATATTTTATTGTAACGCTAAATTATGAACAATCGCCCTTACTATCTAAATTTTTCAAATCTATATTTTAGCTAAAGTTGACTTTAGTTAAAATATTGGGTGGCAGTATGCCATGAGTTGGTTTATTTTTGGAGCATTCTGATTGGTTAATATATTTTCAACCAATCAAAATATTTGAAAATATAAATATTTTTTAACACAGAAAAAACAGTAGGCACCAACAATGGAATTTGTGAAAGCATTTTCTTTTAAACTGAAATTTATTCCCAACAATTTTTTTGTTTGAAATATTTGCAACTACACAGAAAAAACAGTAGGCAATTTCTTGAAAATTGAAAATTTCTTTGAAATTGAAATTTTATTTCCAACAATTTTTTTGTTTGAAATATTTGTAACTACACAGAAAAAAGTATCACAAAATTTTAAGTAATTAAAAAAAAATTGTTGGGTTTTTACTTAGATATCTAAAAATTTTTTTATTAAATGTTTGTAAATTGTAACAAAAATTTCAAAAAAGTAGCCTTAGAATTTTTTGAGACAAAAAAAAAACAAATCATTTATTTTTTGTTTTCAATTGCTCAAATGTTTGTAAATTGTAACCAAAATTTCAAAAAAGTAGTCTTAGAATTTTTTGAAACAAAAAAAAAAACAAATCATTTATTTTTTTTTTATCAATACGACAACATAAAGCGAAAAATTGTTTTAATATAACAAACTCGTTGTTGAATTTTATTTTTAACAAATACAAACAACCCAGCAAAATCTTTCATTACCAAATAAGTGGTTATATAATAGAAATTCATAGCTCCGCACAAATTATTTTTTGGCGTCTAAACCAGGGACGTAACAGTTATAACTTTTATTCAAAAAACTGATTGTTTTACAATTATTTCTTGTTTGAATATTTTTAATTTTCTGTTTATTTGTTCTGTTTGATTTATATTTTTAATTCAAACAAAAACAATCCAAAAACGATTTTTATTTTTTCAAAAATAATAAAAGTTATTTTCTGATTTTTTTTCTTTATCAAAAAATAACAATTAAGAATATAAATCAAAAGCCATAGAACCAATGAATTCAACAATTATAATATCCTGATAATGTCAACTAGTGTTAATAAAATATTGAACAGTGATTTAAAGTGAGTAAATATGTATATTCCAGCAACTTCCGGCATTCAATTTAGGTTAATTTTTAATTTTTATTTTATTATCAAATAAAAATGTTGGTGCTTAATTTATTCAAAAAAATCATTCTGTAACTTTTATAAAAAGTTTTAAAATAAAAATCAAAAAACAACAGGAATTTATAGAGTAAAATATAAAAATTGAAAAAATTAAAATCTTTGCTAAACTTTGTGATTTTTTTGTGCAATATGATTTATAAAATATAGTGCATTATTGAAATGTTATAATTAAATAAATTTGGGTGGTGACTTTTTAAGAAATATAACAGTTATTTTGGGTCTCTGGTCTAAACTCATTATTTTTGTTTGGCGTGGTCGTTTTTATAAGTAGTCACGCTTACCCGCTCGCTTACGAAAAAATGAGAAATAAGTAGTTATGAGATTTTGAATAATAAGTGGTTACACGCATGCTTACAAAATTTTGAATTATAAGTGGTTATCCGATTGCTTACTTGATTCTTAAAAATAAGGAGTTAAGCAAATACTATTAGCTTAAGGAAATACATTCAGAAAAATCTAAGTTTTCTCTAGTGTGTAATTTTAGGACACATCATAAAAATTTAAACATAAAACATATTTACATATAATAAATAAAAATGTATAAAATTTAACTGTGTAAAAAGTACTTATTTAAACTATTACGAGTAAGTCATTATTTTATATTTAGAAACAATGAATACAAAAGGCCGTTATTAGGAAGTCATTATTTATATTATAAAATAATGCAAAAGGTAATGATGTATCATTTTTGGTAATGCAGATAGTAATGAGGTGTCATTACCAATATTTTGCTGGGAAGTTACAAAAAAAAATTATTGTATTTACAAAACATATTGTTAAAAAAAATTGATTTTATTTTTTACAAATTACAAAAAAGTTACAAAAAGGTATTTGTATATACAAATTCCATTGTTGGTGCCTTTTTAAAAAAAATTTTGTTTGCTTATGCAAAAAAGGTGTTTAACATTACAAACAGAATTTTGTAAATTTTTTCTGTGTAGTGTGTAAATTGTTATCTTTAATATAAAAATTGTTGAAAAGAAATTTTTTTGTGGATTTACAAATTTCTTTGTTGGTGCCTTTTTAAAAAGTTTTTTTTTTGTATTTACAAATTTGGTATGAGAAAGGTGTTTAAAAATTTAATTAGAATTTTGTAAATTCTTTCTGTGTAGGGTTTTTATACACAATGTTCATTTTGTGTATAAATGATTAAAAATAAAGTCGCCTTTAAATTAAAAATACTCTTTAATACCATGGGCCAATATATTTAGTCTCCCCATTTTCTGCATAAATAAAATATGTACAACATATTTATAAATAGCTCAACTCCAGCGCCAGCTATGGAGCAAATTTTTTGTAAAATTTTTTGGTTTCATACAGAGAATGTGTGTGAAATGATACCAAAGTATTCTTTATACATAGTAAATTTTCGACAGTTTTGAAGTGAATAAAATTTCATAGCCCATAGGGCCAGAGACTATTAACTATAGAGATAGGAAATCAAAACTTACACTACTCACCGGTAGGGGGCGCTGAAATTTAGTATCACCTGAGCAACTATTTAGTATCACTTTAGTATCAGCTGAGCCTGTATTTAAAAACTCAAATATTGCTGAAAACTGCGCAAAATAAGAAAAAATCAAGCGCAAAAAATGTTCAAATAATAAAATTTGAGAATTCCTTTTTTTACTTGCTTTTTTGTTTGTTATTATTTCAATTTAAATAAAAAAAAAAATTGGAAATTTTTTGAACAAAGCGCCATCTAGTGATAACGGCGTCTTTATAACTTTTGTTTTTGGTGATGCCATACCCCTGCATAGGGCTAGTAGAATTTTTGACACAAACATCGAAATCTTTGACATTTTAAAATGTGAAAGTTTCTATATACATTAGACTTGTTCAAAAACAAAAATATGCCACAATGAAAATAAATATTGTCTGATAAAAAAAATCACCAAAAAGGTTTTGTTTAGGGGTTGCATATCACAGTTGAAGTTTCGGGGTTGTACTTGTTCTATTATTTTTAATTAATTATTTTAATTTAAATAATTAATTAATTAAAAATAATAGAAAAATGAGATCTAATATATTTTTAGGTGTACATTACGAATATGAAATGTTATTTTATTAATGTTATTTATTTATTTTATTTGGTAGCCTGTGCCTTAAGTCTACAGTCTTATAATTATTAGCACAGGGGTTTACAATATTATAATCAGTACATTGTTAGGTGATTTATAAAATACAGAGAACACAAAAAAAGCTTATAATAAATCAATCATAAAAAAGGGTTAAAATTTATTAACAAATGTCAAATATAAAATAAAATAATATAAAATAATAATAACAAAATAATAATCAAACATAATAAATCAAAACTACACAATTACGAATTATAATTAAAAATTTCCTTCTTAAATTTTGAAGCGTTGCTGATACTTTTAATTGCTATAGGTAATCTGTTCCAAAGACGGATAGCGTGTATATAAAATTGCCATTCAGACATTAAACTATGATGCCTGACAGTTGCTAAGTTTTTTGTCCTGGAAAAGAATATGGAAAATTTAAGACGTTTAAACAGATAGTCGGGCTGGTGTAAGTTGACAATTTTGTGTAAAAAAATAAGTACGCGAATGCGCAATAGATTTTCAAATTCAACACCATATAATATTTTAGAATATCGCGATGTTGCATCAAACCTTCTCAAACCAAATACATATCTTATAATATTGTTGTACGCCACATTAAATCTACGATTGCTTTCAGAATCACAGCTGGAAAAGACCTCAGATCCATACATCAAGACCGGTAATAAATAAGTTTTAGCCAGTAGAATTCTTATATTTACCGGTGTGCAGTGTTGAGTTGGCCATAACGTCCTAAGCATCGCATATGTTCTGCCACACACTGCAGTTATATGATTTTCCCAAGTTAGTGTGGAGTTAAAAATAACTCCTAGGTTTTTGGCGGAATTGACAATTTCTATGCGTTCACCATTAATGTGAATATTTGGCTTAGTCACAATTTTTGAAGTCCTTTTATGCACTACAATACATTTGCATTTAAGTGGGTTGAGACTTAGTCCATTAGCCGTGGCCCATAATAAAACATGATTTAAATCATTATTTAGTTTATTTGTGCAGTCATCAACATTTCCATTCCTGGTGCTTATATATAACTGAACATCATCAGCATACATTCTGATCATACAGTGATTTAGTTGTTTTGGGAGATCATTGGCCTAAATTGAAAAGAGCAGAGGGCCCAGTATAGACCCCTGTGGGACACCCCTCACGACTGGAAGGAAATTAGAAGTTCTTGCCTTAAACACAACGCATTGAAACCTTTCATTTAAATAAGAGCCAATTAAATTGGCAGAAGTTGAAGAAAAATTCATCATTTTTTTCCAGTTTTTGTTTTAAAATCACGTAGTCGACTGTGTCAAATGCTTTAGAGTGATCTAACAATACTAACATAGTCAAAAACCCATCATCAACTTCTTTTCGAATATACCCTCCGCAACATCAGTTAGGGCTGTTATACAACTATGCGCTGCACGGAAACCAGATTGCCGATCAGTTAGTAAATTGTTGTCACTAATATAGCGGTTAATTTGCTTATAAAGAAGTCTCTCTAAAACTTTCGATAGATACGGTAAGATGGCTATTGGTCTGTATTCAGTTTTAGATTTTGGTACTGGCAAGACTTTGGCCTTTTTCCATCTTGAAGGGAACGTACTTTTAGTAATAATCTGATTAAATATATAGGTAATAAATGGAAGAAGTAACGGGAGAAGTATTTTTATAAAAGCGGGATGAATTCCATCAACTCCAGTAGCATTCGATTTTATTGATAAACAACTTGAGACAACATCCATATGATTAACACATTCAAATGTAAAACTATCAAATTGTACATTGTTAGCATTAAGACTGTCATAGTATTGATGATTAGCATGTGGCATGGGAATATTAATAAATTTTTCATTAATATCATCCGGGTTTTCTATGGAGTTATCCATTGCGGTATTTGCCATTCCAATTCCAATCTCACGAATGGTTTGCCATGTTCGTTTGCTTTGTATTGATTTGGAAAATTTGTCCGCATAAAACTTGGATTTGGCATCCCTTATGGATTTGGTTACTCTATTCCTCGCGATGCGATAATATCTTTGAAGTTCCAAGGTTCTATTGCATTTCCAAAGCGAATACAAGTTGTCACGTTCATTCATTAAATGCCGAATTTCTGCAGAGAACCATGGCTTTTGATTATTGCCTAATTTCCTTATTTTAGAAGGAACTGAAGCATTATAAAGATACATCAGGTTTTCTTCTAAAAAAAACCACCTGATCATCAACCGAAACTACGTGATATATATAACTCCAATTAATTTTATTGAACTCCTCTTGCAGATACTCAAAATTCGTGTGCTTAATATCTTTATATGTAATACTTTCCCCACTTTCAGTTAGTGATATATCATAGATCATAAATATCAGATCATGTTTTGAGAAGCAAGAAGCTGACAGCTGATTATAAAAGAGAACATTGGATTCATCAGCCACAAAAAACATATCAATTAATGTGCTATTATTGGCAGTGTAGTGAGTGGGCATGTGAGTGTTCGTGGGAGTAAGACCAAAAGATTTCATTATATCGGTCAATCTGGATTCAATTAAAATATTTGAGTTAAAATCTCCTGCTATGATGATATCATTGTAGGATATGCTAATGGTTTCAAGCACGTTAGTGAAATTACATAAATTGACATTACAGTTAGGCCTATAAACACTACCAATAAACAATTTCCTTCCCTCAATATATCAAAATTGAAGTCGGAGTCGCGGATTTCGCGAAATTCGAAAATTTCATACAAAAAATGTTCAGTTTTGATCAGGATGTTTTCTTATATCTATGGAATGTCCTATTATATGAGATAGGATTTTTGGTAACAATAAAATTATAGCAAGTTAATTTTCAAGGATATCTGTCATCCTTTTTAAAATTAAAATCAGTGTTATAAGTATATAATGAACGCCCTTGGTAAGTTAATTGTAAAAGTATAACAAATTGGATTTTTCGATAACACCGTTTACATGTAATTAGGAAAATACCTCAAAAAACTTAAGTTTTTTTTCATTTTTAAAAACCGCGAATAATTTATAAACCACAATTTTTTTTAAATTTCGATTGCTGACTCATAATCTTCGTTAAAATAAGGATCAGATTTGAGAAATTTGCGCATATCAGGCAAAAAAAAGTTGAATTTTTAATTACATCTTTTCGGAAAATTTGGAAATGTTAACGAAAATACCCTGCATACTACTTCTTTCACTGCTTCACAAGTATCCGTTAGTATATTTTTACTGCTTTTTTTAGAAGTTATTCTCAACAACTTCAAAAAATCACATCTTTCATTGCTTCCAAAGTATCCGTTATTATATTTTACAGCTGTTTTAGAATTACTTCTGAACAACATCCAAAAAAATGACTTAAGTATTGTTTGTAAAGAGTAATTGCTCTAAAAGTGATCCTAAAAAGTGATTTTGATGATCCAAACATTAGTTGGCTTTTAACCAGACTGGTGTAGGGTATTGTATAGTCGGCATGCCCGACTTTAACCTTTTTACTCGTTTTCTATTGGCGTTTATACATGAATGGATGTCACTACATTGCTAGATCTGTCAAAACAACAGAGTAGTATACATATTGGAAGATGACAAAGAAAATTGTGGTAAATTCTTTGTTGCTGCTTTTTCTTTGATATTTTGAATGTTCAATAACGCTCCTGGAGGAGAACAAGAAATTCTCATTGAGTTTGTAATTTAACTTAACATATATTTCCAGAAGTTTTAAAAACATCGTCCCCTGACTAGTTCCTTAGGCAAGAATGAAATCCGGATAGGGACATTGCTCCAACAGATTATTTTTCACAATTTGTAAAATACGTTTGTGATTTTAGCATATTTAATTCCTTTAAAAAAATATAATTTCTTTTTTCGAATATTTTTTTTTTATTTTAATAGGTGAAAAAGAGTTTCCTTTGCACTCGTTCCAAAAGTACAGAAAAAATGTTGAGGTGGGAGTACTCCTCTCCTATGACAACTCAATGTTAAAATCAATGTTTATGTTAACCCTTAAATGCATGATCTCTTCGATTTTAACTATTTTTTTCATATAAGTATGATATATGTAAACTTCAAGAAAAATACAAAAAAAAATTATTTTTAAAAAAAAGGTGATTTCTATTGAAAAATATGGTTTGTTGCTAAATTGCTAAATTGTGATTATTTTAACGTGTATGAAAAAAAAAACAAAAAAATCTATAAACTATAATTTATCCATTTATTGTCGCCAAAATGAATTTTATTGCGAGGATAACACTTTAAATATTTAAACAAATATTTTTGAATATTACAATTTTTGTAAAAAAAAACGCGTGTTTTAGATTTTTCACAAATATACAGAGCAAAACCAAGATTTTTACTCTAACTGTTTAAAACTTCTGCGCTAATCTATAGGAACACTATGTACAGAAGGGGCCCCTAATGCCCAAAAATGCAGTTTTGTGCATTAAGTGGGTCTTTTTATTAAAAAACCGGTATATTGCCAAATGGCTACACCATGCACTTAAGGGTTAGATCATCAATTGTAGTGCTTTTTCTACTGCTTCGGCATCTCTTTTTTTGCTGGGATGAATTTTTTTCTATAATTTAAAACAAAACCGCGAAATGCTTAAAAGTTACTTAATTTTTTTAAGTTTTGATTTCAAATTCCTTTTCTCCACATTAATTTAGACTAGTTTAAAAAAAAAGTTAAATAATAGCGTACAGGTTAAGAAATAATTCAATTTAAAGTCAACCCTACTTTTTTATAAATTACGGTAGAGATAAATTATTAATTCTTAAAAGATAACCTTTTGTGCTACTTCTAAATAATAGCGGATTTAGCTGGAACTTGGCACAGACAGTCTTTAGACATTAAGGAATAGGGGCAACATTGTGGAGATCAGGAATTCCAACTTTCATGTTTTTTTGGACAACTCTAATATATGTACATACAAGGAAAATTAAGAAACACTATGTACGAAAAATTGTGAACAGAAACAAAACAGATTTAAAATCAACATACCAGAAAAAAGGCAGAAGAAAATTAAATTACATGGAGGTAATTTTACTTCTCGGCTTCGTCTATTTTAATATACAAAACTAAAAATTTCATTAATTGTAATGATCTGGTTTGTAGGAGAATTGCAATTAGAAAACGCATATATTTCCTAAAAATATTTGTTTCCTTTTATTTATTTTTTCATTATTATTTAAAATTGTCAGAAATTTGACATTGTAGAAAAAGATTTCATTTCACACAGTAAAATTTAAATTTTTTCAACATAGAGCAAATGTTTTTCACCATGATACTTTGCAATCGTTTCACACACACCCAGATAATAAAAATTCTGAATATGGGAAAAATCGGACCATAATACAACCACAAATGATATATTTTTTGTAAACATCTTGATTTCAACGCCATCTACCAGGCCAAATTTTGTGAAAAACTTGCATTCCACATAGCTAATAAATGTTTTGAATATGGGCCAAATCGGGTATATATAGAACCACAAGTAATATTCTTGCAGACAAGTCGACCGCAGCGCCACAGAAACATATCTTAGCAGGAAACGAACATAAAGTTTGAATATGGGTGCCATACATCCGGTGGTACTGCACACATTACATTAAACACATATGCACAAAGATTTTTATATATTAAGATTTTGCAAAATTAACAGAGTTCGCAGGTAATACCCGTAAAATACCGTTATCGATTGAAAACTCTTTTAAGTATTTGCCATTACCCCCAAAGTACCGTTACCGAAAAAAATACAATACCCTTATCATTAAAATACAGATACCGAAATAAATGGAGTATCGATTCTCTTAAAATACCGTCACCGAAATATATGAAATTCTATAATAGTGTTACATTTGGCTACAACTGCATCCATGAAAATTAACAATTTTATTTTCGCTATTTTTATCTCACTAATACTTAGCAGTCGACTCGGCTAATTTCAGAAGTTTTTGGCATTTTCTACTATTTGTACAGATTTATTTTTATGAGTGTATCTACAGTTTCGTCATTATTAATGATACGAATTGTGGTTTTTCGTAGAAAGGCCACATTTCATTTCCACGATACATAGTGGGAAATGGCGAATTTAAATCATTCTTTATGGATTTTTTCGATTTATTTAAAATCACAAATCATTAAAGTTTATCGATTACTTTCAATTTATCACACATTGATGGATATACGAGTATTTCAATCAGAGTGATGTGTTTTGGTTTATTTGGCGTGATTTATTTCTATTTTTGTTTCCTTTTTGGCGAAAACTGTAAAGCAACAGTTATGTTAGCCAAATAGTTAATCTCTTCTTGTTAACTTACAAATTATAAGTGTCAGATGCTGTGAGCACAACAACATATGTGTGTGTGTGTCATGCATGGGACTAATTAATTGAGCGGACTAATTCATTGAAGATTTCATTAGTATTCCGTTGATGTCAATTGTGATGTTTTCATTGCCATTTTTAATAAATGACAATGATCCCATTGCAATAAAAATTCATTCATAAATTATAATCAGCTAAAAATTAGTTAAAAATGATGCGGCAGAAAAAAACTGCTAAATAAGCAGATTATTTTTAATATTTATTAGCAATATAGGAACAGCAAAAATAAAACTGTTAAATATACAGAATTTTAGTTATATTTGAGCTAAATTTTTGTTAATGGATTTAATTAATGGATTTTGTTAATATCTGGTAAATTAACCTGCTAAAATCAGCAAAAATTTTACCAAAAAAAACACCAAAAAATTTTAATTTTTTTCGATTTTTTTTTTTTAATTCAAATAAAAATCGAGCCTTTTTGCCTTTGCTGATTTTTTTTTTTTTTTTTTTTTTTTAAAGAGAAGCAACACTCAGGAAATTCTTCCTATTAATTAACGTGTTGCTTCCTTTGTAAGGGGGATAGAGAAGAAGTGAAAGGTGGTGAAAGATGAAGGGCTTCAAATATGGCAACACTGTAATTGCGCGAGATGTTGAATTTTTAGAACAGTTTTTGCGCGCCATCTGATGTTGAGTTGGCGAACTTTGTTGAATCTTGTAGTTCATAGCCCTGTTATATTATTTTACTTCGGTGGGGTTAAGTGCTATGGGAACACCGAATGAGGACGCTGCGATATGTATGAGGGATAGAAAAAACTCATACATATTATTATTTTTCATAAATTGATGTTGCCTTGGTTGGGGCTCGAACCCGCAACCTCACGTGTAACAGTCCAACGCGCTAACCATTACACCACAGCGCCCACAATGATTTTAGTAGAATAGACTGCTATTTGCATTCAACTAAATTTAGCTTAAAAATCATGGATGGTAACCGAAACGAATGCGGTTATCGTTAGGGTAACGATATTTTAGGTTATTTCGGTAACGGTATTTTAAGGGTAACGCTATTACATTTATTTCGGTATCGGTATTTTAAGGATAACGGTATTTGACTTATTTCGGTAACGGTATTTTCAAGATAACGATATTTGGGTTATTTCGGTTATGGTATTTTAAGGTTAACGGTTTTTGAGTTATATCGGTAACGGTATTTAAAGGGAAACGGTAGTCAGTTATTTCGATGCATCCCGTAATTTTTTTTTACAAAAAACAAACGCGATTAAAAACAGAACCACGTGCAATTACCAAAAGCAGAAAATTAAAAATAACGGTAACGGTATTTTAAGGGTATTGATATTTCATTTATTTCGGTACCGGTATTTTAAGGATAACGGTATTTCGGTTATTTCGGTAACGGTATTTTAAGGATAACGGTATTTTAGGGGTAACGGTAGTCAGTTGAAAAGTTTTGAATCGATAACGGTATTTTAGCGGTATTGCCTGCCAACCCTGTTAAAAATAGCAAAAATTTTGTAGATATAACAGTTTATTTTTTGCTATTTTTAGTCTACTAATATTTAGCAAAATTTTCCGCAGATTTTACAGTCAAATTTGCTATTTTCAGTTAACTAAAAGTTAACTTAAATATAACTAAAATTCTGTAAATTTAACAGTTTTAATTTTGCCGTTCTTACTTTACTAGTATTTAGTAGAAAAAAATCTGCTAATTTTAGCAGTTTTTTCTGCAGTATAATTTTTAACTAATTTTTAGTAACTTTTCTGCTATCTTGAGAGATTTATTTCTAAGAGTGTAAAAAAAGTAATGTGTTAGTTTTGTCTCAAACACGTTTTTGTGCACTTTGAATTTTTTCTTAGTTGACGGTTCTAGTTAAGTCGAAAACACAGCTATGGCTAATGTAAGAAACTGTCGGTCAAATAAACATAAAGCTTATTCTGTAATTTTTTATAAGAAGAACCAATCAAATTAATTTGAATTTTAGTTGTTTTGGAAATATACGAGTTAACCAAAAAAATTGTTAATATAAACTTAGAAGAATTTTCTATTGTAATAAGTTAACGATATAAATATTTTTCTATATTCAACACATTTTTTCATTAACCATCGAATATATAAATATTTTTCTATATTCAACAGATTTTTTCATTAACCATCGAATTTCGTCATAAATGGGTTAAGAAATAGAAGTACAGAATCCGAACACTTTTTAAGAGAAAATAGCCCTAAATCCGCAAACTTCTCTATTGAAATATTCACAAGATTTCTGCGTTCTGGTTTGTAAAAAGCATTTTAAAATTAAAAAATACTTTCGTAGGAAATACAATGGGGATTCTGATATGAAAAAAATTTCTCAGAATAAGTATGACAATGGGAATATGCCTTAAATTGTAAAATTGTTTGCAGTGTCTGTGATTCTTTTATAAGAAAACTTTAATTAAATTCCTACAACTTTTATATCAAACCTAGAATATAAATAACTGTTTTTTTAAGAGTTAAGCATATTTCTTCACTAAGCTTTAGCAACACTGAAAATATGTTTAGGTGTTAATTCGCATTGTAAAGTTAAAGGAGTTATACAAAACAAATTTTTCATATAAAATTTTTTTCATAAACCTCCTAAAACTTTATAAAGCGTTTATGAATTAAAGGGTAAATTTGTAAATATTATTTCACAATGTATGGGTAACCACTTATTTCTTAACTTCTAGCTAACGGATTCTTCGCACTTTTTCCGTAAACGAGAGCTAATTACCACCCATGACAACTTTGGGACATCGCGAACAAAAGTAATTAAGCGAATAAATAGCCTGTTGACTAGTGAAATACTTTGTGTGCTACCACTCGCTTAATTACTAAAGTCTGTTTTTGTGAGGAATAAAAGGGTCATCTAATGCTAAAAAATTGCAACACTAATGAAAAAATCCCAATTATGGTGCGTGTAACAGTATTTACTTTGACAACACCGGGTCTGAGAGGAAGTGAACACAAATAAATATGTAAATGTAACATATCATATATTTGGTAACAAGCGAAAGAAAAAGATAGATAAAACCACAACTTTTTTAGCAACACCAGCAAGAAAGTAAAAAAAAAACTAATTTAAATAACCACAAAAATCTTTGCATTCTTTTGGGATATTCACAATAAAAAGTGTATAAAATCATACACGTGAGAACATGGGATAAAACCAGACACCATTTGGAAGGCAGTGCACTATGGGTTCTAATTATATTTTTGTATGACAAAATTAACATATATAAGTTTAATTTAATAATACTTGTGTTTTTTCCCCACACTTAACACGAAAATGAAGTGAATCATGGCATAACAATACCTCTTAGACCCACTGGGAAACATTTAAGTTTTCGTCATATTCTAGGTCAATGTATAGATGCGACGTAAAGTTGTTGTCAGTTGCTATCAAGAAGTTCGGCAGCCATCTCCGAAGTTTTAAACATATGAGACTCAAACGATGCTTATTAAAAGCTATTTATGGTAAAAGTCCCATTTTGGAGGGACTTTTGGATACATTTTGTGTCGTTTACAATAAATTTTGTAATAATTTGTTATGTAAATTAAACAAATCCCCTAGCAAATATTATTTTTACAAATTGCATTTGGTGCGGAAGGTTTTTTTTGCCGAAATGACCCGCAAATACGATTTTTATTATTAATTTAGTATTGCCTATCACGTGGTTATAGGTAAAATTTTTGTTAAAAATGAGTATTAACCTTAATCCACATTCATATGTCCACACATTCATAGAAATAAATCTGTAAAAATAGCAGAAAAAGTCACTAGAAATTAGTTAAAAAGGATTAAAAAAGTAAAGTCGGGCATACCGACTTATAATACCCTATACCAGTCTGGTTAAAAGCCAACTAATATTTGGATACCAAATTCGAATGGGTTAAAACGGACTTGTTTCAAAATTTTCTAAATTTTCTATAAAATGATAAAAGAAGAGAAAATCGAAAATATAACCCATATGGACCATAGGCCTAAATATGGACCAATCCTATCGAGAATCCATAGGCTTTGTCCTTGGGAGCATGTGAGTCAGCGAAACAAATTTCATTGAAATATCTTCGTATTTGCGACCTGCAGCGTGTAAACAAACGAATTTTAAGGGAGAACCTTATATAGGCACTAGGACTAAACATGGACCGATTTTAACCAAAATCAATAGGCTTCGTCCTTCGGCCGACATAGGTCTGCGTATCAAAATATCTTAATATTTGCGACCTGTAGACTGCGCACAAGGATGCACGGACAGTAGAGCGTCCATGAAATATAAAGAATTTTCAAAAGTGTTATTCATTCACCTCCCCACGCATTTTCCAGTAGATTTGGGGTAAAAAATTATATCCCCGCAAAAATTGGTCCTCCCGGATTAAAAGACGCCAGTCACCCGCGGCTTTTAGCCCTAAAAGCGGACTAAAATTAATTCAGAGTTTTTTGCGCTATAACTCTTTATGTAAAAGGTTTTACTAGAGGGTTAAGACAAATATTTATCATGAAATTCTACTGTAAGGCCTGGTATCTTATGTGATATTAAACAATGATTAAGAAGAAAATCATTGTTTAGCACTTAATTACAGTAACTCATCAAATTTTAATATCTGATTTTACTCTAAACATTGCTTAAATTTAATTACAGAAATTTCTGTGATTAAGACCTTAAACGTAGATTTTCCACCCTACAATTCATGTTAGTATTAACATTTTTTTCTAATGTTGGTAACTTTTTAAAAAGGTTTACGTAGACCAATTAATTTGTAATTAAACACCGTACAACATCTTTATGTGCCATCTAAATAACGAACATCTTTAGTAACTTGCACATATATTTTCTCTAAAAATACCAATTGGAATTACATAATAAAATACTTGGGGGAAATTTTAATAATATAACATAATATTGGATTCTGTACGAATTGTTTGTTAGAATCGGTCATAATTTTGATCTTTATTTAGCACAAATAAACCATGATTCGTGGAAGGAAATTTTAACCAAAAAATGTGTTTAAGGTGTTTTACAATAATTTTTTTAAATCTGCCATATTTAGTTACAAATAATTTAAATTTTCGAATTTTCTGGAAAAATATGAGCTATATAAAGATATAAGACATACTTCACGTGCTCCTTCAATATCTTAAATTTCAGTTAATGAGTATAGTTTTTTTTTAATTTTTTCTTATTTTGCTTATTTATTGAACCAATTTTTACTATTTAATAAAATTTTACCATAAAACTTAATCTACCACATTCTATTAAAAATTGTTGAAATGTCGGACAGAGTCAGTTAACAGAGGTTAAGATTTATGCATACTGCTAAGATTCTATGGTAGTTATTTAGACCATTTAAACATTTCCAGCAGTACAATTTTTATGTACGCCATATATTTTTTCCTCCGAGGAATATTTTTGGATTCATATCTTTTATTTTCCACAAATTTAGAAAATTCTAATTTTTTCAATTAACACAAAATTTCCCAGACATGACTCTTCAGAAGATTTTTGCTTTTTACACAAAATTGTTGGAAGATATCTTAAAAATAGAATTAAGAAAATCAAGCGTTTAAATTTCGCAGTTTGTAAAAATTTACTGCTTGGGGAGATGTCACTGTATGTGTATATTAAATTTGATCCAGATATATTTACCTAAACGAATAACAAATAATATAGAGGCATAGTTATTTTACTTTTCCTTTGAACCTAGTTTTCTAATAAAGTCTGGCTTTAAAATTTGTATTGAATGTATCAAAAACTTCAAAAATCATCTTGTCCTTCATAAATATTTCTTAATAACACCTTCCTCGACTAAAAACAAATTTATAATTATACACACTTACCCAATGAAAAAATTAAGATATGCATATAGCATGCAAAAAGACACTTCCTATTTGAGGCATTTAGCGATTTATGATTTAAAAAAAAACGAATTGGGCATCTATTTTATAATTTTATGACCCCGTATCATGCGAAAAATTCAATAAAAAACTATTATTTCGCGAGTTTCCGAACTTTTTTTATTTTCTTTTATTTCTTATTCGTATTGTCAAATGAAAATATCTAAAATTAGCAAATCATTGATTAAATTTTTGTAAGTTACCGATATTATTTTAAGTAAGTTTAAGGGCTAATCAATGATTTCTAAATCAATGATTAAAGTAAACTAATCATAGAAGATAAGATACCAGCCCTAAGTCTATGAAGACTTCAAAGTTGAAATTTTAAGTTCAATGCCAGAAATAAGTCAAAACTTAAAATGTGTTTAAGGGTTAATTTTGTACTTATACAGAATTGGCGCTCAAATGCCCACAAACCTGGCTTTTAGGAGGAAACCATGTGAATATTCCATTTCATATAAAACACTATGAGGAACATTTCTGTGGAAAATTAGAGCAAGGAAAATATAAGAAATATACACTAAAAACTATTATTTTTGCAAAAATAATGCACCTTAAAACTTAAAAATATATTTAAGTTAGTTATTTTGCAAACAGACACAGAACTCGAAGATTTCCCATAGGTCACTAAGGTTTTAAAAATGTTTATTTTGATTGAATCAAAATATGATAAAGTATCAATTTTTTATATTTTTTTACAAAATAAAAAATTTTCCTAAAAATTAAAAATATGCACGAATCACGAAAATCAAAAATATATGCAAAAACATGCAACTACAAATCGATGCCATTTTGTTCTAAATTTGATAATTCGGATAAATATTTAGTCCATATTAGTTTTGGACTATCGAGAAAAAACATGCATTTGCATGGAATTTCTTACCCTAGTTATAACTCTTCAACTTACAAGTCTTTTTGTCCTTCTTTAAAACTGGGTCAAAAAAGTCCCTTTAATTGGAGAGTTAGAGGGTTAGATAGTTCCACAAAACTGTACAGCGTAGTGTTTTACATAAGTTTTCTGAACACATCCTATACCAAAATGGAAGGTTCATATGGTTTCCTAGTGCACATATGTAATAAATCTATAACTCTGAATCAGTTTTTGGGCTTTCTTTCATGGAATGGACGAAATATTTAAAAAAATCTACGCTTAATTTCCTATTATATGATGAAGAGTATACGTATTTACAGATTTCCAAAATTAAATGAGAGACATTCAAAGTTTAGTTTTGACACAAATTTTGAAGTTTACCGCTTAAAACACCACTAACGGTCATGAGAGGGTTAAAAGTTTGTTTAAAAAAAATGTTTGCCTTTTCATTGCGTAAACAACAGCTATGCAACTCAATCACCAGAAGCTCCTAGTTTAAGAGTTATAGATGAATAAATCCATGAACCTTTTTTAGGGTAATTTTGAGGGCATACTTAAATGTAACATCGCAGAAACCCAATTTTTGCACAGATCTTATTTTTTACTCTCAATCTATTCGAAATTGAGATGGGAATTGGATAAATAACAATTTTGCTCTAATGGACAGACAGATGGACGGACGGACATCGATAGATCGAAACAAAAATTGATTCTGAGACGATCGATATACTACAGGGTGGTCCAACCAAAATGCTTGACGTTAATTGTAAATAAAACAAAAAGTTTTCAGAGAATTGTCTTAATATTTTTTACTATGATAGAAGGATCTATGACAATTATGTGTGAAACAAAACATCGACCAAATGCTTGCCATGGCTTCGGTGGCATTCCTCTATCCGAATGTCCATATTTTCAATGATTCTGAGACATAATTGAAGTTCAATGTCGTTAATGTGCCGAATTATCTCATCCTTTAGCTCTTGAATTGTGCTTGGCTTATTGATGTACTCTTTTTCTTTTAAATATCCTCAAATAAAGAAGTCCAACGGTGTCAAATCACATGACCGTTGCGGCCAATTAACATCGCCACGAAGTGAGATAACACGGCCATTGAATTTCTCACGCAAAAGAGCCATTGTTTTGTTGGCTGTGTGGCAAGTCGCATCATCCTGTTGGAAGCACATATCCTCCTCAATTTCTGTTCACAAGAAGTCCGTTATCATCTCGCGATAGCGAACACCATTCACGGTACCTACTTGACGGCTCTTCTGCCACACACAGCAATGTTTTCCGCAGATCGAACTGGGTGAGCATGCACAGGTATTTTCACATTTTCTGTAGATCCGGTTTGCTGAAATTTGCGCATAATTCTCCCGATTGTGGACACATTTGGTCGATTATGCTGACCAAAAAAGTGCACGAAATGCATTTTAATTTGAATGCCCACTTTTGTAAAAGGCTTCAACAATCTTAACGCGCTGCTCAATTGTGTACCTCTCCACGGTTGAATTTGTCAAATACTGAAACAAAGAGATGTCAAATTAAGTTGTGCAAAAAACTTGACGTTAAGGTGCATTATGGTTGGACCACCTTTTAAAGGGTGGTCCAACCATAATGTTTGTAACACCAATATTTTTTGGTGTTACAAACATCAGCACAAACCTATTATACTCTGTCCACGTAGTGATGTAGGGTATAATGATGCTGCAGAAAAAACTTCTGAAATCAGCAAATTTTTTTTTGCTAATTTGCTTTTACTAGTAAAATAAGAACAGCAAAATTAAAACTGTTAAATTTACAGAATTTTAGTTATATTTAAGCTAACTTTTAGTTAATTGATAATAACAAATTGTACTGTAAAATCTGCAGAAAATTTTGCTAAATATTAGTAGATTAAAAATAGCAAAAATAATCTGTTACATCTACAAAATTATTGCTATTTTTAAGCCAAATTTAGTTGGATGTAAATAGCAGTCTGTACTGCTAAAATCAGCAGAAATATTTGCTAAAAATTGTAAACTTCCGTTTTTAAAATGCTCGATTTCAATTTGCATTTGAAAAAAATCGAAAAAAAAACATCGAAAATTTTAAATTTTTTTATGAATTTTTGGGCTACTAATTATTTAGCAAAATTTTTTGCTGGTTTAGCAGGTCTATTTTCCATTTACAAATATTTAACTCAAATATAACTAAAGTTCTGTACATTTAACAGTTTTATTTTTAATGTTCCTATATTACTAATATATAGCAAATATAATCTGCAAATTTAGCAGTTTTTTTTCTGCAGCATCATTTTTAACTAATTTTTAGTAGTTTTAATTTGATCATATATCGTTTAACAACGTGTTTAGAAATTAGACATGATAATTTAGCGGCAGAAAAATATACTGTAAAATATCTCACTTAAACAGTTTTAGCGCTTACACATCGAGTTAAACCCGTATGTGTGAATCCCGTATTAGGGTAAACTTTGTCTACTGATACTTAGATTCAATAAAGAAGACTAACAGTATTTTGAATCAAATCATAAGGATTAAATTCAGAAAATTGTATCAAAATCGAACGACGTGCTTCATTTCACAAGTTTTTCAAAGTTCAAATTTTTGGATAATTTATTAAAAATCTATAATTAAATGGTTTTGGATTTACTATGCAAATATTTGCATCTAACATTGTTTTAAAAATTTTTGTCATTTTGCCATCAAGTACACATACGGGTAAATATTGATTTTCTTTCTTTAAAAACATCAAATTCACACTTCGGAGACTAGCCATGCCAAGTTTCAGCAAAATCCGTCAAAACTAACAAAATATTTCGATATATTTACTCGGATTTCGAAAAAACCAAAACCGGTCGGTTTTTTAAAAGCCGGTTAACCGATTTTCGGTTTCGGTTTTGAATACATTAATACTTACACTGAAAATATTATTACAGTAACTGACTGTAGTTTATTTAAAGACTTATCCATACATTTATTTTTAAATGTTTATACAGTTAAAATGAAAAGAAATATATTTTACACCTGTTTTTGACTTTTATTTAAAAAATAAATTTAATAGAAAAACGGATTTTCTGTTACAGTTAATATTTTCATTTAAAATGATCTGTTAGAAAAGAAACCCTTTTAAATTCTAGGTCAGTTAAAAAAACGAAATAAACTAAATATCATTTATTCTTACGGATTTTGTAGTTAATTTTTTGAAAAATTAATGAAAAATCATTTCTTTTTTAAGAAGTTTGTAGTTAATTTATTAACATTTAAAAATAAATGAAAAGTTCATTTGATTTAAATGAAAAGTTAGTAGACCGGTTTTCAAGTGATTTTTCATTTATTTTAAATTACATTTTCAGTTAATTTAAACTACAAACTATTTTGAGTGTATAAAGTAATAATCCCAGTGTAGAAACGGTAATGACATATCATTATTTTATGGACTACCAGTAATGACACCCACTAACCTTCTGTATTATTTTAAAATATATAATAATGAGTTACTAATAATTACTTATTTTTATCATTATTTCAAATAGAAAATAATTTTCTAGATTTTTTAAAAAAATTTTTTTAATCTATTTTTAGACTCAATTATTTTTTAATTTAAATAAGGATATATGTAACCACATATTTTTTGATTTTTTGTATGTTGGCGAGTAAGCTTACTTGTGTGCAGCAGGTCAATTGTGTTTTTATCTATTAAATATTACATGTCGATATAGCTCAGATGGTAGAGCTGTTGACTGGCAATCTGTAGACCCAGGTTCGATTCCCGCACCAGCAAATTTTATTTTAAAAGAAAAATACAATAAAAAATATTTTTTTTTATATAATTTATTTTTTAGAAAATCTATTTTTAGACTCATTATTTTTGTCAGTATTGGTAAGCACATAGGTAACGATATATTTTTTGATTTTTCGTATGCTGGTGTGTAACGACAACTCATTATTTTTCGCGACATCGCCATATAAAGGTAATAAGAAATCATATATTTAGTTAGAATATTCTTCCACCTCAAGTCCAAATTCTAATATGATATTGTCATATTAGATTTTTATTTGTTGTTTCAAAAAGGGTTGATCATTTTCATGATAGACAATACAATTGTTTCGTAGACATCACTCTACTCTTCAGTTGTCCGCTAAGAAAATGATAACTTTCCTACTCAAAACGAGACATTACATAAGGTACAAAAAACCAACGGGATGAGAATTTTGTACTTTCGTATATGAACTGTCTGATTTGGTAAAACCAGTTATAAATCAACTCCTTTTTGAAAGCAACAATTACATAAAAGTACCCTTTGGGTACTATTTATATGTATGTCTGTTGTCAATACATTTTGTAAAAACAACTAATTTTAAACTCAAAACAAAATAAATATTTGAATGAGATTTTTAGCCGTGGTGTGCTTATTTTCAACAATTATTTTAATTTTTGCATTAAAAATACAAAAATTGTTTTTTCGGACTTTCTATATTTTCATATATTTAGTTAGAATATTAGAATTTGGACTTGAGGTGGAAGAATATTCTAACTAAATATATGAAAATATAAAAAGTCCGAAAAAACAATTTTTGTATTTTTTAATGCAAAAATTAAAATAATTGTTGGTAATAAGAAATGTAATAACAAAAGTAACTAGTTACCATTACCAAGTATGTAGTTACATAACCACATATCTGGTAATGATTTTCTACACTGGGATGTAGAAAAGAAAAGTAATAATGTAGAAAATTTGTGTTAAAATGTATGTTAAATTTTTGGCTAAATATCCTAAAAATTCCTTAAAAATTACCTTGCAAAAAAAAAGTTGAATTGGCAGATTTCTCTTGCTAAATATTAGTAACCAGTGTTGCCAGACAATAGCGCTAAAATACCGTTATCGATTCAAGTGACAGTTTCTTAATTTCAAAAAATGTTTTCTTAATTTCTATCGATATTTTCTGAATACCAGTTGCAAAAGTTATAGAAAAGATATGCAATTAAGATTATATGCAACAAATTATAAATGCAGAAAAAAACTTCTTAAATCATTATCTTTTTTATTGTTAGGCACAGAAAGTTGTTCCGTTTTATTCGTTAAAAACTGTAACGGTTTGTGTTCTTTTTTTTTATTTGTGATTGTGTTCTTTTTTTATAAAATAAAGAAGGTATTCATTTTCGTGATTTAACCGTTAATCGAGCTTTGTATCAAAAATGATACATGTTGATTTTCCCCATCCATGTTGTAAAGAAAAACATTTCAGAAATATTTGCACAGATTGATTAAATAAGAAATAGAAATGCTTAAAATAGTATAATATAGCATTTATAAATAAATAGATAATTAAATATATTCAAAGTTCTGAACAAAACGTATTAATAAATCAGTTATTTCCACACTCACAATATATTTTCCATAACCGATTGAGGCTTATTAAAAAAGTAATAGGTAAAGTTTGTTTTCAATTGAAGAATCAATTAAAATACAATGAAACATATTGTTTAACTTTTTTTTGTCTGTCAATAAAAAACAAAGTAGAAAAAATATGTATCGTCTGTAGGAGTTGTTATTTTCAGTCAAATATTATATTTTTAGATTTCTATTTTTAGAAAAAATAATGTAAATAATTTCGTTGTTTTCTGTTTTAAAACAAAAAATGCAAATATTTTCGGTTTCTTTTTTTAAATAGTTTGTTTATATACAAAATTATTTCAATTCAAATTACAAGATATTCTTTACTCATACACACAAACATAGCCGATAAAAATATGAACGTGTGTGTTGTGTATGGTGTAGTGTTTTGAAAATTAAACAAAAAAAACTTTCAAATATGAAAAAACAAACCACAAAATCGTTTTTTTGTACGTTTTGTCAATTAAAAATTGATGGTTGTTTTAATATACTTTTCAATTATTTTTATTTCTTTCATGGATTGTTTAAACAATGTTTGAAAATAAATAGCGAAATGGTTTGAATATAAAGAAAAATCAGTAGTCCTTTCTTTCAATTAATTTAATATGTATTTTAGGTGAGTGCACATAATATAGTGTGTATCAAATACGATACATAGCTAGGATTGTGAAGTTTTTTTAAAGCTTGATTAACGGTTAAATAACAATTTGAGGCCTATAAAATTCAAAATAAATTTTTTTTCATAAAAAATGCAGTTTACAGGACTCTAGAAAAACACAAATATAAAAATATACTGTATATGTAATTGGATCTAAGAAAACTCTTTAATTCTAAATTTCAAATTAATTTTTCTCAATTTTTTGGAATTCTTATCCATAGTGTAGTCGATTGGGTTAAATAGTACTAAATGGAAATAAACCAAGTGAATAAACAAAATATATAAATCTATAACGAAAAAAAATTGGAAAAAATCTTCAAAAAAAAAGATAGCAAAATTAAAGCTTCCCTGGGTTCTGGGAAATGAACTGAAAGATACACCAAACCAGCCTAAAGGTAGATAACAAACAATTTTTTAAAGCCCAGGAGAAAGAAAAAAATGTTTTTAAAAGTCGGGAGGTGGTGAGCAGCAGAAGGTGAAAATATCATAAAGTAGAAAATAAGAAGTAGTGGGGATAATGTTGAGTGAAGACAAAAGAATGAGGAAAATTATAAAAATATTGTTTGTGCCTTTTCTAAGCTCATACACACATACATAAATATTAAATCGACTAAGAAAACTAACAAAAACGACAATTGCAGCATCTGGAAAATACAGGACAATGACAGAAAAATGTTTTAAAGTGTACGTGAAAAAGTGTGAGTGTAATCTTGTATGCTCTACACATACACACACACATTCATATTGTAAGTACAGGAATTTCATTTTTAAAGTCTAGCATTATATGGTGTTGATAACATTCACCCACATACATACAAATACTCGTATTAAATGTTTAAAATGTTCATACGAACGCTTTTCGTTTTTTTCTTTACTGCCAACCAATAAGTGTTGTACTGCGGCCATTAAATAATTCATGAGATACACTAATGTTAAAGTTCAGTTGTTCTTTTTTATGTATTTATTTTTTTTATTTTATCGCCTTTTGTTTTATTTCTATTTTCAAACACAATATACAACTCACCCAAGGTGAAAATGTTTGGAAAAAAAAATAATAAAGATGAACATAATGTTTTATTGCTAAATATATATTTTTCAAATATATTTGTCATGCAAACAGTGTAAAATATTATAAAAGAGATCCTTACATTACAACTGGTTTCCCAAGAAATAATTTAAAAACAAATAAACAAGTTTTATATTGCTCCATCAAAACGCAGATAAAAAAAAATCATTAAAGTTATTCTTGGTTTATTTTTTCATTGTTTTTTATTTTTTAATAAAAATGTGAAAATATTTTCTAGAGCTCTACATTATTTAATTAAATTTTAAAATGGATGTTTTGTATTAAATAATCCAAAAAAGATACATTTACGAACCCACGTTGGGCGTCATTTATTCAAATTTATTTTTAGTTCGTTATGTATGGGACTATCAATACTTTCGAACTAGCAGTAATGATACCAGCTTACTTTCTGCATTAATTTAAAACATACGAGTATAATAACGAGTTACTTATACACAGAAAAAATTATTAACCTTATTTATCTAATTAAAGATATGTTAAAAATAAAATTTATTTATAAACAAAATTTTAATTGAATCAATTAGTATTTTAATTGACTTTAAAATATTTTTTGTAATATATTTTACCACATAATTGCCATATTTTTTCTCGAACTGTATGAAGAAATAGAAAATTTTTAGTATAAAAACCAAAGCTTTGAAGCTCGCTAATAAAACAAAACATAAACAGTTTTTTAAATACATATATCAAAGTGACATACCTACACACATCCTTTTGTTCAATATCGTATTTTTTTAATTTTCAATTAATGTTTTAATCGAATTTTGTTTCAATTAGTAGTATAATTTGAGTGATAGGTATTAAATAAGTTAAAATTGTAATTAATATAATCATAATATTAAAATAAAAAAATAAATAAGAAACACAAAGCTGAATAGGAAAGAAAGCTATGAATTAGCTACACTACATTCAAGGCCTTACTTGGATTAGATGGCTAAGCTTTCGCACCTTTGTATTGATACGTTTGTAATGCAGGAATAAGCACAGGATCGAATCCTCCATTCAGCGGGTTGTTGAAAAAATTATCATATAGAGACAATCTGACAATAAAATTTAAACAATAATATAATTTAATGGAAAATCACTGATGAAGCCTGTCAATAGAAAAATAAACTCGATTTGATTTGTAAATTAATGTGTTTATAATTTTTAAGGCACATCTACACGGGATAGAAATCTCGTAGATTTTGCGCTCAATTTGTCATCTCTAATATAGTTGGCACTAATTTTTATCGTAGAAGTATCATCTCTAGTTTTCAAGTATTTGTTTTTATTAAAATTGTTGTATTTCAAAGAATAATTTTTTCTCCAAATACCAAAAAGTGCATTCAATCAACTGAAATGTTCAACAATTTAACAAAACATTTTCAAAATTGTTACTAATTAAAAAAATTGTGTATGACAGCAATTGTCAATGGTTTAGAGATTATATTTCGTAGACTTATACACAGCTGCATTTTCATAAAATCTCGCGAGTTTTCTATCCCGTGTAGATGTGCCTTTAGAGAAAAAGGTTTATTTTTCTTCTTAACTTCAAACCTACTAAAAAGACAACTATTTCTGTTCGTTTGAATATGGCATAATAGGGATTTTCATATAAACTTGTAAATTCCTTGTAAAGCTCGTATAATTACAAACCATATCTTATATGTATGAAGTTTGACATTAAACTCATAAACATACCAGGTTTACACCGTTTACGAGTAGAATACAAGTTTATATGAAAACCCCTAATATTTGTTTCGAAACGTTTACTTACGTTTTATAAAATACCATTTCATTAAGTAGTTTGTCTTCGATTGTAATATTGCCAGATTTATAAAAAAAAAAAACTAAAAAATATATATACATTAGGGTGAGTCAATTTTTTTTGTGAAGAAGGGTATAGCAGAAACGTGATCTACACTAATAACTATGGGTCTAAAATGAAAACCTAGCTCCCACCAAGAAACAATTTGATTTTAGTGGTTTTGTAAAAACTGCATAAATTTGAAATTCGAAAAAGCGCTTCCTTATAAATCAAAATCCTTCTCAGCGGGAGCTAGGTTTTCATTTTAGACCCATAGTTTCTGCGGGTAGTTTTCTTAGAATTTAGTGTAGATCACGTTTCTGCTATGCACTTCTTCATTTTTTTTTCGGACCCATACAGATTGACCCACCCTAATATACATACGTTTCAAAACTGATTGAATAGATTTTTTGTTTAGGATTTGTACTAAACTTTTGTTTTTTATAGTTTTGTAAGTAATGCAGGTAAGGTACACGGATAAAAATTGTTTCTAAATACAATTAAACTTTTTGTAAATACAATTAAACTTTTAATTCAAATTGCGCCTACAATAGATGTTGTAATAATGTTTGTTACTTGGTTGTTGAATTTATTTCGATTATTAAATAGCCAATAAACACATTTGATGAACTTCAAGTCAAATTTTAACAAACGATGTAGTCATATCAAAAAATGATTTTGTTGAAATTCAAATTTTAAAAATCGAATATGTTGATTGCAATTTATTTTTTGACTAAAAAACAAGCCTTAAATAAAAAATACATGTATGTTTTGCAATCATATTTTTTATTTAATAAAAGTGCGCCACACAATTAAAAATGTAACACAGAGTTTTGCTCGTTTTTTTGGCATCATCTTCCCGGCATTTCTGTCCGGAACTTTAGATGTATTATGTCCAACTTTAGCTTTTACTCTAAGCACAAGTTCCCGAAAATTGCAAGCACCGTGCAACTTCGCGGCCAGCAATGTTTGGTATCGCCTTCAATAGCGTCTCCAGCTCTAATTTTTTTTTTGGGTGCTTTTGCTTTACCCGTTCCGGGCTTTCTTTTAATTGTTAGGTACTTATTGAACATTCTGTAAAAACATTGCCTGGTCACCTGTACTTATGTTGCAATTTTTGTATGAGTCCACAATCGATTTACTTTGAAAAATATGGAAACTATTTTTGCACTCGTCTTTGATTCTCCATTGTATACTGAAAAACCTGACATATTTCTCGCGGATATTTTGATGAAGAAATTTATTTTTATTTAATTTACGCGTCTGTGTATAATAGAGTTGTATCGTTCATCAACGGACTAGTTCAATTAAACGATTCACCATTTTAATGATATGAACTGATCATCATTGTTCGATGTCACAACAATTGTTTGTATCTGTTGTAAATTGTTTGAAATTGAAATGGTTTTTTAGAAAATAATAATATTTTGGTGCGAAATTGACTGGTTAATTTTTCATTAAAAGAACAAAAATTATACCAAAATCAAGGTTTTTTTAATCACAAAACAAGAAAGAACGATTTGAACTAACTAGTTCACTGGCTCGAATTGACGATAATGACCGAGTCAGCAAAGAACCTATTGGGTTTCAACAAACACGTTTGTTGATTTTTAACGAACAAGTTTAATTAAAAAAGAAAAACTTGGTAACTTGTCATATCGATAAAATATTTAATTGATTCTATTAAAAATGTCGTGGAAATGGAAATCAAATTCTAACAATTATTTTTGTCACTTAAAATTTGGTGATATTTTTATCACCAATTTTAAGTGACAAAACTTAAAATTTGGTGATTTTTTTATGTAAGGTTCAGATCCTGCTGGACATTATATTTTTTTTTCTCAATTTTCTTTTATTTATATTATTTTTTTATTATGTTTAATTTTTTAAAGCGTTTATTCCACAATATGTATTTTAAATTTTTCAAACTATCTGCTACCTGTTGTATCGTTGTATCGTCCTAACAAAAAACAGAGTTGCTAAAGTTTTTATTTGAGTTTAACAACGATTTTCTATTGGGTTTTCTATCTGTTAGCACACTCAAACATAGGACACTAAACATACGTAAAAATGTTGTATCGTGCTATTCTCAAATGTTGTATTTTTCAATTTAATTTTTAACAACTCTGTGGTTTGTTAGCACGATACAACGATGCAACATATAGCACACCCCTTGTGAACAACCTTAATTTAAAAGTTTTACAAAATTCCATTTGAATAACATTCGTTTTGGATTTTAAAAAATTTTAAAACAAAAAAGCGTTTCGATTTACAAATTGACTCCATTAAGCAAAAGAATTTCATATTCTTCAATTACTTTAATATTTCGATAAAACCACCGATAACTTTTAAAATAATACTCATACGCCGTGGTGGATTATAGTTATTTACGTATCGTATGATTAATATCTCATTTTGATTCAATAATACTCATACGCTGTGTAGGTTTCAAACTATGTACATACTTGACTACCCGAGTAAAAAATTATATATAATCATATATGGCATATATTACAATATATAATTATACATGTCGTTATGTATATCCATATATAATTATATATGACGTTTTTCACAAAATTTTTCCTTATATTACGCCATATATAATTTAATCTAATTAGATATCGGCCTTCATAATATTAGATATGGCATATATAATTATATATTACATGACATGGTTGATCTTATTGCATATATAGTTATATATAGAACTATATCCTTATATATATGGTGGCATTTTAGCAATATATAATTATACATGGTATCATTTAAAAAATATATAATTATATATGGTGACAGTTAAACTAGATATTATCATATATGGTGCCATTTAAACAATATATGGTCATATATGGTACCTCACTAACAAAATCTTTAATTCATTTCTAGATATGATAATATATGGTACTATATATAGTGTGATATATATTTATATATGGTGCTATTTAAGCAATATATTATCATATACGGTGACATTCAAACCATATATTATCATATATGGTGCCATTCAAACCATATATTATCATATATGGTATCATTTAAACCATATATTATTATATATGGTGCCATTTAAACAATATATGGCCATATATGGTACCTCATGATCAAAATTTTTAATACAGTTCCAGATATGATAATATATGATACTATATAGAGTGCCATATATATTTATACATGGTGTTATTTAAGTAATATATTACTATATATGGTGCCATTTAAACCATATATTATCATATATGGTGCCATTTCAACAATATATGCTCATATATGGGACCTCATGAACAACATTTTTAATATAGTTTCAGATATAATAATATATGCTACTATATATGGTGCAATATATATTGATATATGGTATCATTTAAACAATATATTACCATATGTGGTGACATTTAAACCATACATTATGATATATGGTGCCATTTCAACAACATTTTTAATACAGTTGCAGATATGATAATACCATATACCATATATAGTACCATATACTTTGATATATCGTATCATTTAGACAACCCGAATAAAAATAGTTACATATAGTCATATATGTGATTAAGTTATATCTGTATAAATATACAGTTTCATCCGAAGAATGACCCGATATATTTTTATCAATTGTTTATAAAGTTTTATCTAATTGTATCAGTTTAGATCAGACCTTATTAAATTATGTGTTAATCAGATGAAATTGTATCCGATTTTTGACTTGATGCAATTTTATCGGTTTATATGTAATGGTGTCAGGTTTGATCGTAATTGCCCGATTAAAAAAGAGTATATATAACATATATTTTTTAATATTAAAATATATGATAATATAAAATATTGTATGCGACTTTATATGTTTTTATATGATGATATATTAGAAAAATGTTTAAAAATTTTGTCATATGTAATCATATTGAATCATATATCAGAATTTGCGTTATTGCAAATTATTTATATAGGAATATATAATTGATAAAACCGTTAAAAATTGTATATATAAATACATACGAAGAATATTTTTGATTGTATTTTATATATTACAATATATTAGTTAATATCAGACACAAGTTCGAAACTCATTGCATGAAAAAAATTTTTTATATGTTTTATTCAATTTTTTCATTAAATTAATATTTTCTGATTTTTTTTATTTTTAAGTTTTTTTTTTTTTTTATTTAATTTAAAAACTCCAATTTAATAAAATTAACATTTAAAATCATGACCCGGCTCGTAATGGGTTAATAAGTTTAGGCATGTTGCATACCATTGGTAAGGTATTTCAAGTACCTTTCCAACGCCATATATATTTTGTTCTGGTCCGATAAGTTTTGAGTGGAGAAATAACCATTGAATATTCTTATAGATCATTTTCAGCTCCATAAATCGGGAATTAGGAGCCTCCAACAAAAAAGAAGTGCATTGCCGGGCTAATCATTAAAATTTTATTTAAAATAAAAAAAAAACAATATATGTATTTGAAAAATTTTCTAAGTCCAAAGAAAATTCCCATATTTGAGAAAAAATGATCTACACCCGTATTAAAAATGACAAAGTGTATGCTAACTAACTTGCTGCTAACTTTTTTGCACACATATTCCCATAAGGGAAAACTGGCAGCTTGTTAGCTAGCATATGCTTTTTCATTTTGAATACGGGGGCTAATCTTTAACCCTAGAAGTGCATCGCTATTTGTAAAGCACGGTTGATGTTAGTCGAATCGACTAACAATGGACTTCTAGGGTTAAAGAATTCAACAATAACGGATTTATACAATAACGTCTTTAATAGTTACTTATTATCAGGGCAGCGATAATATCCATTTAAATGCAAAATTTGCACTTAAATGGAAATATGAAATAAAAACCAAAAATTATGCACTAAAGATCCAAAAATAAATGCTTAAAATCAAAAAATGCACTTTACAGTTATCGATTTATAAAAATCATATTTATTACTCGAGAGTGTTTAGTTAAAAATTAAATCCAATATAAATGGTATTCGGTCAAAATCATTTTTGAATTAATGACTACAAACATGCATTTGCATGAAAGTCGCAAATTATCGACAGTAGCCTGCGGCTGCTAGTGTGCAGAACGTGAAATCTTGCTGACCTCCAATACAAATTTTTTTATCACTTAAATTTAATCATATCGTAATACTTATATCCAGTTACATATTGCAAATATATCCATTCACATATAATTTGATATATACTTTTTTACTCGGGTGGTTCAATTTTATATAAATAAAATATAATTGTATCCGACATTTACCTTATACAATTGTATTAAAGTTTTAAACTGATATCAGGTCAAAATTGGGATATAACTATATAATTTTGTATACAAATATATCTATTTGGACCTAAACTGATACCATGTGATATAAACCAATAAAATTGTATCAGGTCAAAAATCATATACAATTTCATCTGATTAACACATAATTTAATCAGGTCAGATCTAAACTGATACAATAAGTTAAAAACTGATAAACAACGGATACAATTTTATCGGGCCATTTTTCGGATCAAATGGTACATGGATGACTCTAAGTTATATATTACCATATAAAGCTCCATATTATTTTTTTTAATAGCCCGAGTAAAAAAAATTATATATAATCATATGTGACATATATTACAATATATAATTAGACATGTGGTTATGTATATCCATATATAATTATATATGAGTTTTTTTCCGAAAAATTTTCCTTATATTATGCCATATATAATTTCATCTAATTAGATATCGGCCTTCATAATATTAGATATGGCATATATAATTATATATTACATAACATGGTTGATCTTATTGCATATATAGTTATATATAGAACTATATCTTAATATATATGGTGGCATTTTAGCAATATATAATTATATATGGTATCATTTAAACAATATATAATTATATATGGTGACAGTTAAACTAGATATTATCATATATGGTGCCATTTAAACAATATATGGTCATATATGGTACCTCATAAACCAAATCTTTAATTCAGTTCCAGATATGATAATATGTGGTACTATATATAGTGCGATATATATTTATATATGGTGTTATTTAAGCTATATATTATCATATATGGTGCCATTCAAACCATATATTATCATATATGGTGCCATTCAAACCATATATTATCATATATGGTACCATTTAAACCATATATTATCATATATGGTGCAATTTCAACAATATATGCCCATATATGGTACCTAATGAACAATATTTTTAATACAGTTTCACATATGATAATATATGCTACCATATATAGTGCCATATATATTTATATATGGTGTTATTTAAGCAATATATTACCGTATATGGTGCCATTTAAACCATATATTGTCATATATGGTGCCATTTCAACAATATATGCTCATATATGGTACCTGATGAACGACATTTTTAATACAGATGCAGATATGATAATATATGCTACCATATATAGTCCCATATATATTGATATATGGTGTCATTTAAACAATATTAATATATAGACATATATGGTATCATTAAAACAATATATTGTCATATATGGCACAATTTAAACAATATATGGTCAAATTTGGTACCACATCAACATTTTGAATACAATTCCATATATGGTTTAATTTGAATAATGTAAAACTGTATGGCGGGAGATCTTACGTAGTACCCAAATATAATGCGGCATCTAATTTTATCTGTCATTTTTATGGATACTTTTAGATGTCAATCCCCAAATATATTGCTGTTTCTAATTCGATCTGCCATTTTAATACCGAAATAAATTGCTGGATCTAATTCGATCTGCCATTTTTCTGATAAATTTAGATCCAAGTTTATCCCCAAATATGTTGTTGGATCTAATTTGATCTGCCATTTTTCAGATCAATTTATATCTAAGTTTATCCACAAATATATTGCTGGATCTAATTCGATGTGCCATTTTTCGGATCAAATTAGATCTAAGTTTATCCCCAAATATATAGCTAGATCTAATTCGATCTGCCACTTTTTCGGATCAAATTAGATATACGTTTATCCACAAATATATTGCCGGATCTAATTTGATCTGCCAAAATTGAGATCAAATTAGATCTAAGTTTATCCCCAAATATATAGCTGGATCTAATTGGATCCGCCATTTTTCGGATCAAATTAGATCTAAAATTATCCGCAAATATATAGCTGGATCCGCCAATTTTCGGATCAAAATAGATCTAGGTTTATCCCCAAAGATATCACTGGACCTCCCAATTTTGAGATATAAATTGATCTTAGTTTATCTCCATATATACAATGGGATATAATACGATATGATTGGATACACCCAATTTTGAGATCTAATTGGATCAGCTAGATATTACAGCAGATCTTAAACAATATCAAATTGGATATAATTAGATATTGCGCGAGATCAATTTTTTTTACTCGGGAGGGAACATACCATATATGGTGCCATTTAAACAGTATATTGTCATATATGGTGCCATTTAAACAATATATGGTCATATATGGTAACTCATCAGCAACTACAATATTAACTGTATTTCAGAAGCTATTAATTGTATTTCAGAAATTTTAAATGTATTTCAGAAATTATGGAATGTATTTCAGAAATAATCAAATCTATTTCAAAACTTGTTGATTGTTTATCATAGTTAATAGAGAAAAATTTCTAAATTACATTTCATAATTTCTGAAATACAATTGATAATTTCTGAAATACAGTTTGATAATTTCGGAAATACAATTAATAATTTATGAAACAGAATTGATAAAACTGAACTTCAATTGACTAGTTCTGAAATACAATTCATAAATCAGAAAAATAATTGACAAGTTCTGAAATACAATTGATAAAACTGAAATTCAATTGATTATTTCTGAAATAAAATTAATAAATCTTAAAAACAATTAATACAATTGAAATGGTGTAGAGCGTTAAAAAGATGTAAATAAAATTATTTTATTCAAAGATTTCAATTTAATAAAAAAATAAATATATAATTTTATAAAAAAAATTTATAGAAAAAAAAATTTTAATTTTATAAAAAGAAATTCATTTTGTAAAAAAAATGCATATCGAACTCGAGACCTTCTGAGTTTAAACCTTATTTTAACAAAATATTGTAATTTTTATAAAATCAGTGCTCTGCTAGTGTATTATTTTTTGAACAGTTGGCAATATATGTCTGGGATCTTATTTAATACCAAATAAATGGAGATCTTACGTAGTACCCAAATATAATGCGGCATCTAATTTTATCTGTCATTTTTATGGATACTTTTAGATGTCAATCCCCAAATATATTGCTGTTTCTAATTCTATCTGCCATTTTAATACCTAAATAAATTGCTGGATCTAATTCGATCTGCAATTTATGGGAAAAATTAAGATTTTACCAAATCACTAAATATATCACTGGATTCAATTCGATCTGCAATTTATTGAAAAAGTTAAGATCTTACGCAATCCCGAAATATATTACTGGATCTAATTTTATCTGTTATTTTTTTCATAAATTTAGATCTTACGTAATCCCCAAATATAATCCTCGATCTTATTCGATCTGCCGTTTTCCACATAAAGTTAGATACAACTTAATCCTAAAATATATATGTGACCTTCTCCGAGAAAAGGGACCTAGTGTGTGAAAATTAAGTTTTGAGAAGAACGCATTTAAAGTTTCATAACGCATTATCACTTTAAGCACACCTTCAGTTGGGAGATGCGATTTGGTATGGTTAGGTGCCTCAACTCATTTCATCTTATTCTACACACTTTTAGGTACCAGAATCCACTCTTAAGTCCAAACCCGTTTTTTGACACACTAGGTCCCTTTTCTCGGAGAAGGTCACATATACCAAGTTTATCCCCATATATATTGCTGGATCTAATTCGATCTGCCATTTTTCTGATAAATTTAGATCCAAGTTTATCCCCAAATATATTGCTGGATCTAATTTGATCTGCCAATGTTCGGATCAATTTATATCCAAGTTTATCCCCAAATATATTGCTGGATCTAATTCGATCAGGCATTTTTCTGATAAAGTTAGATCCAAGTTTATCCCTAAATGTATTACTGGATCTAATTCGATCTGTCATTTTTCGTATCAAATTAGATCTAAGTTCATCCACAAATATATAGCTGGATCTAATTCGATCTGCCATTTTTCGGATCACATTAGGTCTTACTAAATCCCAAAATATATTGCTGGATCTAATTTGATCTGCCAATTTTCTATTCAATTTATATCCAGGTTTATCCACAAATATATTACTGGATCTAATTGGATCTGCCATTTTTCGGATAAATTTATATCTAAGTTAATCCACAAATATATTGCTGGATCTAATTTGATCTGCCATTTTTCAGATCAATTTATATCTAAGTTTATCCACAAATATATTGCTGGATCTAATTCGATGTGCGATTTTTCGGATCAAATTAGATCTAAGTTTATCCCCAAATATATTGCTAGATCTAATTCGATCTGCCACTTTTTCGGATCAAATTAGATCTAAGTTTATCCACAAATATATTGCTGGATCTAATTCGATCTGCCAAAATTGAGATCAAATTAGATATAAGTTTATCCACAAATATATTGCTGGATCTAATTGGATCCGCCATTTTTCGGATCAAATTAGATCTAAAAATATCCCCAAATATATAGCTGGATCTGCCAATTTTCGGATCAAAATAGATCTAGGTTTATCCCCAAAGATATCATTGGATCTCCCAATTTTGAGATATAACTTGATCTTAGTTTATCCCCATATATACAATGGGATCTAATACGATATGATTGGATACACCCAATTTTGAGATCTAATTGGATCAGCTAGATATTACAGCAGATCTTAAACAATATCAAATTGGATATGATTAGATATTGCGCGAGATCAATTTTTTTTACTCGGGTATTTAAACAATTTTTGCAAACTTAAAAAAACAGAATTTTAAAGATTCACATAAAGGCGGGCGCTGATCAAAGAAATTATTTTTGGGTAAGGAAGTTGCAGTGGCTTTAAACAACTTTTCTAAAATATTTTATACTTTGGTATTGAAAAATTTTATTTTGGGAGAGAAAATTTTTTACAAAGAATTAACGTTGACCTATTTGGGATATCTCAGAACAATTATGCTAAAATCAGTTCTTAATTTGCAATGGTAAAAATTTTGAGAGACACCAAAAAAGTCTTAAGACCAGAATTTTTCCGGGGAAAAACAATTTATATAGCGTACCTTAAAATTTGCATAAGATAAACTCGAAATCGTACGTCTCGAAGATGTAGGTCTAGGAAGTTCATGCATTTATTAATTATGTTAATAAAATATGCATTAAAAATCGAAAAAAGTGCATTTAATTTTTAAAATATACATATTTTAGCTGTGTTTTCAGCTTCATAGTTAACTTAGAAAAAACTCAAAGTACACGAAAACTTTTTTGAGACAAAATCTAACAAATAACTTTTCCTATACACCCTAAGTTTCAACGCGGATAATTATCAACGCGGATAATTATCAACGCGGATAATTATCATTTTAGAATCTAAGAACACTTCTTCACCTCATTTCCTAAATAGTTTTACTGGCGTACCTCCTACATGGGTAGGAGCGAAAATACAGCTATTATTGATTTTTTTTCAACATGTTCAATATTATCAGTTAAATCCTTGTATTATTTTTTATTTTAAAAGTGTCTTAAATACGAAAACTACAGTTAATGATAGTCAGCAAGTTAACAACTGAATTTATCTGATATTTTTGTCTTCGTAATTAAAAAAATCAAAGAAAAAATGTTTTTAATTTAAAGAATTATTTATTTTTATAAAATGTAAAAATTGTGCACAAAGTTTTTTGTAATAATTGAAAAAGTGTGCTTAGAAACATGAATTTTTAGCAAAATATCAAAAAATATGCATTTATAGTAAAATATGTAAAAATATGATTTTATTTATAACAAAATATGCAAAAATATTAACAAATCGATAGCATTTTGTTACTAATTTCTTGTTCTCCAACTAACGACAACAAACATGTATTTACATGAACTTTCGATCCCTAGTTATAACTTATGCTTTTCCTATAACGCAAATCTAAAACGTTAAGGCTTTTCACTGATCTCATAATTTTCATCTAATAACGAAATTTATTACACGATAAAGAAACTTTGATCCTTTTTTCTTCAAAAATTGTGTACACCGCCCATTTTCCACAAAGGTTGTTTGATTACTTTCGGTAGTACTAACAAAAACATGTAAAATCTTACTGATAAAAAAAATTGCATATGGAGACCTCATATTTTTGAAAATAACATTTCAGCTGGTTTTTGTTACAACCCTTTATTTTAAGTATTTTTTTCCAGTGAAAATCCAGTTCATAAAAATTGAAATAATTTGTTTTTCTATTCTTGTCAATACTGCAAAAATAAACAAACTTAAAATAATTTGTTTGTATGGGGATATAAAAGGAATCTGAATTTCTTCCTTGGATTCTAATAAATATGTAAGTAATTGACATTTCTTTGAGCCTAAACTTTTTTCTAATGTTATTCTTTTCTAAGAAAAGCACTACAACGTTTGACGCTGCCAGAAAAAGGAAGAAGACACTACAAAAAAATTGGTTTCCGTCGCCTGAAGGTGTGGGATATTAAGAGAAAAATATAAATGTTAATGTATGTATGACAAAATAATTATATAACTGCAAATAAATTGCATCAAATATTACAATTATCATGTTTTAATTGGCTTGATTTGAGCTTGAAGATAGGGCTTGAATACAAGGGTTTTTAATGTGTTGTTTGAACTTGAATTGGACTGTAATTCAAGGCTTGAATTCAAGAGTATTTACACTGTTATGTTCGACTGGAATTCCAGTGTCCCTTTTGCTGGAGTATGCTATTGAATTACAGTATAATTCAAGTATAAATCAAGGCTTGAAATTGGAAAAAGTGACTGGAATTACGCTTGTTTTCAACTTGAATTCCAGCAAAATTGTTTATTGGGAATAAATAATAACAAAAACTATTGAACTTTAAACTTGATCTTAATCTTTCTGCTATTTTGCAAATATTTGTTTGATATATAATATTTTTAGTAAAAATTTTATATTTTTGTTTTATATCAGTGAACTCAAATTATTCGAATTCTAATATAAAAAATTCACTCAGACACCTCCCTATAAACAATTTCACTGGAATTCAAGTTGAAAACAAGTTCAATTCCAGCCCTGTTTTCCAGTTTCAAGGCTTGAATACAACTTGAATTACATTTTATTTCAATAGCATACTCCAGCAAAAGGGAAACAAAAATTCAAGTTTCAAATATTTTTGTTAAATATACAAATGCTAGAATTTGAAATGTACTTTACTTCAAGCAAAATTTAAAGCACTTGAATTTTTAAAACCTATGTGCTTATTGGGCTAGAAAACAGTCTCAATTGTGGCCACCGAATTTGAGGCCAAACGAATTTGTACGGTTACAACAACTTGTTTAATTTTAAATTATATTTTTATTATGAAATCCAATATTCCGTTGTCTAATTAAATATTATATTCCACATAAATTTAAAAAACTTTTTTTATTTTTCGGTTATAGAACGAGAATATTCAGATTCATAATTATCACTGTTACCCAATGCAACACAACTACTATTAATTTTCTTTGTCACATTCGCTGTTTAAATGTGTAAATATTTTATTTTAATTAAAATTTTTTAATTTTTATCTTTTCCGGTATTCGAACTCGAAAATTCGTCGTACTAGGCTACCTCTCTACCCACTAAACCGCTAACACTTATAAATTTTGATGTTTAATTTTGAATTTATACATTTTGTTAGGACAATAAATATAGTATAAAATTCGTTTGCCAAAACCAATCAATGCTGTGAGCTGTGTCTGTTATCAATACAATCCACAATTCGGTTGGTTCTACCGGAATCCTAATTTAAGGGCATATTTTATGAGGATTATTACTATTGGGAGTATTACTTTCGAATACCGACAATTTTGTAATAAATTTTAAAAATACCATTTTTCTAGTATATTCATTAAATAATTTTTTTTGGACTTAATACTACGAGTATACAGTATTATTTTAATATCATTGAAATTAAGTTTATGCAACGTACTTATATATGTATGCATGAAATTAAAAGGATATTATTAACAAGTTCCATTTGTTAAGGTATTTATAGTGAAACAGTTTTTGCTTCCGACACTTACAATACAAGCTAAAATAAAAAAATAAATATATAAAAGATAAAAACAAAAAAGCAAATTGAATTAACATATTAAAATTTAAATTAAATTATAATAAATAAAATTATAAAATTTGGAATACCAGAGAGTACGATACACGATACAATCCAAATTATCCCAGCAAAATCTTTCATTACCAAATAAGTGGTTATATAATGAAACTAAAATTTTTTACTACTTATAATTCGGCGTCAGTACTAGTTATTTTTGTTAGGCGAAGCCGTTTTTATAAGCAGTCTAGCTTACGCACGACTACTTATTTATTTATAAAGATAATAGGCCTTTTTTTTAATCACTGGATTTATTTTTTGATTTATTTTATTTTGTTGAAAAATTAATGCTTTGATTTTTAATTTAAAAAATTTATAATTTTTATTAAATTCTTATACTTATTCGCCAATATAATGTGCAGGAAAATCATTAAATTTTGTAAAAATGTGAACACAGGAATTGAAATAAGCTAAATCCCAAATGGATTTAAAAAATAAATAAATCCGTTTTGGATTTAGCTTAATTTTATTCCAGAAATTCCATTTTCGCAAAATTTAATTTTTTTTCTTTCACATTATATAAGGGAATTAGTGTTATATCTGGATAAAAATATAAAATTTCAAAAATTGTAAAACAAAATGTGGATTTTTTAGCAAAATAAAATAAATCCAAAAATAAATCCAGTGATTAAAAAAACGCCAAATGTGAATTTGGTAACTATTTATTTTTTAACCACTAGTAAGTACCCGAGTAAAAAAAATTATATATAATCATATGTGGCATATATTACAATATATAATTAGACATGTGGTTATGTATATCCATATATAATTATATATGAGGTTTTTTCCGAAAAATTTTCCTTATATTATGCCATATATAATTTCATCTAATTAGATATCGGCCTTCATAATATTAGATATGGCATATATAATTATATATTACATAACATGGTTGATCTTATTGCATATATAGTTATATATAGAACTATATCTTAATATATATGGTGGCATTTTAGCAATATATAATTATATATGGTATCATTTAAATAATATATAATTATATATGGTGACAGTTAAACTAGATATTATCATATATGGTGCCATTTAAACAATATATGGTCATATATGGTACCACCAGATTGTCAGCCAAAACCTCTACACTCTAATCTAACGAGACTTGTTATAGATGTGTGATAGCTACAAATTAAATAAATGATAAAAGCATTTCGAGCTAACTTATAAGCATCGAAAAAAGGTATTCCAGAAATTATTAAATGTATTTTAGAAAATTTTAATTGTATATCACAAAATATTATTTGCACTTCAGAAACTACAGTATTACGCAAATTTAATTATTTATTTGTTTAGTTGTGTCCAGAAATAATGAAATCTATTTCAGAATTTCATAGCTAATAGAGAAAAATTTCTCAAATACATTTCATAATTTCGGAAATACGATTGATAATTTCTGAAATACAGTTTGATAATTTCTGAAATACAGTTGTGAATTTCGGAAATACAATTAATAATTTCTGAAACACAATTGATAAAACTGAACTTCAATTGACTAGTTCTGAAATACAATTCATAAATGTGAAAAATAATTGATGAGTTCTGAAACACAATTGATAAAACTGAAATTCAATTGATTATTTCTGAAATACAATTGATAAATCTTAAAACAATTAATACAATTGGAAATGGTGTAGAGCGTCAAAAAGATGTAAATAAAATTATTTTATTCAAAGATTTCAATTTAATAAAAAAATAAATATATAATTTTATAAAAAAATTTATAGAAAAAAAAAAAATTTAATTTTATAAAAAGAAATTCATTTTGTAAAAGAAATGCATATTGAACTCGTTACCTTCTGAGTTTAAACCTTATTTTAACAAAATATTGTAATTTTTATACAATCAGTGCTCTGCCAGTCTATTATTTTTTGAACAGTTGGCAATATATGTCTGGGATCTTATTTAAACCAAATAAATGGAGATCTTACGTAGTACCCAAATATAATGCGGCATCTAATTTTATCTGTCATTTTTATGGATACTTTTAGATGTCAATCCCCAAATATATTGCTGTTTCTAATTCGATCTGCCATTTTAATACCGAAATAAATTGCTGGATCTAATTCGATCTGCCATTTTTCTGATAAATTTAGATCCAAGTTTATCCCCAAATATATTGCTGGATCTAATTTGATCTGCCATTTTTCAGATCAATTTATATCTAAGTTTATCCACAAATATATTGCTGGATCTAATTCGATGTGCCATTTTTCGGATCAAATTAGATCTAAGTTTATCCCCAAATATATAGCTAGATCTAATTCGATCTGCCACTTTTTCGGATCAAATTAGATATACGTTTATCCACAAATATATTGCCGGATCTAATTTGATCTGCCAAAATTGAGATCAAATTAGATCTAAGTTTATCCCCAAATATATAGCTGGATCTAATTGGATCCGCCATTTTTCGGATCAAATTAGATCTAAAAATATCCGCAAATATATAGCTGGATCCGCCAATTTTCGGATCAAAATAGATCTAGGTTTATCCCCAAAGATATCACTGGACCTCCCAATTTTGAGATATAACTTGATCTTAGTTTATCCCCATATATACAATGGGATCTAATACGATATGATTGGATACACCCAATTTTGAGATCTAATTGGATCAGCTAGATATTACAGCAGATCTTAAACAATATCAAATTGGATATAATTAGATATTGCGCGAGATCAATTTTTTTTACTCGGGTATATAAGTAAATCGTCTTATTTAACAACTTGTAACCACTTATTTTTTAACTGCTTAAAAGCACACGAATAACTACTTATTTTGGTAACTACTTATTTTATATACTTTTGTAATGCAGCGGGTAAGCGGGTACACGAATTTTGTGCGTTTTTTCATGCAGCGAGTATGGACAACTACTTACAAAAACAACCTTGTCGAACAAAAATAATGAGTTTTGAAACCGAATTATAAGCAGTAGACCCTAATTCTACTGCTTATTATTTAGATATTAGTAATGAGTACCCATTATTGAGATTTTGCTGGGATATAACAAATGCAGCCAAATGATTTCCAAAAACATATGACCGTCGTTTTAGATCTGATTTTTATTTTTCTTTAAAAAAAAAAATAATTTCTTTGATTACAGATTCGAAATCCGAAACATTTAAAACCCTATATTTAATATATTATAGTCACATAGACAAATTTTTTAGAAAAAGGAATCAAATGGGTCATAAAACAGTTTATTAAGGGTTATACCCCAATCATACTGAATCTAAAACTAACAGTTTTATTTTTATGAAAGTTAGCAATCAAGAACTAAAGAAATTTTAAAACTACCCAGCAAAAAAAGAGATGCCAAAGAAGTAGAAAAAGCACTACAATTAATGATTTAGATGTAATTCTTTTTTTAACAGAAACACTGATGATTTTAACATTGAGTTGTACCAGGCACTATCCACGGCTCTCATCTGAACAACTGAACTGGTTTTAAGAGAGTTTCAATGTAAAATAACAAAAAACGTGAAAAAGTGGTATTTTTAATTAATTATTTTTATTGTTTTTAAGCAATTTTAATTATTGTAAAGTGCACTTGTGTTGTTTCATATGTTCTCTGCATTAGTTTTGTATAATTAGCACAAAATTTTGCTTATTAATATTAAAAAATACGCGTTAAAAAAAACACTAAAAACTGTTTCTCTTAAAACCAGTTTGCATATAAAATTAAAGAGACTTTTTAACAGCAGTTGAGGCTGGTGGTTTGTCTTTAGTCTATATAGTCGTTGGTTGTACTCTCACTTCAACATTTTTTAAGTAAAAAATGTTGGTTTTTAATTTTTATTTAAAAAGTAAAAATAGTTTTTTCCCCTTTTTAATTGATTAATTTCAAATTTATTAATATAGTTCGAGGCCAATTTCCTTATTATGAATTAACATAATTATTTTCTAATTAATTTTTGAAGTACTTTTTGAACGGTTGCAAAGGAAACTCTCTTTCATCTATAAAAAGTGAAAAAAAAATCTTAGCAAAAAAAATATATTTTTATTTGTTTTACAAAATTTTTCTAATTACCGCCACCGGGTATCGAACTTACGACCACAAGATTTTTACTCTAGCTCTCTACCGCTGAGCTATTATTTGATATGAAAGTTGACTTGCATAAAAACACCACTTTGTTATTGCGGAGTACTCTCACTTTAACATTTTTTCAGTACTTTTTGAACGAGAGCAAAGGAAAATCTTTTTCATCAATAAGAAGTTAAAAAAAATTATTCGCAACAAAAAAACTATATATTTTTTTAGGGTTTTTTTTTTAATTTATTTAATTAATTGCAATAACGGAATTAAATGTGCTAGAATCCCAAGCGTATTTAACAAATTGTAAAAAATAATATATTGTAGGTGTGTCCCTAACCGGATTTCATTCTTGCCTAAGGAAATCGTCAGGGGACGTCGTTTTTAGAATTTCTAGAAATATTTGTTATGTTAAATTACAAACTCAATGAGAATTTATTGGTCTCAATTTCAAAAGCAACAACAAAAATGTTTACCACAATTTGCTTTGTCATCTTCCGATATACTACTCTGTTTTTTTGACAGATCTAGCAATGTAGTGACATCCATTAATGACAATAGAAAAAACTGTTTTCTAAAGTTATTTATTTTAAATTTTTTGTTCTTTAAATTTTCTTAATGCCGCCACCGGATATAGAACTTGCGACCTCAAGATTGCAAGTCTAGCTCTCTGTCGTTGAGTTATTCTTTGTTATTAAAGTTGACTGGCATAAAAACACTACTTTGTTATTGGGAGATATTGTGCTTTATTCTCTTCAATAAAAGTACTTATTAAACAAGTGCAAAAGTACCCAGCAATTCAGTATTATTTCCAGTACTATTTTCATAAAACAATTTTTGATCATTTTTTTTTAAATATATTTTTAGAAATTGAAAAACTAAAAAAAAATATATTAAATTTAAACAAATTAATTATAAATATTAACAAAAAAAATAAAATAAAATTAAAAAAATAAAAAAAAATATTTGTCCCGCCGGGAATCGAACCCGCGATCACCTGTTTAGTAATAAAATCTATCAAAATCACTTTTTAGGATCATTTTCAGTATCTATATCATTAGAAGCAGACCAATTCCAAAAAACATGACGGTATTTTTTAGTATCCTCGCTCAAAAATTAAAAAAAATAAATACGTTCAATAACTAATTGAAATTTATAATATATTTAAAATTTTTATAAATTAAAATTAAAGTTAAGAAGGGCTATAGATTCTCTTTGTTAACTTTACTCCTTGATATTACCAATGCAGTGAACAGGACCCAAAATAAAAAGGTTGGCAATAATAGTTCCATTCGTTTACTTTTCTTAGTCAAGTTCAATAAGAATAAATCAGTATAAACTTACAGGGAGTAAGACCCAAGTTGCTCTTAAAATAAAATTTAACCAAAAGTGTACGCGAACAGAAAATTTCCAACAATAAGCAGAAATATTTTAAAAGGTTTTCTTATCTTTTCCATATTCTATTTTACAATATTTCTTGTTTTACATTTACATACAATAACATAATTGAAAATAATAAACATATATTTTACAACATATGTTTTTTCTTTTGAAAATTCTTCTAATCCTGACAGACGAACATCGTTAAATCGTAATAAAAAGTGATTCTGAGTCGATCGGTATACTATAAGGTGGGTCCAATATTTTTAGGTGTTACAAACATCAGCACTAACTTTTATACCCTCTCCACGTAGTGGTGTAGGGTATAATGAGTTCTAAAAATTTTGCCAATTTTAGCGGTTTTGATATGTTATAAAAGTAAAGCTCAGATTCAGAGCGGGGACATATTTGAGTCTACTAAAAAGTTGTGTGATAAGTTAGAATAGCTGATGATTTTGTGTGTTGTAGTATCATTTACTCGCATTTCAAATATGGCCTGCTTTGACGATTAGCCGGAAATATTCTTGGGCCAATATAAACTTATATTCCATACTTCCTTAAATTATTTTGAAAATGGCAACTTTTAGTTTGATTACACTCTGAAAGGTTTGTTAAAATGAGAGTTAAAATGAAAAAATATGCAGTTAAAAAGCCAATAAATGAATTTAGTTTCGAAGCGACTGAAAATATAGTTACTAAAAAATAACTAACAAATGCTAGAATATATCCTATCAGAAATTGCAAAAATCAAGCAGTTAAAAACAAATGACTGGCATAATAATAATTTGGCGTCTACAAAAATAGTGTTCTTTCCAGTATCTGTTTTAATAAAAATTCGGTGGTTTATAAAAAAAACTTCTATCAAAGAATTGGCTTAGAGTGATATGCCAAAGTTTGCAACAAATGGTTATTCAGTACCAACCAGTCAGAAGTTGCCAAAGCTACAAAAATCGATTCGCTGGCAGAATTTATAAAAATGATGATGCTTAGTTAAAAAAGGTTTGTAGTAAGAAGGTTCCGAGTTCAAATCCGGTTGATTTTTTTTAATTTAACAAATTTTTTGATATGGAAAACCACAATATCTACAATTTTTAATAAATCAAATTTTCTTTACTCTTTTCAAAAAAAATTAAAACAAAAACTACTACTAATAAAAAGCAATGTTCATAACACTTTAGTAATTTTGTTCGTATAATCGACAATCTAATAATTGGAGTTCATCAAAGTTCAAGATAAAAAATTCTGCAGAAATTACCTAAATTGTATTTTATAGATATTTATTAACACCTGAACATATTTGTTAGAACAATTTGTCAAGGATTTTTAAATTTTCTTAAAATTAAACACTTGAACTTCAAAGTAAATTCACAACTTTTTAAATCAAGTTTTTTTTCTTATTCTAAAAACTTAAGTTCCTTATACTTTTTCACAATTTTTTAAATAAGTTTTGGCATTTTAGCACATTTAATTCCTTTAAGGCAATTTATGGTTATTCTAATAAAAGTAAATTAGAGAAAACTTTTACTTTTTTATGAATTATTTTTAAAACTTTTAACTTTTCAATTGAAATTTTGCCAAATTAATATTTTTATATTTTAGTAGGTTAGAGGTTAATTTTTAATTTTATTATTTTTAACACTTTTTTGCACAATGCTTTGTTTAATATTTTTATATATATTTAGACAGTAATATTTAATTTTTTTGTTCTACGTTTTTTCACCCGTTAATATTTTTTTTTTTTCCGAAAACACACACGCGACTTTCAGCGTTATACGTTCTAAACTAAACAACAACAATCCAGGCACTGGATTTTTTATTCTCCAAAAACAAATATAGTAGCAGGCACAAGTAATACAAAGTACTTGGATTTCAATATGTTTAACAGTGTTCGGTTCAGTTTTCAGTTTGCCTGGATGTTTTTACTTATTGTTCCTGTTATTAAACTCCCAGGAGTTTAACAGCTGTACAGCAAAAACTAACAAAACTCATAGAAAAAAGCTCCATACACACTTTTTTCTGGCATACGGTATGGGTCATTTCCCCCAAAGCATTCAATTGAATGTTCAAAGACTGTTGCTTTATTTTAACGAGGGTCGTTAGTAAGTGAGTAAAATGTGATAAAGGAAATATTGAGTTTATGCTGATGTTTGATGATAAATATTATCAATTTCAAAGAGCTCAAAATTAAGAGTCATAAATGAAATATAATTGACTCTTATTTGTAGGCCTATTTGATCATTTTTTCAATACTCATAAATGCCGCAATACTGAATCATAAAGTACTCATTATTGTCTCAGATGTTCTGAAGTTTCCAATAAAGCTCATATTAAGGAGTCTTTTATGTAACAAAATTTACTTACATATATTTTTTGGTTTATTTTTTTAAAAAACAAAAGGACTGCATTTCAGAATTTTATGTCGGTTGTTTTTTTTATGACTTAAAAATGTAGTTAAATTTATTTTCTTCTACAAATGAATGTTATTTTCACATAAAACAACAAAATTGAAATATCACTTGAATAACTAACATCTGACTGCAGAAGTTCCATTACAAATGACACCAAAGAATTCGTATTTTCTCACCACTGCAGAGTCTACAGCCGCAAGCTCTTTTCCTCACTTTTTTCTACTTGGTATTAATTTTATTTCATAAATTTTATAAAATTGTTATAGCATTAATATTTTATTAAAAATTTTAATTGTTTTATATTTTAATCACATAGCTGCTGCTCCTTAGTACATTGTTCGGTGCTGTACTTTAATTTTGTAATCAAATAAGACGCACTTGAGAAGCATAGATCATATTGCCTCCCTTCTATTCTAGGCAGGTACACTCAAAGAAATTAGTTTGTAGAAAAATTAGTAAAACGTCTTGTATATCAAGTGTACTAGTTTTCAGCAGTTTTAGTTATATTTTTTAGCACTAAACTAATTTTGAACTAATGCTTTACTAATTTATTTTGCTTCAAAAATTGTGCTGATAACCGCATTTATAGCGTGGACGACAACCAGATAGGTAAGATGTAGATGTCGCAGCTTATCTGGATGTAGTACAGACAACGGAAATGATAATTTAAAAAAAAACAACTCTACACAATAACTAAAGGGTTCTTCAACAGGGTCGCTACAAAAGTAGAAAGACAGGGACAGCAAACGACGCCATATTTCTTGCCGCTCTTTTGACATTTCTGTTCAGTAAGGTTTGCCATTTCATGATGGAAAGATATACGAGCCAACAACGAGTCGAAATTTTTAAAATTTACTACCGACATTCGGAGTCAGTGGCCTCAACGTTAAGAGCGCTACGTCCAATTTATGGTCGTCATAATGAATGGCTTCGTCAATAAACAAAATATGCGGTATTGGTCAGACAGCAATCCACACGTACTCCATGAGTCATCATTGCATCCCGAAAAAATTACTGTTTGGAGCGGTGTATAGGCCGGCGGCGTCATTGGGCCGTACTTTTTCCGTGATGATCAAGACCGGCACGTTACTGTGAATGGGAATCGCTACCGTTCAATGATAACCGAATATTTTTGGCCCCAATTGGATGATATGGACTTGGAGGGCATGTGGTTCCAACAGGACGGTGCCACAAGCCACACAGCGAATGTCACAATCAATTTATTGCAAACCAAGTTTGGAGAACGTGTTATCTCACGAAATGGTCCAGTCGAGTGGCCGCCTCGGTCGTGCGATTTGATGCCGTTGGACTATTTCCAGTGGGGCTACGTCAAATCTATGGTCTATGCCAACAAGCCAGCGACGATTGATGAACTTCGTACGAATATCGGCCGATTTATGCTTGAAATCCGTCGAAAATTGGGTTCAGCGTCTGGACTGCAAGCGTGCCCGTGGTGGCCATGCATAAAAGATCGATTTCCATACATAATGGCATCGAACGTACTTTTACAGGAATAAAGAATTTCATTGATATCCAAAAACCGTTTTTGTTTTATTTAAAAAAAACTTTTGTAGCGCTCTTATTGAAGAACCCTTTATATTTAATTTTTCAGCAAATAAATTAAATAAAGCAAAATTTCTCCACAAATTTTTTTAATTTTTTTCAGTCTACTAATATTCAGCAAAAAGTTTAGTGATTTTAACAAGGATTTTTTTCATTTGCAATCGACTAAGTGTTAGCAAAACTTTTACTGAGACTACTATTTTGCTGAAATTACCAACTTTTTTGCTAGCACGCTCATGACTAAAAATTTGCTGACACGGAAACATTTTTTGCTGACTTAACTGACTTTTTTTGGATTTAGATTTTTTGTCAAAAAATATGAATATTTTAACTTTGTAGATTTAACTCTTTGTCCAATTGAAAACCATTACCCGATTGGAAATGTTAAGGTCGCTAAAAAAATAACTAGCAAGTCAACCATTTTTAAAACCTACCTCGTATTTATATGAATATGTAACAACAGAGACTAAATACAAGAACGCAGCTGTATCATATCTTCCTTTATATTTCCATACATTATATATGTATATATTTTTTCTGTGACATACTCTGGTATTGGTAACGATTAGAATGGGAGCCCAAAGACAAAAACAAAACTCAATATGAGGGGTGTTTTTTTTTATTAACCAGTGTTGCCATATATGGGGGGGTTTGATGATTTCAACTTCGATTTACGGAGGGAATTTTGGGGGGATTTTTAACCATGTCACACAGAACAACTTTTGAGTTTGTTGGAGAGAGGGGAAAGAAGTGTGGTAATTGGTACGGTGTGGCTTGTTCTCGGCAATTCGTTTTGTTTTCCATTCACATTAAAATTTATTTTCTTTTCTCTGTATTTCTAGTTATTTTTAGAAAATCAACAAAATCACAATTGGTTCACATATTATAAATTTGATAAAAAAAAAATGATCTTTTAAGCCAAATTCACAATGCTGGACTCAATTTTGCAGAGTTGATTTTGTTCTTTTCTTTTTCGCACTTACATATTTTTTGTATCATGCCATCTCTGTTTTAGTACACTCTGCAGAATGGAGTACTCCATCATTGTGAATGTGGCTTTGACCTCAAAAATACATATGTGCACTATTATATGAATAATGTTAAAATCTTGTTAGAAGTTGGAATTCATAAATTAACAATTATGAATTCCAACTTCTCAGCGCTATAAAATATATTGCCTGGGTAACCTATTTTTTTCTCCCGGGGGCCATACTGCAAGTTTAATTTAATTATTATTAGTTACCCCAAAAATTTGTTGTTGTTTTGTATACAATTTTTTGACATTTTCTTTTGTTAAAACGAATTTTTTTTTTAATTTGATTTAAACCTGAATTTCAGACCAATTTGTTTATTTTATTTATTGAATTATTTAGGAGGGATTTTAAGGGATTTCAATTTGTAAAATAGAGATATGAGCAAAAATATATCTGGCAATACTGGTCATAACTGTTGCTCCACTCTGTTGCTTCTATAGCAACAATTAAGTACTAAGTACCAAGCTCTTTTAATTAACATTATAAAATTTTATATTTCTCTTTCGCTCATTCTCTCAGCTTTCTCTTTCGCTGTTACAAAAATCACCTGTTAACGCTGCTAAGTATACTACTATTTTTCTACTCCTTCTGCTACATTTTTTTAATGTAGAATTTACAAAAGTATTATAAAAAGAGCTTTTACTATGTTTTGATTTTTTTATTACTATATATGGGGGTGTTTATTGTTTGAATAGATGGATGAATGGATTGATAGATGTTGCTTGACAGATTTTTTATCAGGGAAATGGTTTTGTTTTTGTTTCATTTGTGTTTTTTTTTGTATAAAATATTCAAGGTTTTTGAATATTATTTTATACCAAATTTAGAGTGAGCAAAAACTAGCTAGTTTTGGCAGAAAAGTTAATTAAAAAAGTTAAGTCATTAATAGCATTTTTTTAGTTTTAATGTATCATTTTTTAACAACCCATGTGAAAATCGAGATATATATGAACATATATGAGCATACATTGACTTGTATATGATCATGCACGACTATGCATAGTTCAATGTATGACCATACATGATCTCATATATTTCCATATAACTTTGTATCCGAAATTTGAGGGTATATGGCCATATATGATCATATATGAGTATATATGTGAGCACATATGGTCATATATGAACATGTATTGTCATATATGAACATGTATTGTCATATACCCCCAAATTTCGGATCCAAAGATATATGGAAATATATGGAATCATGTATGGTCATACATTGAACTATGCATAGTCATATATGATCACATATGTCCATGGATGATCATATGCAAGTCAATGTATGATCATGTATGTTCCTATATATTTCGATTTTCACATGGGAAACACTTTTCTTTATATTTTTTTATATTAAACGAAAATAAATACCAAACATTTAGCCCTATTATCGCAATGTCCTGTTAGCTACTAACTGGAACTTAAACTGGCACATTTGCAGTTGTTTCCTATATAAAATTGTAATTTAACTGTTTGTTAAAAAGTAACCATTAGTGTATTTTTACTGATTTTTCACAAGTAATTCTGAACAGCATTCAAAAACTCACCTAATTATTGCTTCTAAGGAATTCCTGCTCTAAAAGTGATCTTAGAAAGTGATTTTGATACAGTTTGTTTCCAAACAGATCATCGCGGTTCGATTCTTCTTTACTTATTTTTTTTTTATATTTATAATAAATTACTTAAATTCAATAAATTTTTAACTTTAAAAGTATATAAAATTAAAAAAGATGAAAGATTGCTACCAACGCACTTGTGGAATTAGTACTAAAAAAATATTGGATTGAAGTGCACCTTTTACTCTTGTTTAATAAGAACTTTTATTGTAGAGGATAAGGGACAATATCTCGCAATGACATTGTTTTTATACCAGTCAACTTTCATATCAAAGAATAGCTCAGTGGGAGAGAACTAGACTAGCAATTTTGAGGTCGCATGTTCGATACCCGGTGGCGACAATCAAAAAAATTTAAATAAGAAATATACAACTTTTGTTTTAAACTTTTATTTGATGAAAAGGGGTTTCCTTTGCACTCATTCGAAAAGCACTGAAAAATATTGAAAACTCAATGTTCAAAATATTGCTTAACTTTTTTATCAATCAATAAAAACAAATTACAAAAAGATATGTATCGTCTGTAGGAGTTGTTATTTTCAGGCAAATTTTCTATTTTTAGAAAAAAATAATTTATATAATTTCGTTGTTTTCTATTTTAAATCAAAAAATTAAAATATTTTCGGTTTTCTTTTTTGTTAAAATAGTTTGTTTATATACAAAATTATTTCAATTCAAATTACAAGAAATTCTTTACTCATACACTCAAACACAGCCAATAAAAATATGAACGTGTGTGTTGTGTATGGTGTAGTGTTTTGAAAATACAAACAAAAAAAAACTTTCGAATATGGAAAAACAAACCACAAAATCGTTTTTTTTTACGTTTTGTCAGTTAAAAATTTATGATTGTTTTAATAGAATTTTCAATTATTTTTATTTCTTTTATGGATTGTTTAAACAATGTTTGAAAATAAATAGCAAATGGTTTAAATATAATGAAAAATCAGTAGTCTTTTTTTTAATTCTGTTTTCAATTAATTTAATATGCATTTTATGTTGTTTTTAACGATAAAATATTGTGAGTGTAGTCCATTCATTGTAGTGGTGTTTCTACTGCTTTTTCATTTCTTTTTTCGCTTAATGAAGCTAACTGTTGGTAAAATTTGAACTGAATATTCAGTTATCGGGCCTTACAAATCAATATATAACAATACACAATTATTTTTTTTTTTTTAACTTTCTTTTGTATTGAAAATTATTTATAAAAGATTCCGCGTGTATTAAAAATGTTTATTTATGAAATTTTATTTGGTTTCGAATCTGGTTTTCAATATGTATAGAAAATGTATTGAAATGCTAAAGACCGAACTATATTAAGCAAAGTCCAGTTAAGAAAAAGAGCTATTCCATACAAAGGCATTCGTGTACCCATATTCACAGCAAAAATAAATGGTAACCATCTTCGGTTATCACTTCTTCCATTGCTTCCTAGTGTTCGTGTTCTTTTACTACATTTGTGGAAATTATTCTAAGAAATTAGCAAAATTATTCACGTGTACCCTCAGGCATCTTCTGCAGTTAAGATTTTTTATTTAGTTGAGAGTATTTCAGTTTTGTTATCTTCAAGTGAAAAACATTAATTTATAGAAGAAATGTAAATTTTAACTACATTTGTAAGTCAAATAATTAATTTCAAGCACACAAAGAGGATTATGTCGTTAAAATTAACTGCAAATGCAGTTAAAAAAGTGTCACTGCAATTGCATTTTAATTAACTACAACTGCAGGTAGTTTGAATTGCAATTATAGTAAAATTCACTTCATTATCAGTTAATTTTAAATGCGTTTGCAGTGTGCACTTGTTGAACTGCAATTGGAGTTAATTTTACTGATATAATTCTCTTAGTGCAGACATTCTTTTATTATTAAAAACATAAACCAAATAAATTCAAGTCATTTTTGTTAGTTGTTTGGAATAATTTGTGTTTTATTTTAATGACAGTCAACAAAAACTGCAGGCGTATATACAAAGAGGGGCCTATATACTCCACCTCTTGAGAGCCCAAACATCATGATTAATTTTTTTAAAGATACATTCTTGTCTATTCCTACGAAAAGTCTGTGGCTCTTGGTTGTGACTATATTCCCTTTGTGTCTATTGTTGCAAGGTCATAATATATTATATTTAATGAAATTTTTGTTTGAAAACTTAAAAAAAATTAAGACCAGGCATCGACGCAATCATAACATTGACAAATAAAATTTTTTCTATTGTTGGTTATACATGAATGGATGTCACTACACTTCTGGATCTGTTATACAACAGAGTAGTATATTGGAAGATGACAAAGCAAAATGTGGTAAATTTTTTGTTGTTGCTTTTATTTTTTCTTTGATATTTAAAATATTTAATGTCGCTTCTCATTCATACTGAGCCCAAAACTAGAAGTTTTCGTTTTTATAAAGTTTTCGATTTGAAATTTGTATGGGATTTGACAATCGAAAACAAAATAAATTTGAAAACTACTAGTTTTGGGTTCAGTATAAATGAGGTATAAGTAATAATTTGCTAAATAAGTTCTGGGATTTTATCACATTTAATTCTTTTAATGCGAGAAACCGCTGATCTTTCTCAAGAGCACCATCCATAAATCTTGACGAGCTTTGGCCGGGTATGAATATCGACATCGTTTTCATTGATCGAGTCACTTATCAGACTACCCAGAAGGTGTGGGTTCCTCCTCTAATGATAGAGGTTGTAGCCATACTGATACTACTCAAGCGTCAAAATTCAGATGATTGGAGAATCATCAGGGGGCGAGCGAGGGACAGAGGAGATGGAAAGTACTTATATCTAAAAGTCGGTTCGGCGACTTTGCGCCTACTGCGTCTCTACAAGGGTTAAACCAATTTTCAAGATGATTCTTCCCACGGGAGGAACTAGCAATGAGTTCTTAAGGCATCAAGTTGGTGCAGATTGAGGCAGTAACTGACGAATTACTGCGTTTTATGGGGAAGGCAGACATGAACGTGTATCGGCACTTGAGGGGAAGGTCATGCCCACTCTTTACCTTGCTTCAATTCTGACTCTCCGAGACTCCAAGGCTAGAAAGTTTCACACGAATGTACATTTTCTAATCATTATAGGATTATTTTCAGCATTGATCTTTCTGTTGATGAAATGATTCCAAAAAGGAATCCTAGGAAGACAAACTGGACTAAGTTCCGCAATTTTGTTCATACCGAGCCTAGAGCTGGACAAGACTTGGAAGGTTCAGTACGTCTATTGAGCGTATCTGAACTCCTATCCTGAGCACTTACCATCGAGGAAAATTCAGCAACCATGGTGAACACCGGGAAGACTCTTCAATAAGGCGAAGACGTATAACAGGCCGCAGGACTGGACACAGTATCGCCTCAGTTTTAATGCCTTCAAGAAAGCGACTCGCAGGGCAAAAATTAAATCGTGGTCTAGATTCTGTGGAGAAATAGAGCACACTACAGAAGCTGCGATGCTCCGTAAGGTTCTAAGGCTCGCAGTTCACCAGAATTTCTGATATGGCCTGATGATACCTTCACGGAGAGCAGTCGGAAGACCATTGAACTCCTGATGGATACTCACTTTCCTGCTTGCAATGATAAGATCTGGTACAATGTCCCACTGGATGCATATTCATCAACTGCACGTGAGGTAGTTGAGCACATTAAGTCAATGGTAGACGAACGAAAAATTGCTTGGGCGGGACGGAATGGTATTTTCCAGGCACTTTTGCGGGAGTCTCTGGATATTATTATGCCATGACTGCTTCGTATTTTTATACCCTACACCACTATGTGGTCATTATACCCTAACCCACTATGTGGTCAGGGTATTATAAGTTTGTGCGGATGTTTGTAACACCAAAAAATATTGGTCCCAGACCCACCTTATAGTATACCGATCGACTCAGAATTTTTTTTTATTTCGATTTAACGATGTCCGTCTGTCCGTCCGTCTGTCTGTCTGTCCATTTTGTGCGCACTCTACAGGTCGCAAATATTAAGATATTTTGATGAAACTTGGTACACCGATTTATGTCGGCCCAAGGACGACGCCTATTGATTTTGGTTAACACCGGTCCATGTTTAGACCTAGTGCCCATATAAGGGTCCCCCCAAAATTATATTGTTTATACGCTGCAGGTCGCAAATATTAAGATATTTTAATGAAGTTTGGTAAACAGACCTATGTCAGTCGAAGGACAAAGTCTATTGATTTTGGTTAACATCGGTCCGTGTTTAGACCTAGTGCCCATATAAGGGTCCCCCCAAAATTGACTTGGTTACAAACTGCAGGTCGCAAATATTAAGATATTTTAATGAAATTTGGTTCGCTGACTCGAATTATAGAAAATTTTGACACAAGTCTCATTTTAACCCATTCGAATTTCGGATCTAAACATTAGTTGGCTTTTATCCAGACTGGTGTAGGGTATTGTATAGTCGGCAACGCGGCTTTAACCCTTTTACTCGTTACTGATAGTTTTGTATCTGGATGTTGGTCACAGATTACAGACTCTTTCATCGTTTTTATTGAAAACGCTGGAGCGACTGGTATATGTTTATGTGAGGAGCATCCTCGATGCAGATAACTTCAGTAGAGCCCAGCACGCACAGCTCAAGGGGAGTTCGGTGAAAACGGGTCTGATTGAGGTTGTCTGCATAATTAAGGATGCTGTTCAGGACCGTGAGTATGTGTTGGCATCCTTCCTAGACGTGAAAGTACCCAATCAGAAAATTACAAACGGGAAAGCGATGGCAATGCACTTTAACAGGTGGTGCAAGTACTGGCAAAAAGTGCTTTCCCATTCCCAAAACGATGGAATCTGGAAATATATTTTACAAAATAAAATTAAAAAAAAGTTCATATGAATTTTTTTTTGGTCCTGCCGTAGTTTGAACCCAGGCCTTCAGATTGGCAGACGATTGCTCTACCCACTGAGATAACGAGACATATAATACATGGTGGCTAAACACATAAATGAGTGGTCACAGCTGGACAACTACAGCCTGTGCTAAAATACTAGCACTGGGAAACAATTTTTTGGGACTAATATGCCAGTGTTGGGAGAGCAAAATAAAAGTTATTCTTAAAGGAGCTTTCCCACAAACAAAAAAATTGATTTTATAAAACAAAAAAATTTTTAAATTAAAAAAAATCAAAAAAAAATATTTTTGCTTGCAGCCGGATTTGAACTCGGAGCCTTCTGACTACAAACCTTTTTTAACGAAGCGTCAGCATTTTTATAAAATCATTGTTCAACCAGTGAATTGATTTTTATGCAGCTGGCAATTTCTGACTAGATAGCACTGGATAACCACTGGTTGCAAACCTTGGCATATCACTCTATTCCCATTCTTTGCCAGTGGTTTTTTTTTATAAACCACCGAAATTTTTGTAAAACAAATACTAGCAAAACGCTTTTTGCAAACGCTGGCAAAGCGTCCCAAATGAAGTTTCTCCCAGTCATTTATTTTTAACGCCGTGGTTACCCAGCGGTATGCCAGTGCTTGAATTTTTGTACTACTGGGGATTTCTGACTGGATAGCTTTCAACAATGTTCGATCATTAGTGGCTTCGAGGGTATTGGCACTGACCCGCAGATAACCTTGTAGACGGGCAACATGCTCAGGAAGAGTGCTATAAATTCGAGCACAGGGAATGATGAGGAGCAGAAGGTGGTCAAAGGGGGCACTACACAGGGCGTTATATCTCCTATTCTGTGGAGAAATGATCCCCTTGAAAGTACAGCATTTTCTTTGTGTCTGTCCGGCACTGGAGGAGCGGCGACTCCGTAATCTGTGAAGCAGGTTTTTTGACGACCTGGACAGTCTGCGCGATGTTTCTTTGTCTGGTCTCGAGGACTTTTTGAGAGGATGGGAATGATTTAAGGTTTTTCGGGTCGTGGTTTTTCTTTCCATGTGTATGAGGGGGAGCCTGAGGGAATGGCGCTGGGCCTTATGGCCTCCGAGTGCATTCTACGTTCTGGCGGGCTCCTATTCAACCTAACCTATTAACGTCTATTAAAATTTCTTCAAATGTCGCTCAGAGATGATATTACTTAACACAAAGGGTTATTAAATTAAGGGAACGCAATTCGCTCAGTTAATGAAAAAAAAATATATAAAATGTGGCTAAAAATAGGAAATTTAAATTTTTTGGTGCACTTTTAATAGTAAAATTATATTTTTCAATGTTGCTAGTGATAGATTTCGTCATATTTATTATAATTTAAGCATAAAATTTATTTATAGCCCGTTTCCTGTTTGCAGGCACAAGCTGTGAATATACACAGAAAAAACAGTAGGCACCAACAATGGGAATTTGTAAAAGCAATCACATTTTCTTTGAAATTGAAATTTTATTTCCAACAATTTTTTTGTTTGAAATATTTGTAACTCGTTTGTAAATTGTTATCTTCATATAAAAATTGTTTAAAAATAAAATTTCAAAGTTACAAAAAAAAAACAATTTTTTTTTGGATTTACAAAATTCTTTGTTGATGCCTTTTTAAAAAGTTTTTTTTTTGTATTTACAAATTTGGTATGAGAAAGGTGTTTAAAAATTTAATTAGAATTTTGTAAATTCTTTCTGTGTAGGTTTAGGTTTTGTGTTTTCTTGTTTTTTTTTTTTTTGATCTGGTGTTTTAATTATTTAGTTATATGTTAACCCTTCTTTGCATGATGATGGAAATTTCCATTATTGAAGAAAAAAAAGCACACAAACACGTAATTTTTTAATTTTTTTGTTGCTAGCAACAATTTACATGACTATTGTTTTCAGAGACTGTTAATTATAGAGATAGGAAATCAAAACTTACACTACTCACCGATAGAGGGCGTTGAAATTTAGTATTACCTGAGCAACTATTTAGTATCAGTTTAATATCAGTTGAGCCTATATTTAAAAGTAAAAAGCTGCTGAAAACTGCACCAAATAAGGAAAAAACAATCGTGAAATATATTCAAATAATAAATAATCCTGATTGTTTTAGTTGGAGCACATCTGTAAAAAAATTAAAGTAAGCTTCATTATCAATTAGCAGGTTTAAACTTGTCACCCAATACATTACATTGTTTTTTTTTCACAAAAAAAGAAAAAATCATGCAAAGAAGGGTTAATGAAATGTTACACACAATATATTTGTATCTTCCTTTTCACAGATTCATGAAGTATTGCATTATATTTTTTAATAAATTTAAAAATTCCACAATATTTATTAAACACTGAAAGAATCTTTCTGTTTAGACACAGGACTTCAGCATCACTAAGTTATTATGACAGCGTTATCACACTTTTCTTTTTTACTCAAAATTTAAATAAAAACAAACAAAAAGGCTAAAAAAGGTAAAGCATTTTTCAAATTTTGTTAATCAAATATATTTAGCGATTGTTTCTCTCTCATTTTGCGCTGTTTTCAACAATTTTTGTGTGTTTTAAGTATAAGCTGATACTCACTAAACTGTTACTAAATATTTGTTGAGGTAATATTAAATTTTATCCCCACTACCGGTGAATAGTGTAAGTTACGATATCTTATTTCTATAATTAATAGTCTCTGTTTAGACCCGATTGCGGAATGTCTCGTTGAAATTTAACTTTTATATGGAAAAAAAACAACAACAGTGTCGGATAAAGTCCGAGTTAGTAGCTAAATGGGCAATCCAAAAATTTATTCCATTTGAGATGAAATAAACTCAACACGAAATTTTTTGAAATCATGGAAGATTCTAACTTTAAATAGCCATTATTTAAAAACTCGTCCAATGGTTTAAAACTAATTTATTTTGAGTATTATTTATCATTTTAAATTATACTACTATATATTTTTTTATCTACTCTTTCTCTGCTAATTGAGCAGATATTTTAATTATCGTTATTTAATTAATTACTTTCTTACCCACTTACAATCAACACTACTTATGTTTTTTTTATAATTTTTCGTATAGCTCTCATTACAATTTTTGTCTAATTTGTTTGGGCCTGATGATACTCCGGAGACTTTTAAGAATTCATCGGTCTTTTCTTCTTTTATGGAAAACCACAAAACAAACTTATATGAATTTAATTAAATCAAGTTCTAAACCAAACTGTAAATAAAAAATGTAAACACACATACAATACTCACAAATATAATGATACACAATTAGGGTAGAACAGGGATGGAATATTCAGCTCTTATAAAATTGTACTGAATATTGTTATTTGCTAAAGTAGATTTAGTAAAAATCTGTAATTTTCAAAAATCACAAAGTATTTATTTGAAAAGTTAACTATCGGTCAATCTAGTTGCTCAGGCAATCTGGTAATGCCTTCACTGAAAATATTATTACAGTAACTGACTGTAGTTTATTTAAAAAGTTATCCGTACATTTATTTTTAAATGATTATTCAGTTAAAATACAAAGAAATATATTTTTTAACTGTTTTTGTCGTTTATTTAAAAAACTAAATTACATATAAATACGGATTTTTTGTTACAGTTAATATTTTCATTTAAAATGTTTTGTTAAAAAAAGAATTCCTTTTCGATTTCTAGGTTAGTTAAAAAATTTAATAAACTAAATACGGATTTTGTAGTTAATTTTTTGAAATTTAAAAAAACTAAATAAATGAAAAATAATTATTTTTTTAAAGATTTTTTAGTTTATTTATTAACATTTAAAAATAAATGAAAAGTTCTTTTGATTTAAATGAAAAGTCAGTAGACCGGTTTTCAAGTGATTTTTCATTTATTTGAAATTACATTTTCAGTAAATTTAAACTACAAACTATTTTGAGTGTTGTTATAACTATTTATCGTCCTCAAGAATGTTCTTTGTTAGTGCTGTGAAATTGGGGAATGATTTACCTAATCACATTAAAATCGTTAGCCGTGTTTTGTTATTTAAAATGGCAGTTGCTAATTATTTCAATAATTAATTATTACACTCAAAATAGTTTGTAGTTTAAATTAACTGAAAATGTAATTTAAAATAAATGAAAAATCATTCAAAAGAACTTTTCATTTATTTTTAATCATTTAATCAAACTTGTTCGACTCTGGAGTACGGCTTTGCTGCTCTCTAGAGTTAACATTGTTCTGTTAACTCTTTAACATGACAAATATACCTTAAAAAACACACCACTAATTTGTTCACATCTCTAATTGTCAATAAATTTGACAAAAAAAATATATTAAAAAACATAAAACCAATACAAAATATTTGTATTGGAAATTTTATAATAAAATAAAAAATGATTTCAAAATTTATTCAGCTGGAACAAAGCCTGGAAATTCGCGAAACAAAATGTAAGTATTTAAGTGTCAAATATTTGCTGACGTAACTCTACTCTGCATTGTGAACAGCTAACATTTTAATCTGTGCTGCAGAGTAGAGTGACTCTACCATTGTGAAAGAACCTTAAATGTTAATAAATAAACTACCTTAATCCTTAAAAAATAATGATTTTTCATTTATTTCGTTTTTTTAAATTTCAAAAAATTAACTACAAAATCCGTAAGAATAAATGATATTTAGTTTATTTAATTTTTTTAACTGACCTAGAAATCGAAAAGCAATTCTTTTTTTTAACAAAACATTTTAAATGAAAATATTAACTGTAACAGAAAATCCGTATTTATATGTAATTTATTTTTTAAATAAACGACAAAAAGAGTTAAAAAATATATTTCTTTGTATTTTAACTGAATAATCATTTAAAAATAAATGTACGGATAACGTTTTAAATAAACTACAGTCAGTTACTGTAATAATATTTTCAGTGTATGTTTTTACTAGAATGTATTTTTAATTTTGGTTTTAATCTAATCGAATTTTAGTTCGTTGACCATATTATTTGAAGCCGATTTATATATTTAAGTTGTTATTACAATTGCAATTGTGTTAAATTATTAATTTAATTATATTTAATTATGTTAATGTACTATTGTTGATGTGCTTTAAGAGACTTTAAATCTTATTTGCACTAAATAAATAAAAAATAAAAAAAATAAAGTTACCAACATTAAATACAGTAACACCATTTGAAAAAGTATTAATTTTGTTTTAGTAGCATATAAAAATTAAAATATTCCACTCCTGGTGTTCATATTTTGTACACCTACTTACACACATATACATTTACTTATACATATATACGCGCACGTCTATAATTACATGACTCTCCTTAGAAATTAAATATTAATTAGTCATTTTTTTGTTTTTGTTGCTCCAAAAGCTAATAAGTAGAAGGAACCTAACTAAAATATTCATATAGCATCTTTGTATCACCCTCTATTTCCCTTTACCATCTTCGCGTCTCCTTTTTCCAGTTCGTAGAATTCACAATAGAAAATAGCATATAAATTAGCACATCAGCACCAAAAAATTTACCAAAATAATATGGAAATATACATTCATATATAAAATGAATGATAGAATAATACTTGCACATCATACTTGGGACTAATGAATCAGGTGGCCTAATTATTTGATGATTTCATTGCCATTGCTTTAATATCACTGCAATTATTTTCCATATCAAATACTTTCGAAAAACAATATCTAAGAAAAAACGAGTAAAAAGGTTAAAGTCGGGCATGCCGACTATACAATACCCTACAATGTTAGGATCCGAAATTCGAATGGGTTAAAATGGGGCTTATGTCAAAATTTTCTATAATGTGAGTCAGCGCACCAAATTTCATTAAAATATCTTAATATTTGCGACCTGCAGTTTGTAACCAAGCCAATTTTGGGGGGACCCTTATATGGGCACTAGTTCTAAACATGGACCGATGTTCACCAAAATCAATAGGCTTCGTCCTTGGGCCAACATAGGTCTATGTACCAAATTTCATCAAAATATCTTAATATTTCCGACCTGCAGCGTATAAACAGTATAATTTTGGTAGGACCCTTATATGGGCACTAGGTCTAAACATAGACCGATATTCACCAAAATCAATAGGCTGCGTTATTGGGCCAATATAGGTCTGTGTACCAAATTTCATCAAAATATCTTAATATTTGCGACCTGCAGCGTATAAACATTATAATTTTCGTAGGACCCTTATATGGGCACTAGGTCTAAACATGGACTGATGTTCACCAAAATCAATAGGCTGCGTTATTGGGCCAATGTAGATTTGTGTACCAAATATCATCAAAATATCTTAATATTTACGACCTGCAGCGTATAAACAGTATAATTTTGGTAGGACCCTTATATGGGCACTAGGTCTAAACATGGACCGATGTTCACCAAAATCAATAGGCTGCGTTATTGGGCTAACATAGGTGTGTGTACCAAATTTCGTAAAAATATCTTATTATTTACGACCTGCAGCGTATAAACAATATATTTTTGGTAGGACCCTTATATGGGCACTAGGTCTAAACATGGACCGATGTTCACCAAAATCAAACTTGTTCGTCCTTGGGCCAACATAGGTCTGCATACCAAATTTAATCAAAATATCTTAATAGTTGCGACCTGTAGAGTGCGCACAAGATTGCATGGACAGACAGACAGACGGACGGACGGACAGACGGACATCGTTAACTCGAAATAAAAAAAAATTCTGAACCGATCGGTATACTATAAGGTGGGTCTACGACCAATATTTTTTGGTGTTACAAACATCAGCACAAACTTATAATACCCTGACCACATAGTGGTGTAGGGTATAATTATATATGATTATATGCAACACCACCAATATTTAGCTAGATGTTTTTATATTATATTAAATAAAATATATTTGTATATAAAAATTTTTACTCGGGTATACTTATAAATATTGTATACTCGGAAACACAGTTGGTATTGAGTACTGCTGGTAAATTAGTTTACTTTTGAATACTCGATACTACTCGATATTTTTAATTTGGATACTCGATACTTTTAACGGTTTTTAAATTTGAAACTTTTTAAAATATTTATTTAAATTTATAAACATTTAAACATTTAGGCCCGATTGCTGAATGTTCAGTTAAAATTTAGCCTACAGTTAAGTTTAAATTTTGTATGGAAAGCAACAACAAATGTGTCAGTCAAAGTCAGTAAGTTACATTTAAAAAATTTTACAGGAGAAGCAAAAAACATTTTAAATTTGTTTGCGCTTACACTGGGGGCTGTTTAGAATTTTCTTAATAAAATCGTCGGGTTTAGTCGTAGGAAAGTAAAATATTGCAGGAATATGTATTTTGATGCGGTGCATCATAATCGATCAAAAAGTCGATTTTGAATTTTGTGTAACTTACGGCTTTTTTGGTTTAATATGACGATATGCTTTTCATAGTTTATTAATAGGGCAAGGAATTTCATGCACTTAAAAATCAAAAATGTGCGCCTAAAATATGTGGCTAAAAAAGAAAAATATGCACTAAAAATATAAGAAATATGCATTTTAAAACTTAAAAATATATTTAAGTAAATTATTTTCCAAACAGACACAGAACTCGAAGATTTTCCGTAGGTCAATAAGGTTGTTAAGAGTGTTTATTTTGATTGAATCAAAATATAAAAACGTATCAATTTAAAAATAGGCACAAATATGCATTAAAAAGACACCAAATATGCATTTAAAGTAAAATATGCAAAAACATTCATTTTTGACAAAATATGCAAAAATATGCAACTACAAATCGATGCCAATTCGTTCTAAATTTGATGATTCGGATAAATATTTAGTCCATATTAGTTTTGGACTATCGAGAAAAACATGCATTTGCATAGAATTCCTTGCCCTATTTATTAACATATACTTTTAAATATGTGACTTCTAATTTTTTTTCTTTTAGCAGAGTTGTATTTTTGTGATAAATATTTTAGCGAAGCCACATTTTTGTGGTAAATATTTTATCGAAGTCACAGTTTTGTGGTAAATATTTTAGAGGAGTCACATTTTTATTTCATTTTTCCGTCGAAAATTAACTCTGAAAATATCGAGTAGTAGTTTTAAGTATCGAGTACCCAAAAAAGACAAATACTCGATACCCACTACTCATATTTTTACCAGCAAAGTATTGAGTACTCAATACTCAAATGTTCAAATATTTTACAACTCTACTACAGGGTTGCTGAAATACTTAAACTTATTTAACAAATTTTGAAAAATAATTTGCTGAAGGCTTGTCCTTATCCGGATTTCATTTTCGCTCAGGAAATCTTTAGTGGACTACTTTCCTAGAATTTCAGGAAATATTTGTTAGGTTAAATAAGTACAACCTCCATGAGAGTTTATTGTTCTCGTCCAGGAGCATTATTTAACATTTGAAATATCAAAGAAAAACAACAACAACAAAAAATTACCACAATTTGGTTTGTAATCTTCCGAAACACTATTCTGTTATTCTGCCATATCTAACAATGTAGTGACATCTATTTATGTATACCCAATAATATAAGATCATATGTTTTCTTTAAGTGTCAGTTACATTTAAATTTGAACAAGCACTTAAATATTCGTTATTTCAAATTTATTTTTATCGAAATAAACATTAACCGCATTAAAGTAAATAAATGTGATGAAACCCCAAAAAAATTTAATATATTGCGACCAATTTACGTCATAAGATACATTGACACGCTCCGATATTGACATGGAATATTTTTTGGAATCCATACAATATGGAATGGAATGTGGAACGAGAGAAAATGGAGCACGAAATGTAGGGAACGAGTTGGAATGAAACGGGGAACGAAAGTTGTATTATCAGAGTGTATTATTTTGTATTAAAAACTGGTGAAATAAGCCTCCTTGTAAGTACTTCATACAAATAAATCCTTCGGAACCTTTTAATAAATTGTAATTCGATTTTTGTAAGCATTAAAGTCAGATGCTCACAGTACCAGTGAACTGCAGCAGTGCTGTCAAATTTGTTTCTTGAATTTCGAGAAAACCATTCAATAATTTTAATAACTTTTTTTTATTGGATTTTGTTTGAACACAGTTATTGTTTAATTAGAAATTTTTTCTTATTTCTCGACAGTGACAAATAAGTAAAATAAAAAAACCTACTTTAGCGACAAAACGTCGCACTGCGGTAAAATACTGGCGACACTGCATTTATTTGATTTAGGCTTTAGAGTGATTTTATTATCATTAGTAATATTTTTTCTAATGCAAAATATTTCATTGCTATTTAATGGCTATGAAATTGTTTCCATTGTCAATTAACTGTAATGAAATTTCAATGGTAATGAAAATTTCCCAAGTATGTTGTATGGTCTATTGTAAGGCTGGCAGCTTTTAGTATGTAGAAAAACTTTTTTCGCCCAAATTCCAATTACACTGGATCACAGCCATTTTGCACACCAAATACAAAAATGTGTTTTTTAATAGTTTATCTTGTTAAACACAAAAATCACGTTAAAAATGTATGGATTTTATTTTGCCTGATAATTGATAAAAATCCAAAGTCGTAAAAAATTGCCAGTCTAATATAACGTCGTTATAATATGGCTTCCAAAAAAACACAAACAATATTAACAAATAAAGAAAATTAAAGCATTCCTGTAGTGACAATTAGTCATTGTACATTAGGGTTATAACTTTTGATGTTTTTTAGCAAATATCAAATTTTCTATCCATAAAATATATTAAGAAAGATGATATTACTTCTTCGCTGTTTTCAAAACAGTTTCCGCATAAACCTTGTAATATATTTAAAGCCGAACGATGCGTATCGATCTATAAAGAAACTTTTAGAGACAGTCATTTAATATTGACGGCCCAGTCAGAAAAATATGAACCGCAAGGTGTTGGTAAAGCATCGGCGAATGTAGTACAAGCAACGAGCATATAATTAAAAGAGCTACCAACTCACACAACTTCTGTTAAATCACTCTCTTCTTATTTTGTATCGAAAAATGTTACCATATGAATTACACATATCTGTAAAGGCTAACATTTTTCGATACAAAATGTTAATGTTCGAAAGAGGCGATGAAAACCGCCTGGTACAAGTGTTGGCAAAACATCCGATTTCCAACTCAAATAGCACTAGTATGGCGTCGTTATGATAACAACGGAGGACGTTATCAAAAGAATATCCAATAATATCAAATTAAGATCCCAAAATATCCCACGCGATTATTTTATATCCAATTAGATACATATGGATAATATAACTTTGGATATTTATAAAAATATAAAAAAAAACCGAAACATATATTTGCTAAGAAACAAAGCAAAAGCAGAAAATATAGCTAAATTTTTGGCAAAAATTGGATATGAAGCCAAATTTTTATTGTAATTTGAATCCGCAATATGTGGTAAGTTTGTTTTTTATTATTTAACAAAAAACTTCTTAACATTTGTTTTTTCCCCTTTAGCATAATATTTTGTTAAATGCAAATATAGGATTGTACACTGAAAATATTATTACAGTAACTGACTGTAGTTTATTCACAAAGTTATCCGTACATTTATTTTTAAATGAGTATTCAGTTAAAATACAAAGAAATATATATTTTAACTGTTTTTGTCGTTTATTTAAAAAATAAATTACATATAAATACGGATTTTCTGTTACAGTTAATATTTTCATTTAAAATGTTTTGTTAAAAAAAGAATTCCTTTTCGATTTCTAGGTCAGTTAAAAAAATTAAACAAATTAAATATCATTTATTCTTACGGATTTTTTAGTTAATTTTTTGAAATTTAAAAAAACGAAATAAATGAAAAATCATTATTTTTAAAGGATTTTGTAGTTTATTTATTAACATTTAAAAATAAATGAAAAGTTCTTTTGATTTAAATGAAAAGTCAGTAGACCGGTTTTCAAGTGATTTTTCATTTATTTTAAATTACATTTTCAGTTAATTTAAACTACAAACTACTTTGAGTGTACAGTTTATGGGGCAATCCATTAAAAATTCTGAAGCTGGACCTTATTTATCTATTTGCCGAAGTTTTTCATTTTGTGTTACCACATACAGAGTACCTTCTACTATAAAAAATCGAATAGTTTGCGTGGATTTTTTCGATTAAAAAAAATCTTCAAACTATAAGGACTTAAATCGTTATCTAAGGAAAATTTCACACGTTCTGAGAACTTTTTGTATTTATATTCTTTGTACCTCACATTCTATTGAATGTCTGTTAAAAAAAAGGCAGAAAATTGATAAAAAATTTTCCTGCGGTTAAAATCTACAGAGTCTGAGGGCTTTTCTCAAACAACTCCTACAGGTTGTGACTCCTTACTATAGAAAACGTCAATTTCTCATATTCTTTTAGCTACAAAATCACTTCGATTCTATACTTTTTTAATGCCTTAACCTTTACAAAAGCCTTCAGATTGTGCGGGCTTTTATTCAAAGAAACTATCAGTTTCTATATTCCTATATAGAAACCCTGGGATTTGTAAATTTTTTTCTGTAGAAAATCTCTAAGATTCTAAGTACTTTCTCATGAAAAAATCCTGCGAATTCTCTGAAATTTTCCCTATGGAAAACCCCTCAGACTCTGAGGACCTTTCTGCATAGAAAAACCCTCAGATATTAAGGAGTTTTTCCTTTTAAAAAACTATCAGATTCAGAGGACTTTTTTGTATAGAAAATACTGAAATTGTGGGGATTTTTTCCTATAAATACCCCCTCAGATTTGGAGTTTTTTTTTCCTGGAAACCCCCTCAGAATTTTCTTATCTTTTATATAGAAAAAATGCTGAAATTAGTAGTACATATTTTGTGAGAAAAACTCTGATATTTGTATTTTAATTATGCATATTCTGTAATTGATAATTTTCATGTTATTCGCTATCATTTTTATTGCATTGTTAATAAAATTTTTATTTTTTAACGCATTTGGTTTTATTTTAAAGGAATATAGGCTACAGTATTTAATAATAAGCATTTTCATTGTATATATGTGCATTATTAAGCGTATATTTAAACATCTCAAATGTAGGTTAGTACATTTAATAAGCTTTTTTAGACACATAGCTTTTAAATTTCAACAAAATTTAAATGTTGCCAAAACTCTTTGCTACAATTAAAAACTTACTTTTGGACACATTGTGTCTATTATTTTTTAAAACAATGTGTCTATATATTTTAAATTTAAACATTGTGCCTAATTTTGCCCAACTTATAGTAGGTATCAAGTTACCTCCTTTTAATAGAGTAGATTTCAACGGAAATTTATTAGAGTGAATGGAAGGTTTTTATTCTAAAATTACCGAAAAAAGACAATTTTTATTAGGTAAAAATTTTGCAGAAAAATAAAACAAAGTTATAACCCTATTGTACACATACAAAAAAAACGTTTGTGAATGTTAGTGGGAACAAGGAATGTGGATGATACACAATTTCTTTTTTAATAGAGTAATAGCCTGACATGTGCAAAAGTCGATAATAAGGAATACTTATACATTTTAATAACCAATGATTTTTCCAAAAATAATATTACCCAAAGCTGCGAATAATTAATAGTTTTGTAATGACATTACATATTGTTCTTTATAATTATGCTTATACACATACTTAAACAGAAAATCTTTATAATTGTTTACATTTCATCAGAAGTTCATTACCATTTGTTTCCTTTTTTGTTTTACGGTAAAACTCGTTTAATATTAATACGAGAAAGATTATTCAAGTTTAAAGATTAATCGTTTTTTCAATTCATAAATGCTTTGCAAAGTTAATAATGAGTTACTTATACACAGAAAAAATTATTAACCTTATTTATCTAATTAAAGATATGTTAAAAATAAAATTTATTTATAAACAAAACTTTAATTGAATCAATTAGTATTTTAATTGACTTTAAAATGTTTTTTGTAATATATTTTACCACATAATTGCCATATTTTTTTTTTTTAACTGTATGAAGAAATAGAAAATTTTTAGTATAAAAACCAAAGCTTTCAATAAAACAAAACATAAGCAGTTTTTCAAATACTAATACCAAAGTGACATACACGCATCCTTTTGTTCAATATCGTATTTTTTTAATATTCAATTAATGTTTTAATCGAATTTTGTTTCAATTATGGCGAGTTTTTAAGATGTCAGTTAAACTTGGTTTAGTTAAACCGAAAACGAATTTTGTCAGCCATTTCAAAGTTTATTAACAAAAATTTGCCGGAAAAACTTTTTCTCGAGTATAATTTATTTCTTTATTGAAATAAAACAAAATAAATCACATTTTAAAAGCAGTATTCCAGTTACAAACTGCGTTAAACTAAGTTTAAAGATAATCCACTTCCTAAAAACTGGGCCTTAGTAGTATAATTTGAGTGATAGGTACAAAATAAGTTAAAATTATAATTAATATAATCATAATATTAAAATAAAAAAATAAAAAAATAAATAAGAAACACAAAGCTGAATAGGAAAGAAAGCTATGAATTAGCTGCACTACATTCAAGGCCTTACTTGGATTAGATGGCTAAGATTTCGCAACTTTGCACTGTGGGCATCGTCGTTTTTTGGCCAAAAGTACAATTCAGGTAAAGGGAAATATGTTTATATATTCAAAATCTAGGATTGTTGAATATTTTGTGAGTGAAATATTGTATCATTGTGGTTACTCGTTGTTAGTTGGCGAGATTTCAAAGTCAAAGTTTTTCAATTTTATGGCATTTTTTATTTTATAATGATAGAATAAAAAATCATAAATAAACAATAAGTTGTTCCAAAAACAATCTCAAATTATAAAACTGAAACCAGTTCTCAAAAAAAAAAAATAGAAACCTGTTAAGTATATACGAAAAAGTAACAAAATTATTAATTTTACCTCAAAAATGTGGGTTTTTTGAAAATCCTAAATTTTCAAAAAAAGCTCCAAAATGTTCCAAGAGATATTTGAAAAACTTGAATGCCAATGTGTTCCATAAGATGTCTTCTACCTAGGTTTTTGCGACCGTTGATAAACTTTCGAGATTTTGCCCTTTAACTGAAAAAGTACCTTCAGATACCGCTGATTTCCAGCATTCCAGAGTTTTAGTAAAAACTAAAAAATAGCACTAAAAATTACCTTAAATTAAGATACTGGTTTTCTTACACAGACTAGCCCCCTAAAGTCCAGGTTTGTGGGACATTTGAGTGCCAATTCTGAATAAGTACGAAAGTTTTGACTTATTTCTGGCATTGAAGTTAAATTTTCCAATTTGATGTCTTCAGAGACTTATAGTAGAATTTCATGACAAATATTTTTGCGGAACATTTTAACCCTCTAATTCTTCAAATTATGGGTCTTTTTTGACACTTTTTAAAAAGGCCCAAAGGAGACCCTTTAATTGCAGAGTTAGAGGGTTAAAATGTTCCACAAAAATGTCCCTCGCAGTGTTTTACATAAGTTCGCTGAACATTTCCTATACCTCAAATGGAAGATTCACATGGTTTCCTATGCCGATTCACAATAAAAATTTTCAAAAGAGGGGAAATTTTAACCCCCCAAAAACATAGGGCCAGACGAAAACTTTTAAAACGCCGATACACTTATATTTTTCTTTGGTCCCTCTGCCAGAATTAGTTGTCATCAGAACCTTTTTTTTGTACAGTGTAATTTATTTTCCAACACATAACAATTTTAAATTTATGGCCGCCATATTGGATCGGCCATCTTGAATTTTTAAAATTGATTTCAGATTCGTAATCTGCTACCCAAAAACTTCCCCTGGTGGAAATTTGAATTAAATAAGGCGACATAAGAAATTTTATGAAAAAATTGTTTGTCGCCATATTGGATCCGCCATTTTGAATTTCGAAATTTTAATTTCAGATTTTAAATCAGCAGATCCTAGACCTATATAACTGATTATTTTAAGTGCAATATAATAAAAACTAAAAATTAATGGCCGCCATCTTGGATCCGCCATTTTGAATTTTATATTTTGTATTTCAGATTCGTGATCAGCAACAACCAAACCCCCCTTTGTGATATCTTCTATACTCATATACTCAATATTCTAGTTTTTGGCCAAAATTCGATTATGCTGGCCCACAGTGCTTTGTATTGATACTTTTGTAATGCAGGAATAAGCTAGTGTTTCCAATTATTCGACATAGGCGGTTAATCGGTTAATGCATTATTCGAAAAATCACTAAAATTGATTAACCGGTTATTCGGGTCGGTTAATCGAGAAAATGGGCGGTTAATCGATTAATCGTTTACATTTGCGGACTTAGCCCGCTCTGGGGTGGGCAAAGCCCACCCTAGACTGCTTTTTGCCCACCCGAGAATTTTAAAAAAATCTGTTTATTATTCTTATTCTACACTCAACCAAAAAAGTCTGTAATGGCTACTAAAAATTTTGCTGTTATTACGGGAAATTTAACTGTTTTGAGGCCAGCGGTATTTTTGGCTAATTTTAGCAACACATGTCTGCTGATCTGTAGTACAATAAAATTAGTAGCCGCTACTAAATTTTAGTTAAATTATGTAAACTGCAATTCAAAATCGATTTGCTAAAATCTGTTAAAAAACTTACTAAATATCATAATTTTAGTACAAATAAATTAGTATAAACAATTAGTTGCAGCTACTAAATTTCATTAAATTGTTGTAAACTGTAATTTAAAATCACTATGCTGAAATTAGCAAAAAATTGTACTAAAAAAAACAAAAACTGTAAAATCTAAAAAAAAATTTTTTTCTTTCGATTGTAACAAGCGTATAATTACTTCATCGTACTTGAAATTTGGATTCAAAATTGCAAACGGTTCTCCAGTTATGACCTTTTTATGCATTGGAGATACAATAAAATTTTCTAAGTGTTATTTCCAAACTAAGAATATATCAATAGTAACAAATATAAACTAAACAAGAATTGTAAAAAATCAAAAAAAAATTTAAATTAATGTATTTTTCTGCTAAATTAAGCACTCGGTTTTGAAAAATTAGTAAAATGTTTTGCTAAAATCAGCAGCGATAATTAGTAAAAAAATCCGTAATTTGTAATAAGAGAATAGCAAAAATGATTACTAAAAACAAAATTGTACTAAAAATCAGTACAAAAATAGTAAAGTTCGATTGGAAACTGTTTACAAATTTTTTTACTAACTTTTTTATATGAGTGTATGATTATTTTTTTTTAAATATCAGTTAACCCTGTGTTTTTGATTGGGAAAATGTCTTCTAGTTTCCTAGGAAGATAATTTGTTGGAATCTAAAGGTCGGTTTTACAGCCAGAACTAATATCGATTTTTATCTTGAATATTTCTTAAATAAGAAATGTTGTTTAAAAATTCTTACTTAAGAAATATTTAAGAAACAAATCGATCTTAGTTCTGGCTATAAAAGAAAAATTTCTTAGATTTAATAATTTTTTAAAGGAATAATTAGTTAGTATTACACTCATAGAAATAAATCTGTAAAAATAGCAGAAAAAGCAACTACAAATTAGTTAAAAATGATGCTCCAGAAAGAACTGTTTTTTTTTTTTTTTGATAAATACAAGTAAAATAAGAATAGCAAAAATAAAGCTGTTGAATTTGCAGAATTTTAGTTATATCTAAGTTAACTTTTAGTTAATTGAAAATGACAAATTGTATTGTAAAATCTATAGAAAATTCTGCTAAATATTAGTAGACTAAAAATAGCAAAAAGAAACTATTATATCTATAATTTCTTGTTATTTTTAAGCTAAATTTAATTGAATGCAAATGGCAGTCTATAACTTTAAATTAGCAGAAATATTTACTAAAAAAATTGTAAAACTGTAAGTTTAACAAGTTTATTTTTGCTGTTCTTATTTTACTTGTATTTAGCTAAAAAAAATCTGCTAATTTAACAGTTTCTTCTGCAGCATCATTTTTAACTAATTTTTAGTCACTTTTTCTGCTATTTTTACAGATTTATTTCTATGAGTGTACTATTTTGAGGAAATTTCAATATGTTGTAGAAGCAAAAATTCTACGAAGAAAATGTCAGTTTTTGATCACCTCGGTAATTTAAGTGGTCAAAATATGGGGTAAGAATATGTTCGTCAGACGTGGAAGAAAATATGAGACAGGTTGATCTTAGATTTCTTTTCTCCATCAAATATCACAGTTTTATACTATTCTGAGCATATAGCATTCCCTGCACGAGGTTTTCTTCAGAAAAAAGGATGTATTTTTCAGATTTTTCTATAAAAAACATTTGAACATTTTGAAAATTTTATCAAAAGGGAGGGAGTTATTTTTAAGTCTTTTTTTGTATGGAAAAATCGCAAGCATAATGTCGAAAGTGTTTTTTAAGATTAAGGGTCTGAGAATGGGCAAATAAATAGCCAAACATAAATGCGGCCTTTGCCCACCCCAGAAAAATGGTTTAGGTACGCCTATGATCGTTTAATGCAAAATTAATGTATTTCCTTAACTTTTTATCAATTAAAACACACTTTTCATTAAATATTAACGTTACATACATACAAACACGATGTATTTAATAAAAAAGTTTTCATATTCTAAGGTTGAAAAGTTTCGGAATCTGAGATTTTTTAAAAAAGGTCTGTAAAAATGTTGCTAAATCTACTAAAATTTCGTTGAAGATGGCAGAAGGAACTGCTGAAACTAGCAAAATATTAGTAAGTTAAGAACAGCAAACCTAAAACTGTTACATAACGTAGATTACTTAACGTAGATTTTTTGTTCAGAAAAAAATGTTTAATCAATACTGACACAATAAAATTTAATATTGCATTTAAAGAAATGCTATACCTAAAGTTTTTTAAATTTTAATAAGATCTTTCCTACACCTATGAAATTTTCATTAAAGGCTCCATTAGTCTAATCGTAAAGAAAGAAAACGTATCTGTAAACAATTTAATATGTTAAAATAATACAAAAAATATTTTTGTCTTTCGTCTATGTATTGAAACAATTGTCAAGTAAAATCGTAAACAAATTCTGTTGAAAATAGAAAATTTCTACATTATTACTTGACATTTAACTCTATGCTGAAGAAAAAATCAATATTTTCTATTGTTTATACTCTTTTTATTCATCACAAGATTCTTACGATACTTCCAAACTAATTTGGGCTTTAGGCATCGCTAAAAAAATTTGAGTTCTCTTTGAGATTAATTTCAGTTAATTGAGAATACCAGTTTACTTTGTTGTAGATATCTTTTTCGTTACTAAGGGACATTAACAGTTAAATATAACCTAAAGTTTGAGCGAACTTACTCTGTATCTAAAGGCTTAAGGACCTATTTCACACGATTTTTAAAGAATTTGATGCTATTATAGTTAGTATTTGTTTTTTCTCTAAACTTTTTTTGTAATTTTTTATCCAAGATTAAGAAAATTGTGAAGTTTTGTGAATAAAATTAAGGAAAAATTCCATATTAAAAATGTAACCGGTTAATCGACCAATTTTAACCGATTATTCGGGTCGAATAATTATTTGAGTTTTAAATTATTTGTTTCGACATTAACCGAAATAGAGGCGATTAATCGAGGAATCGGTTAATCAATTAACCGAATTGGAAACACTAGAATAAGCACAGGATCGATTCCTCCATTCAGCGGGTTGTTGAAAAAATTATCATATAGAGACAATCTGACAATAAAATATAAACAATAATACAATTTAATGGAAAATCACTGATGAAGCCTGTCAATAGAAAAATAAACTTGATTTGATTTGTAAATTAATGTGTTTATAATTTTTAAGGCACATCTACACGGGATAGAAGTCTCGTAGATTTTGCGCTCAATTTGTCATCTCTAATATAGTAGGCACTAATTTTTATCGTAGAAGTATCATCTCTAGTTTTCAAGTATTTGTTTTTATTAAAATTGTTGTATTTCAAAGAATAATTTTTTCTCCAAATACCAAAAAGTGCATTTAATCAACTGATATGTTCAATAATTTAACAAAACATTTTCAAATTTGTTACTAATTAAAAAAATTGTGTATGACAGCAATTGTCAATGGTTTAGCGGTTATATTTCGTAGACTTATACAGAGCTACATTTTCATAAAATCTCGCGAGTTTTCTATCCCGTATAGATGTGCTTTTAGAGAAAAAGGTTTATTTTTCTTCTTAACCCCAAAACTACTAAAAAGACATCTACTTCTGTTCGTTTGAATATGGCATAATAGGGATTTTCATATAAACTTGTAAATTCCTTGTAAAGCTCGTATAATAACAAACCATATCTTATATGTATGAAGTTTGACATTAAACTCATAAACATACCAGGTTTACATCGTTTACGAGTAGAATACAAGTTTATATGAAAACCCCTAATATTAGTTTCGAAACGTTTACTTACGTTTTATAGAATACCATTTCATTAAGTAGTTTGTCTTCGATTGTAATATTGCCAGATTTATAAAAAAAAAATCTAAAAAATATATATACATTAGGGTCGGTCAATTTTTTTTTTTTTTGTGAAGAAGCGTATAGCAGAAACGTGATCTACACTAAACTCTAAGAAAACTACCCGAAGAAACTATGGGTCTAAAATGAAAACCTAGCTCCCACCAAGAAGCAATTTGATTTTAGTGGTTTTGTAAAAACTGCATAAATTTGAAATTCGAAAAAGCGCTTCCTTATAAATCAAAATGCTTCTCAGCGGGAGCTAGGTTTTCATTGTAGGCCCATAGTTCCTGCGGTTAGTTTTCTTAGAATTTAGTGTAGATCACGTTTCTGCTATGCGCTTCTTCATTTTTTTCGGACCCATACAAATGGACCCACCCTAATATACATACTTTTCAAAACTGATTGAATAGATTTTTTGTTTAGGATTTGTACTAAACTTTTGTTTTTTATAGTTTTGTAAGTATTGCAGGTAAGGTACACGGATAAAAATAGTTTCTAAATACAATTAAACTTTTTGTAAATATAATTAAACTTTTAATTTAAATTGCGCCTACAATAGAATTTGTAATAACGTTTGTTACTTGGTTGTTGAATTTATTTCGATTATTAAATAACCAACAAACACATTTGATGAACTTCAAATCAAATTTTAACAAACGATGTAGTCATATCAAAAAATGATTTTGTTGAAATTCAAAGCAAATTTTAAAAATCGAATATGTTGATCGTAATTTATTTTTTAACTAAAAAACACGCCTTAAATAAAAAATACATATATGTTTTGCAATCATATTTTTTATTTAATAAAAGTGCGCCACACTAAAAAATGTAACACAGAGTTTTGCTAGTTTTTTGGCATCATCTTCCTGGCATTTCTGTCCGGAACTTTAGATGTATTATGTCCAACTTTAGCTTCTACTCTAAGCACAAGTTCCCAAAAATTGCAAGCACCGTGCAACTTCGCGGCCAGAAATGTTTGGTATCGCCCTCAATAGCGTCTCCAGCTCTAGTTTTTTTTGGAGTGCTTTTGTTTCACCCGTTCCGGGCTTTCTTTTAATTGTTAGGTACTTATTGAACACTCTGTAAAAACATTGCCTGGTCACCTGTACTTATGTTGCAATTTTTGTATGAGTCCACAATCGATTTACTTTGAATAGCTTCCATATTTTTGCACTCGTCTTTGATTCTCCATTGTAAACGATAAACCACTCGAATTTGACAAACCGATGTATATTAAAACCTGACATATTTCTCGTAGATATTTTGATGAAGAAAATTATTTTTATTTAATTTACGCGTCTGTGTATAATAGAGTTGTATCGTTCATCAACGGACTAGTTCAATTAAACGATTCACCATTTTAATGATGTGAACTGATCATCATTGTTCGATCTTACAACAATTGTTTGTATCTGTTGTAAATTGTTTGAAATTTAAATGGTTTTTTAGAAAATAATAATATTTTGGTGCGAAATTAACCAGTCAAGGTTCATAAAAAGAACAAAAATTATACCAAAATCAAGGTTTTTCAATCACAAAACAAGAAAGAACGATTTGAACTAACTAGTTCACTGGCTCGAATTGACGATAATGACCGAGTCAGCAAAGAACCTATTGGGTTTCAACAAACACGTTTGTTGATTTTTAATGAACAAGTTTAATTAAAAAAGAAAAACTTGGTAACTTGTCATATCGATAAAATATTAAATTGATTCTATTAAAAATTTTAACAATTATATTTGTCACTTAAAATTTGGTGATATTTTTATCTGTGTAAGATTCAGATCCTGCTGGATATAATAATTTTTTTCTTTTTTCTCAATTTCTTTTATTTATATTATTTTTTTATTATGTTTAATTTTTTAAAGCGTTTATTCCACAGTATATATTTAAAATTTTTCAAAATATCTGCTACCTGTGGTATCGTCCTAACAAAAAACAGAGTTGCTAAAGTTTTTATTTGAGTTTATTAACGATTTTCTATTGAGTTTTCTATCTGTTAGCAAACTCAAACATAGGACACTAAACATACGTAAAAATGTTGTATCGTGCTATTCTCAAATGTTGTATTTTTCAATTTAATTTTTAACAACTCTGTGGTTTGTTAGCACGATACAACGATGCAACAAATAGCACACCCCTTGTGAACGATCTTAATTTAAAAGTTTTACAAAATTCCATTTGAATAACATTGGTTTTGGATTTTACAAAACTTTAAAACAAAAAGGGGTTTCGATTTACAAATTGAATCCATTAAGCAAAAGAATTTCATATTCTTCAATTACTTTAATATTTCGATAAAACCACCGATAACTTTTAAAATAATACTCATACGCCGTGGTGGATTATAGTTATTTACGTATCGTATGATTAATATCTCATTTTGATTCAATAATACTCATACGCTGTGTAGGTTTCAAACTATGTACTTGACTATTTAAACACTTTTTGCAAACTTAAAAAAACTGAATTTTAAAGATTCACATAATCAAGGAATCAAGGATAATCAAGGAAAATATTTTTGGATAGGGAAGTTGCAGTGGCTTTAAACAACTTTTCTAAAATATTTTATACTTTGGTATTGAAAAATTTTATTTTGGGAGAGAAAATTTTTTAAAGTGCATTAACGTTGACCTATTTGGGATATCTCAGAACAATTATGCTAAAATCAGTTCTTAATTTGCAACGGTAAAAATTTTGAGAGACACCAAAAAAGTCTTAAGACCAGAATTTTTCCGGGGGAAAAACAATTTATATAGCGTACCTTAAAATATGCATAAGATAAACTCGAAATCAGAGAAACAAGCCAGCCGCCGTAAGCCGTTGAAGCCGCCGCCGCCGGTCATTTTTGCCTCAGCCGCCGCCGCCGATTTTTCTCGGCTCATTTCGGCTAGAAGTATCAATTTTCCAAAATAAAAAAATTAAAAGCAAATGTCATTTTTAAAACAAATTTTCTACTTCATCATTTCCTGAACCATCAAGAGTATTTTTTTTTAGTTAAAAAAAATAAAAGAACCAGTTTTATAGTCAGAGCTAAGAAGGATTTTTGTCATAAATATTTCTTAAGTTGGAAGTTTTGCTTGAAAACTTCTGACAGATTTCGCTGAAATTTGGATATGCAATAGAGAAGAGAATCCAAATGAACAATATACATATATACTTTTCAAATGACCAAGTGTGGATTGTAGGCAGATCTTCGAAAGAATTAATTCAATTTTAGGTTAATTTGCACAAAACCGAATTCAGCTTTAGAAATTGAATATATATTATTCCAGCAAAACATTCCTTTATAATTAATTCATAGGTTTCATTCCCAAATTTTAATATTAAATAGAATGCATTCTTATGTTGAATACATTCCTTATAGAATTACAATCAATTTAAATAATTAATTTTTTCATTAATTCTAATCTTTTACAAAATGGCTTATCAAAATTGTCATTTTATTAAATCACTAAAAGATCTAAGGTATGAATATACTAATGATTCTGACAACACTTTTGTTTATAATTACTAATTAAATAAAAATGTGGCTTATTTTAGGGATTTAATATTGATATCATATACACAACCCATAAAAATAATTAAAAACGCAACATTTATTTTAAACTTTTACAAAACGAATGAAACGTGAAATATCATTATAAATTCATGAAAGAATTCATTCACTTTGCATGAAAATTAAAAGAATGAAGCCGGTGAATGAATTCATAAGGAATGGTGTAATCGTAAGATATATTAGTAAATTTTAATTAAAAGTCCAAAAGTGAATTAAAGAATTAATTCATTCGAATTTATGGTCGTAGGTTTGGTTAAGTAGATCACATCACATTTTTCAGAACTTTCAGTACACCTGAAATTATTATCGAAAGACACATTTTTAAGACATTGAGGACGAAGATATTTACAATAATCGACGCTGTTCTGAGTTCCGCATCCACAAAAAAATTCTAAAGTGAAACATTCCGGATTTTTTTGCTGTTCCGTGATCCACATCCGAATTTTTTTTTTGTTTTATTTCGTGTAGAAAAAGCTTGATGATAGTGAAACGAATATATATTTTTTAACAACAATTATAATATAATAATTTATTTTAAAATTAGTCTATGAATATTAAAATTTGGTAGAACCAACAAATTTTCGAAATTTTTAATTCCGTGTGATTTTACAAATCAACTATAATTAAAAAGTTTCGGAACTAAGAACAGGGGTGAATATCTGAATTTTTTAACTTTTCTTCTAAGTTTATCAACTTTGACATCTTTTCGAGCATAATTTTTTCGAACCATATTTTTTTCTAGTTTATTCTAAAAGCACATTTAATTTTGAGTGAAAATAGAGTTTGTTTATTTCTAAGTTCCGAATCCACATAAAAAATTCTAAAGTGAAACATTCCGAATTTTTTTGCTGTTCTGTGATCCACGTCCGAATTATTTTCTTCGTTTTATTTCGTGTTTGAAAAGCTTGGTGAAAGTAAAAGGAATATTTTGTTGCAAAAATTAATATGTTAAAATTTATTTTAAAATTTGTTGAAACAGTCAATTTCCGACATTTTGAATTTTGTGTGATTTTACAAAACCACTCTAATTAAAAAGTTTCGGAATTCAGAACAGGGGTGATAGTGTCAAAACTCTGCTTTTGAGCGACTTCAAGCACTTAACAATTTGAAATTCAGCAATTTTTCAACCGATTTTGAATATTGTAACGTTCTTGGAAAGACAAAAAATTTAGCTTTCCAAATATATATAGATTTATTTATTTATTTATTTGTAACTGAAATATGTTGACAGTTTTTTTTTTTAAATATTAAAATTATTTTTTTTTTTAATTTGTATACTTTGACGGCTTTTTTACAGTATTAAACAATTCTTTACTATTGTAATTCATTCTGAAAGTGGGTTTAGTTCTTAGTAAAATCAGATTCTTTTGTTTAAATTAATTGAAAATTGAAAAAGTTATTGTAATTTTTCTAAACATTTAATTTCAGCAACTCGAGATTCTTGTTTGCACAATCATTAAGGTTAATATTTTCAATTTTCTTATAAATGCAGAGATTCCATGTTTATAAAAAATGTATAACTTTGACAATTTAAAAGCGATTAAAATAGAACTTCATTTTGCCCTGAATAAAGAATAAATTAGATAAAAATTAGTTTTTTTTTAAACAAAATATTGCAATTAAAAGCCGTCAAAATTAAACAAAATCAGAAAAAATTAAGAAAATCAGTTTTATTTGAAAATATTTCCACACAATTTTGTTGAATATATAAACATATGTATATATTTGGAAAGCCCAACTATCTCTCCTTCTAGCTCCGTTCAAAAACTAAAAATCCTAAATTTGTAATTTTTATCGATGAATTTAACTTAAAATTATTTTTTATTTGATAATTCCAAATTTTTTGCACAATTTTCTACTGCTATATTTTGGAAAAAACCTTAAACATCTTTAAATTACGTGTATAATGTTCTATCAAGCCGATCAAGCCGCCGCCGCCGCCAATTATTTGGTTGCGCCGCCGCCGCCGATTTTAATCCGGCTCAACCTTAATCGCCGCCGCCGATTTTTTGCTTGCGCCGCCGCCGCCGATTATTTTGATCGGCTTGTTTCCATGCTCGAAATCGTACGTCTCGAAGATGTAGGGCTAGGAAGTTCATGCATTTATTAATTATGTTAATAAAATATGCATTAAAAATCGAAAAATGTGCATTTAAATTTTTAAAATATACGTTTTTTAGCTTTGTTTTCGACTTATGTATATAGTTAACTCAGAAAAAACTCAAAGACACAAAAAAAAAACAAAAAAAAAGGACACAAAAACTTAAAGACAAAATCTAACACATAACTTTTTCTAAGCACCCTAAGTTTCAATGCGGATAATTATCATCTAACAAAACTTCTTCACCTCATTTCCTAAAAAGTTTTACTGTCATTTACTATATATGCTCATATACGTTTCTTATATACTCAAATATGACCGTATATGGCCATATACCGCCATATACCCTCAAATTTCGCATCCGAGGATGTTCGGAAATATCTGACAGCATGTATGGGTTATACATTGAACTTGGCATTTACGTATATGATCACGCATGCCCAAGCATGATCATATACAAGTCTTTGTAAGATCATGTACACAGAAAAAATAGAAACGAGTTTTAATTACGAAATTGATTATATTAATTAATGTTTTAATTGATTTTGCACCTATCACGCAAATGAAACAATTAAAATATTAATTGATTCAATTAAATATTTGATTAAAAACAGTTTTTATTTTTATCATATGTTTAATTCGATATTTTTGGTTAGGTATTTTTTTCTGTGTATGTTCCCAGGTATTTCGATTTTCACATGGGCAATTACAAAATTGCAACTAAATTTTAAACTATATTTAGGCCCAATTACTCAATGTTCAGTTAAAATTTAGCCAACAGTTAAATTCAAATTTAATATGAGAAACAACAACATATGTATGTGTCAGTTAAAGTCCCAGTTAGTAGTTAACTGAACATTCAGTAATCGAGCCTTAGTATTACTTAGAAAATGTTTTTGTTCAAATTTTTCAAAAAGAATTCGGTTGGCATAGGCGGTATAGGCGTGGTTAAGCATAACAAGAATACTGTTGAACTGATTCCTGGCTCGCACATTTTTCATTAATTATTTTACCAGAAATACAATTTATAGAATTTTGAAATAAAGTAGGTTTAACCAACATTTGGGCCAGGCAAAAAACTCGTATCGAAGTCCTCACAAATGATAGGTGGTAAATATTTTTTAAGGCCTTAGGTATTTTGTAATGAGTAGGGCAAAGAATTTCATGCAATTAAAAATCGAAAACATGCGCCTAAAAAGGCAAATATGCATTAAAAACATAAAAAAATATGTACTTAAAACGATTATATTTGCAAAAATAAGGCACTTTGAAACATAAAAATATATGTAATCTAGTTATTTTGCAAATAGATACAGAACTCAAAGCTTTTTCATAGGTATGTTCATATATGTATAAGGTTTTAAAAAATGTTTATTTTTAATAATAAAGAAAAAAGTTTAAATTTTCATTGAATCGTATCGTATAAATTTTTTATATTTTTTACAATTTAAAAAATGTTACTAAAAATTAAATGTTTGCACAAATATGCAGTAAAAAGCAAAAAATATGCATTAAAAAGCACAAAATATACATTAAAAAGGCACCAAATAGGCATTTGAAGTAAGAACATGCAAAAACATGCATTTTTGTCAAAATTGGCAAAAAAATGCTACAACAAATCGATGCCATTTTGTTTTGAAATTGATGATTCGGACAAAAATTTAGTCTATATTAGCTTTGGACTATCGAGGAAAAACATGCATTTGCATGAAATTCATTGCTCTACACTCAGATAAAAAAGTTAGTAAAAAAATTTGTAAACAGTTTCCAATCGAACTTTACTATTTTTATACTGATTTTTAGTACAATTTTTTTTAGTAATCATTTTTGCTATTCTCTTATTACAAATTACGGATTTTTTTACTAATTCTCGCTGCTGATTTCAGCAAAACATTTTACTAATTTTTCTAAACCGAGTGCTAAATTTAGTAGAAAAATATACTAATTTAAAAATTTTTTTTTTTATTTTTTACAATAGTTGTTATATTTAATCCTTTAATTCCCAGTGGAACATATAGTTGTTACTATTGATATATTCTTAGTTTGGAAATAAAACTCAAATAATTTTATTGTATCTCCAATGCATAAAAAGGTCATAACTGGAGAAATGTTTGCAATTTTGACTCCAAATTTCAAGTACGATGAAGTAATTATAAGCTTGTTACAATCGAAAGAAAAAACAATTTAGTACAATTTTTTGCTCATTTCAGCAGATTGAATTTAAATTACAGTTTACAGCAATTTACTGAACTTTAGTAGCTGCAACTAATTATTTATACTAATTTCATTGTACTAAAATTATGATATTTAGTAAGTTTTCTAACTGATTTTAGCAAATCGATTTTGAATTGCAGTTTACGTAAATTTTACTAAAATTTAGTAGCGGCTACTAATTTTTTCTACTAATTTTATTGTACTACAGATCAGCAGACATGTGTTGCTAAAATTAGCAAAAAATACTGCTGGGCTCAAAACAATTAAATTTCCCGTAATAACAGCAAAATTTTCAGTAGCCATTACAGACTTTTTTGGTTGAGTGTAGTAATAAATATATGTAAATTAGGAGGATTCGACTGCCTCTGAAATTTTTATCACGGATATTTTGGGGTCATGAAATTGGTGCTGGAATTCTCATGGAGTGAAATGCTTTTCCACGCCAATTTGAGTTTTGTTTTGATTTATATCATAACAGATTAATGTCTTTTGGTGCTAAGAATTTTAAAGAATATGTTTTATTTTGTTTTTTGATAAATATTACAACATTTACACATTGGATCATATGAATAAAAAATAGATATTACTAATAGGGGGAAATACAGGGTTTTTTAAGAAATTACTTCATAAACCTAGTCTGCTCCCAGACTAGAAATTGAATTTTTTAATTTTCGTTTACATTTCATGCTATTCTACCAGCCAATTGGTAAATTTGGAGTTAAAAGCCATTCCTAAGGCCAAAGTAATTACATCGAAGTAATTGCTAAGTTTTATTCATATGGCCCATTGTCCGCATTCAGTGCTGGCTACAGGCACCTTAAATATTTGTCAGAAAGCATTTTTGGGTCAATTTATTAACATAATATACAACTTTAACCCCAAATATAACTTAAATATGCTTTTCAAGAGAGTCAGCCAGATAAACGCAGTGTCGACAGTATTTTACCGCAGTGCGACGTTTTGTCGATAAAGCAGGTTTTTAATTTCTTTATTTTTCACTGTCGAGAAATTAGAAAAAATTCCAAATAAACAAGAACTGCTTTTAAAATAAATTCAATGAAAAAAGTTTCATAGTATTGCAGTTTCCGCAAAATTCAAGAACGAAAGTTTACAGAACTGCCACTGTTCACTGACACTGTGAGTATCTGGATTGGACTAGTGAATAGTGCCAGTGCTGTCAAACTATTCAATATTTTTAACTGATTCATAAAGTTAGTGATAACACAGTGATTTTGGGACCCAATTCTGAGAATTGCACGTGAAAGTAGACCCAAAAATAAGAACTTCTGCATCATTCGTTTTGTCAAGTCGGCTGCATTAAATATTTAATGGTCATACGAATTTTTTGGATTTTTGGCACTTTTTCTATATTTTAACACGGTTATATCTCGGTATACCGTACGGAATATATATATATTAAATTTGGGAGCCTCGAAAATGATTTTTTTGATATGTCGTAGAGGAACTTTCTTTTCCCCATGCTAAAAGCTTTCGAAAAATCGAGTACGCAATATCGATTGCTAAATCGACCCATATATGCATTCCGCATAGTTTGGGGACAGGAAAAATCTTTAAATTTTATTACAGAATATTTAAAATTATAATCTATTTTTGCTAAATCAATCGATAATTCCTTAAAAAAATGATAAATCGGCCACAATCATTAATTAAATGTACATCGTATATTTCAAGGACATTGATATGCACTGCGTTTATTTTGAGGACCTGTCCCCAAACTTCACGGTGGGTATACGAAAATAAAGGTTGCCACATTGTCACTCATTTTTCTAGGCGTTGCATATTATTTTTTGACTGACTTTGAACTTCTTTAATTGTAATAAAAAGTGTTGACAACGTACTTGACGCTCAACTAACTGCCTTTTTAATTCACTTTGGGCGTAAAAGTACGATGTTTTTCTAAAAAAACATATTATTAGCAGTACTTTTTCTATTAATTTCTTTACTGTTGTAACTTTTATGCCGAAACAACTTTTTCAAATTTTCTATCACATTGTTGAAAAACATACGGGTAAATTCCAATGATGAAGTAGCTGATGCTCGTCCTCTCTGGCAAAGAAACGATCCTACAAGAGTGAGACACATCAGAGGTATTCTTATGGAAGATGAAGAAGAATATCGTAGGTTAGTGGCCCGTAAATCTATAGAGGCACAGCAAAAACATAGATCATCCTCATCTTCTCTTCAAGCATTAGAAAACGAACCGGAGTTATTAAAAATATTCCAGCCACGAGCAAAGAAAATTTCAAAAAGAAGATGTACAGTTGCAGTAAGTCAAGAAGATAATGACACGAATATGCCAAAACCTAAACTAACTGCAAATGAGACTTTGTTACAAAAACCCATTACTATAACACATAGATAACAAGGAAAAAAAACTTTTTTTCTTTGTATGAATAAATCATATTCAAGGTAAAAGGACACAATTCAAACAACAAAATTCGGTGTTTAAAATAAAGTGTAATGTTTTTTATATACAAAGGCTTAATAAGCTTTTCGAAAGATAATTAAAACAAATGAAAATAAAACTATTCCGTAAGGCATTATAGAATGGAATTTGTTTAAATTTTCTTTGTTGAAAATATAATTTTTCCTACGAAAACCTCACCAAGACTCTAGGCTAAAAAAAAATCTTATTACTAAAATATAATTCCTAAATTTTTATTTAGGAAATTCTTAAAAATCAATCTTATTTTAGTTTACGAAGTTTTAAACTTTCATTTTAAGTTTTTCACCAGAATAAGGTAACCATAAAGCGCTACATATCAATTGTAGCCCTAGCGGGTTTCTCTGGTAAACCTGCTCAATCTGACCAAAATTTCAATCGGATTTTCTGTTGTTTTCTATAGTGTCGTCGGTGGACGACCTAGTTTAATTGAACGAAAGACCTAGTTCACATCTAATCGCTTTTTTAGTTAAATCGTACATTTTATTATTCATAGTCTCCAAAACTTATAGTATCGACTAGCCATGGATTTGTGCGAACATGAAATAAATCACGCGTGAAACAACAACAAATTTTATTTGTTGTTTATGTTTTGCATGTAGTTCTTTTCATGTTCGCACAAATCCATGGCTAGTCAAGACTATAAGTAAGACAAATCAGTTAATATGGCCACTAACATCATGTTAAATGTGGGCCACTCATATTAATATTTTATCTTTGTTTTAACGCAGTTGTAAAAGCAGATGTTAAGAAAACTATTTTATAACATCTCAGTCGAAGCCATATTTTTTACTGCTTAATGGCATCACCAACAAACAAAGCTAATAACAAAAATACATAAAAATATTGTAATTGTGAAATAACTTGCATTATTAAAACTTAAAATGTAGTATTCTTTTTATTAATAAAAAAATGTATAACCAATCAATTACTGTGAAATAAAAGACATTCATTTGAGACTGACTCCGGCAAGAAAAACATAGTGAAAATTAATGTTTTCCACCACAAAAATATTAGAATTTATTTCTGGCTCTCATAACAGCTATCTTATACTGAATTTAATTACTCTGAGTCTCCGTTAGACATTAATATTAAATAATATTAAAGAGTGCGTGGACAGAATAACGGCAAAAATATTTATATTAAGGGTGGAGAACACGTTTTCGTACTAATATCAATATCTAGCACAATTTACTCATTGAGATATGCACAACATTTTTTCAACTTTATTCAAAAACATTAAATTATTTTATTAATTGCTTAAAATGAGTTTCTTCTTGCTTGTTTTTCTTCCGAAGTTCTTTGAATAAAAAACTCATATAAACACAGCATTTGTCAAATTTGATGTGATTTTGACAGCTCATGTAATGATAAAGTTGTTTACGGATTTATCAAAATAACTATATTATATATCAGATATAAAACTAACACTAATAGTGGTATTCTGTAAGTTTTTAACGACAAAATTCGGTAGTTGTCAGTTTAAAATGAAAAATTGTCAAATTAACTACCGAATTTTGTCGTTTAAAAGTTACAGAATTGCTCTTTAATACTATTGTTCTCTAAAATTGATTTTGCCGTTTGCTGGTATAAAAATATTAGAGTTATTTCTGCTGGAGACACCGAATTATACATAGTTGTATTTATGGAATAATGGGTATTTTTATAAATCTTGTCAAAATATTAAAAATCTGGTAACTATGCAAAAAGTCATAAGTATTAAGTTATAAGTAACCAGTAACGATTATATTTATCGAGTGCTGAAAGAACGCCATTTTATCTGAATTAGATTTTTAGGCATTCTAGTTCTTCTTGGTGACCTAACTTCATAGTTCAATTTGTTGTAAAGAACTAGTTCGCTCTTCTAGTTCAATATCTCTGACAATTTCGTTCAATCGTTCGTTTGGCAATTTTGAATTGCTAGCTAATTAATATAGCTCGTCTTTTACCCCCAGTCTGGATTAGCAATAAATATGTTGACATCAGAGCTTTAAAGAATTAATTCCTTTTTGGAATGAATTCCCAAAAATTTAATTCAATTCTTTAACTCAAGGAATGAATTTATTAATAAAACATAAGCAGGAATTAATTCCTGTGAATGAATTCAAAGAATTCAAATTTATAGAATGAATTCCCTGACCAAAACACTAAGAATTCGATTTAAAGAATTCATTCACTAAAGAATTCATTCAACACTAGGTAATTCAATTTGAAGTCAAGGAATTCATTCAATTCTAGTTAATTCAACTTTTGGCTAAGGAATTCATTCAACTGTGCACTTAATTCAACTTTTGATCAAGGAATTCATTCAATTCTTGTTAATTCAACTTTTGGTCAAGGAATTCATTTAATTCTAGTTAATTCAACTTTTGGTCAAGGAATTCATTCAAGTTCAACTTTTGGTCAAGGAATTCATTCAATTCTAGTTAATTCAACTTTTAGTCAAGGAATTCATTCAATTCTAGTTAATTCAACTTTTAGTCAAGGAATTAAATTTATTTTTTTTAATTCCCTAAGGAATTAAATTTTTTTTGTTTAATTCCCTAGGAATTAAATTTTTTTGTTTAATTCCCTAGGAATTGAAAACTTAATTCAGGGAATTAAACAAAAAAAATTTAATTCCTAGAGAATTAAACGAAAAAAATTTAATTTCTAGGGAATTAAACGAAAAAAATTTAATTCCTTAGGGAATTAAACGAAATAAATTTAATTCCTTAGGGAATTAAACGAAATAAATTTAATTCCTTGACTAAAAGTTGAGCTAACTAGAATTGAATGAATTCCTTGACTAAAAGTTGAATTAACTAGAATTGAATGAATTCCTTGACCAAAAAATTAATTAACTTGAATGAATTCCTTGACCAAAAGTTGAATTAACTAGAGTTGAATGAATTCCTTGACCAAAAGTTGAATTAACTAGAATTGATTGAATTCCTTGACCAAAAGTTGAATTAACTAGAGTTGAATGAATTCCTTGACCAAAAGTTGAATTAACTAGAATTGAATGAATTCCTTGTTGAATGAATTCATTAAATTTTATGAAGGCATTAGAAAAAAATTAATGAATTCCTTTAAGATAAATCGAATGAAAAAAAAGGAATTCATTCAATTCCTTAAGTTTGGTCAGGGAATTCATTCCCAAAATATAAGTTCAGTTCAAAATAATACCCTGACCACATAGTGGTGTAGGGTATAAAAAGGCAATTAGGGAATTAATTCTTCAAAGCTCTGGTTGACATATATTGCAGCAAATGTTAAAATTATGTTATCTTCAGTTTAGACCCCCAAATTGCGTACATATTTATTGCCGGCAATATATGTCGCAATAATTGTTAACGAATCTTCGTTAACAATTTGGATTTTTACAAGGGTATTTACTAGTAAGCATCGCATAACCTTCTTCGCTCAATTATTGCAAATTATGAGTTAACATAATTAAGTGTTCTGATACCCTTAACATAAGCTCGGCAATAAGCAATTTGTTGCCGTTATTTTGCCGAAGTTAGTTAACAAGGATATAAAATATCAGGCAAATTAATAATTTTAAGAAAAATGTTTTGTGTAGAAAATATTTTTAATTAATAAAAAGAAATAAAATTATTCCCGGCCAAAGGTAATAAAATGAACCATTGAACTAGAAGAGCGATTAGAAGTGAACTAGATCTTTCGATCAATTAAGTGACTAGTTCAATTGAACTAGTTCGTTCACGAACTACACAAGTCTAATCTGAATGTGAAGCCATTTTAGCGCACATTTTTTTATTATAAAAAATAAATCTATACAACATCAATTTTTAACTACGATGCGTACAGTATTGAAAAGTAAAAATACGAATTTTAATGTTTTCAAGTCGGATTAGGCTTTCAATGGACCATACATAAATACTAAATTAGCTGGAAGCAGTCTACGAGAATACGGTATCAATAATTTTCCAAAATGTAACAAGTTTATTTTTGTTTTTTTAAGGTAGATTCACCTGCTAACGCCCTGTCCACTAGGGTATCCAAAAAAAATGAGTTACTGACTGGGGCCTCCTCCAAAGAAAATATTTGGGTAAAAACTCGCAAAAAATTAGGGTAATCGAATATCGCGAAGACGCCGCATCTTTGAAAGAAGGAATACAAGGGAAAATATGAGTTTTTGTTAATTTCCTCAAAAAATTAGATATTTTAAATAGAATTTAAGGGATAATAGCGTCATTACAAAATTTCCTTAGGCAACTGATTAGTCGCTGACCATTTAAGAAGTTAACGTGCCTATTCCTACAATAAGTCTGTCTCTTAGTTGTAACTATTCTGTTTATTGTTGCAGTCACAAGAAATTATATTCAAATTTTTGTATCGACACAATCATAACGTTGACAAATAAAATTTGAATTATGTATGGAAACTTGTGGCTGTCTTATGACAGTCACAACTAGGAATATGCAGCTAAGAGTCCAAATTTGAAAGTTTATTGAAATGAGCCACTACAAAAACATTTTATATTCAATGCCAATGAAATTTGTTGGCATTACATGCCAAAAACAACCAATTATAATTGATGAAAAAAGCATTTTATGTCAAAACATAAAAGAACAAATTAAGAAAAAGAATTAAAAATTCGGGTATTTCTTATCTAATATTCGCAATTTCGTCAAGTTTACATTACTATAGGCTGATCCATATAGACTAACCGGCGTTAAGAGTAGAGTGAACAGCATATACATAATACAACTAGATAAAAAAGCGAATATTTAGTGCTTATAGCTCTGAAATTGTATTCTTGTCTTAATATTCTTTTTTCAAAACAATTTTTTTTTGTACAATGCTTTTTTCGTCAATTATAATTGGTTGCTTTGAGGCATTGGTGTACATTTCATTACCATTGTTTTAATCAATGCCAATTGAAAAAATTTCATTGGCATTGAAGAGTAATGCAATTTTTTGTCATTGGCATCAAGTAATGTCAATTAAATTTGCATTGTTATCTAATTATACATATGTTTATTTTTTTATTTTTATTTTAAACAAATTTTATTGCTTGTTTTGTTACTTTTAGTGGAAATTTGTAACCGATTATGGCCTTTAGGCTAAGTTATTGTTATAAATAAAGAAATTCATTTAATTGGCATTGGTTTAACCGATGGTAAAGAAATGTACAGCAATGCCACAAGCAACCAATTATAATACAGTACAACAAAATATTGTAAGAAAAAATTGATGCATCGGGACTGCGACACATCATTTATAATATACTTTGGGATGCAGATCACGAATATAGCCTTAAAATTTTAAAGTTAGCTTTACGAAATATTTGCAAAAACGTTTTTGTAGGAAAATTAAGTTTTATAATAAACTTTTAGCAAAAAGATACAAAATTGAAAGAAAGACTAAAGGCAGCCATACATGTTCAATATTTTTGGGCAATGTTTTTAAAACAACCAATCAGAACAAAGTATTTAAAAATAAAATATTCTGATTGGTGGATTTTTGAAAAATTGATCAATAATATTTAACGTGTATTCCTGCCTTAATCTGGTGAACGATGCTACTTTTGTTTTAAAATAAAAATATTTGTAGATGTTTCGTTCATTTTTTTGAAATTTTTTATTCCTTTATAATTATATTTGTATATCGTCATATGAAATCAAAAAAGTCGTAAGTTACATTTAAACAATTTTGCAGGAGAAGCAAAAAACTTAATAAAATGAAAAATAAACCAGTTTCTTCAAAATTTTTTCAGGTTAAACTTATTTTTGGTTATCGAATTAGTATTTGAAGAAAAATTTCCAATTTTTGCATTATTTACAGAGCTACGAAACTTACGCCTTCGGGGATTGATTTTTTCTGAAACAAAAAGGCCGTAAGTCAAATTAAAAAATGGTTTTCGTAATTTTTAGGAAATATTTTCATATTTTCTTCATTAATAGGTTAAATATAAATTAGTTTCACTATCCAAAAAAATAAAATCCAGACCTGGGCGATAATGGAGTTTATGAAAACAATTTAAAAAATTTATAAATATTTTTTATTCATCTTTTTACATAAACAAAAAAACGGAGGTAACACATTTTCTTTTAAACTAAAATTTATTTAGCGCGTAATATAACTGAACTCTTAAATGTAAATAAAACAAAAACTTAATAGTTTACATATTATTTATTTATTAAATTTATTTTAGGTACAAGGATTTAGTTATCAATTCATAAAATTAATATGTATGTAAGTACATTCCCTACGGGAAATTTTAACAAACTGTCACCGAACTGGCCCCTTTATATGAAATAGACTGGTCACTTTTACATGGCGTTGTCATAGGAGGTGGAAATTGACCCCTTGTGACATGTCACAAGACAAATCCCAGGACAGGTCCCTGAAATTGAGAGTTCAGTAACCTGCCCTAGGATTTGTCTTGTGACATGTCACAAGGGGTCAATTTCCACCTCCTATGACAACGCCATGTAAAAGTGACCAGTCTATTTCATATAAAGGGGCCAGTTCGGTGACAGTTTGTTAAAATTTCCCGTAGGGTTGTTTCTTAACTAAAATAATGATTACAAATTAAAGTTTTTGATATGAAAAAATTAAACTTAAAAAAAAAATACATATTGAGATGATTATTTTGCATAATTCCAAAATTCAAAGATGGATAATTCAGTTTATAAGATTATTTGAAATACCGATTTATTAGTATTTGTAAATTTGAAGCAGCAGTATTGTTTTATTTACTTCAAATATACAACTCTAGTGTGCCTTTCAATACCGAAATTAAATGTTTACAAAATTTTAGAAAAAATTATCATAAATTTTAATTGGAAATAGCACGCGTATAAATGGCAAATCTATAGAAATGCTTTAATACGAACAATTTCTTCAGCATACACAGAACAATACAATCGGTAACATACACAGCAGCCGGGAAACGTCAAAACCACTACGGCTAAATTCCTGTAAATACTGTTCATCAAGCACAGTCACCACTGGAGTAGCAGATAAAGCTGTTGGTGAGAATGGTATTATTAAATAAGTTGGATTCACACCAAATTCCAAAGCACGCTTAAGGGTAGTTGTATGAAAGAATGGCAGATAAAATTTATTTTGAATTTTTTAAAGATTTTGATATGCCAAATACATTTAATTCTTGATGTTTGGTTACCGAAATACATGTCTGGATGTTGCTGCTTAGATTAATGGCTGAAGGTTAAGAAACTTGGAAAGATGGACGATTTTCAAGCAATTGTATAGGCTATGTGGTGTAATGTTAATACAAGTGCTAAAGAATTAGGAAGTAATAATCCTTCTCGAACGCGTCAACAAATTGAACTTTCGGAACAGTTTTATTCCGCTCTAATAGTCTGTGACGAAGGCATTATTTAAGAAGATACTGTTGGCAGCCGCATTATGGCGTCATTTCTTTCAAATAGAATCCTATGGCAGGATTTAGATAAAATTCGTATATTAATATATTGTTATACTAAAATTTTTATTCTTAGTCTTAAATATTAATAAAAATTGTAATTATAACTCACCAAGGCAAGCAGTTTTGATTAAATTGAATTCGTTTTATTTTATGAAAACATTCAACAAAAATCAAATTGATTCTTTCAATAAGATGTTGATTGAATAACGTAGGAAATAATTCAATCAATGACATAAAAATGTAGGGTTTGTTAGAAATGTCTCATATTTTTTGAGATTTCTTTTTTGCTCTAAAGGTTTTCCAAAAATTTAAGGCAGACATTCCTTTTGATAACAATTTTTAGTAAAATGAAAATACCGTGATAACGGACGTGGAGGAATAGAGAATTTAGTGTGTAGGGCTTAAATAAAGTTTAACGAAATCGTTCACGCCCTCTTTAATGTGGACGAGTATTTGAAACTCAGAGATCGGACATACCACAGTGAAGAAAACCCCTAAGCAAGGCCCAATGCCGGAAAGTCTTGCTAATTGTAGCACTTAACTCAGCGTGGCCACTTTATTCGATGCACAAACTTTTATTGATTTTTGGGTAAACGTTATTTGTTCCGTGTGTAGTCTTCAATACACCTCAAAAAATAATGCTCCATTTATCAAGAACTTATCTCCAAAATAAAATGTACACATTTTTATGTTTTTAATTCTGTTTTATTATATTTTAACAACAAATAAATTTAAAAATTTTATATTTTTCATACGCTATTCACTGATATGAAATTGAAAAACAAAATCGAAATCTTTTTGAATTTAATAAACTTTCAATTAATTTGCAAACCAAAATTGATTAATTTGCAAACCAAAATTGATAATACGGCACATAAAACAAATTATTTAGTAATTTTTTTATTTCAGCGCGAAAAAATGTCATTTGAATATCAAAGCCTGTTTAATCTTTTTAAACTTGACGCCGTCATGCACCATATCTTTTTTTTAAACTGTGGCAACACTATGAACAATTGATCGCTTTTAAAACGTCCAAAAAAACATAATAAATGGGTATATATAAGAAAAAGGATAATTGTAGGATGGTAAAAGAAGCTTAAGGAATCAATTTCAATCGGAATCGCAAAATTGGAAAAATGTCCTCAAACTATCATGTCCCCAAAGTATACGTTATATATACGAATAGTTTGAGGACTGTCCTCAAACTATCAAAATGTCCCCAAAAAATGCGGTGTATCGAAAAAGTGTCCTCAAAGTATGCGGTCGATTTTTCGAAAGTTTTTAGCATGGGGAAAAGAAAGTTCCTCTACGACATATCAAAAAAATCATTTCCGAGGCTCCCAAATTTAAATTTTTTGTAATTTTCAAATAAATGCTAGATTAGCGCTCTCTTGAGGTGGCTTTTTGAAACAACTAATAAAGTTGTAAACAATATAACATTACAACCTTTCCAGAAAGGTATTACTTATGAAAATCGGATAAAAAATGTGGCAACTAGAGGTAAAAGTATATAAGTAAAATTATTTTCTGCTTGATGATGAAATGATGAAATGATGATAATGATGAGAAATGATGATAATGATGTTGATGACAACAATTAATTTTTTATCCGATTTTCATAAGTAATACCTTTCTGGAAAGGATGTAATGTTATATTGTTTACAACTTTATTAGTTGTTTCAAAAAGCCACGTCAAGATGGCGCTAATCTAGATTTATTAGAAAATTGCAAAAAATTTAAATTTGGGAGCCTCGAAAATGATTTTTTTGATATGTCGTAGTGGAACTTTTTTTTTCCCATGCTAAAAGCTTTCGAAAAATCGAGTACGCAATATCAAAAAATTTTTATCCATACAATTTGACCCGCCCTAATATATATATTTATATATAGATATATTACCGTGTTAAACATGCTTAACTCTTAAACACGTCAAATAGAGTTAAACAGGTATATGTGAACGCCGCACAGAGGGTTGAAATGTACCAAAAGTGAGGATTAATTCAAAAGCTGAACTTTATCCTACACATTCGTGTGTGGTACTGGGTGAAAGGTAATTAAATTCTACATCACTATTTGCCAAAAACTTTTTTTTTTGAGTAAATTACTCTATCGACTGTGAGCTGTCAAAGTCAAACAATTTTTCAAAATTTTTCGTGCCGTGCCTAAAACTGAAAATTGAGATATTTTGGGTGCTGATAACTCTTATTAAACGTTCTAAAAGTAATTTTATTAAAATGGAACCATCAACTTCAGGTATTTGGCTACATAATTGCATTAATGTTTTTTCGATAAATGTTTTGCAAATATTTTTAATATTTTTTTAAAAAGTGCTCCATATTTGGGGTATTTTCGATATACACACAGAGTTTCAACAAATTTCTTGTTGCGATCCAGCAAATTTTATTAAGTGATATTTTAATATAGTATTTTAGCTTATATATTCCACATCAAACTTTTGCAGAGGCACCGCGTTTTTTTTTACTTATTAAAATTTTTGTGAAAGGACTCCAGTTGCTAAATACTTAATCTGAAAAAACAAACAACAAATCAACTTGTTTGTTTTTAACTCTCTTTTGTCTTTATTTTCGGTATTAAAGTTATTGTTATAAATGAGTTTGGTTTCTATCAGAGATGGTTGCGTGAGTTAATTTTGACTCACGCTCACTTACAAAAAATAATTTCTGTTTTATTTACACCGAATTCTAATTTTTGCATACGTTCGTGCTTTGTATTTTGTATTGATTGTGTCTGCTTACTGTGATGTTATTTATTTGAAGTGTTGTGTAATTGTACATTACTCGTTATTTGGTACAAGGGAAAACGAATAACATTTTGCAAATTATAAACAATTGACATCTTACTATTTTAGGAACAAGTCCCAAAACAATTTTTATTTCTCGTCGGGAATTACGTAATTTTATGAAAAATTCAGAACCTCAATTACTAAAAGATAAATTTAAGCTTCTGAGGTGGGATGTAATCAAACGTGTCAACCCTTCAGATATGGTCGATTTTATAAAAAGATTTAATAAATTCTGTTCAGAATATAAGACTCGGTGGGAAAAATGTGTTAGAAAGGAAGAAGCTTTTTTAAAAAATTATAATAATTGGCTTGATGCTTCTATCTGTTTTGTTCCACCACCAACACCATTAACAAAACGAGGACGCAAGGATGTCTCATTTGAGGAGTGTAAAGAAAACACAAAAGCAAAGAAATGTAAGGAGGTAAGAGACAATATTCCTTTACCTGTTTTGGCTCACGCCACACAAATGAGCTTGAGAGCTTCTGGAAAAACTGATGCTTCAAAAATAGTTAAGGAAATAATATCATCTCCAACAAGAGCGACAAAATATAGAAAAAGTTTAGAAAACGTACAAGCACAGCAATTAAGTGCGGAGGAAGCACTTTCGGTTTTAGTTGAAGCGAAGTTAACTCGACACCAATATAATATCATTAGAAAAGCCGCGCCTGATAAATTTCCTTCATATAGAAAAGTCCAAGAAGCTAAGAAAAAATGTTATCCAGAACAAGAACATATGAATATTTCTGAAACATCAGCGCAAGTAAGTCTGCAAGGACTGTTAGATCATACCACTGAGCTTCTAGATATGGTACAGAATTCTGTACTGGATTCATTAAACAACGAGGAAATATCGCAAATGACTTTGTACTCTAAGTGGGGCTTTGACGGAAGTTCGGGCCATAGCTCTTATAAACAAGCATTTTACAGATCTGAAGCTAGTGATTCTGCGGTATTTATAACATCTATTGTGCCATTAAAAATTGTTTGTTTGAATAAAACAATTTGGCAAAATCCTCGACCTTCTTCTACTAGATTTTGTAGACCCATAAAAATTGAATTTTTGAAAGAAACCGTAAGTACTTCACAACTTGAAAAAGAAAGAGTAGAAAATGAAATCAAAACTCTGAAGGATTCCGTGGTTTTAGTAGGTGATAAATCAATAAAAATAAATCACAAACTTATGTTAGTGATGATTGATGGCAAAGTTTGTAATGCTATAACCGAAACAACATCCACACAAAAATGTTACGTTTGTGGTGCTACGAGCAAAGATTTCAACTGTATTGATGAAATGATTGCCAGAAGTGTGAACACGGATACATTTCAGTTCGGTTTATCTATTCTCCATGGCTGGATTAGGTTTTTTGAGTGTCTTCTTCATGTGGCATATAAATTACCACTTAAAAAGTGGCAAGCTAGGTCAGATCATGACAAACAAGTTGTTAAAGACACAAAAACAAGAATTCAAAAAGAGTTCAAAAAAAAAAACTGGATTGATCATTGACCAACCAAAACCAGGCTTTGGCAACACAAATGATGGCAATACCGCGAGAAGGTTTTTTAAGAATGCAGAAGTTTCCTCAGAAATAACAAAAATTGATCTAGATTTAATAAACAGAATGCATATAATACTTATTGTCGTGTCATGTGGCCACGAGGTCAATAGTGAAAAGTTTAGTGACTTTGCACACAATACTGCAAAACATTTTGTTAAAATATATCCATGGTACAAAATGTCACCTACCCTTCATAAATTTTTTATACACGGACCGGAAATAATATCCAATGACCTTTTGCCAATTGGTGAGCTATCAGAGGAAGCGCAAGAGGCTAGAAACAAAGACTTTAAAAACTATAGGGAATACTTTGCGCGTAAATGCAGCCGGAAAAAAACTAATGAAGACATATTTAATAGATTTCTGCTTACTTCAGATCCATATATTTCCAGCATGAGTAAAACTAATATAAAAAAAAATACACACAAAATACCGCAGGTGGCTTTGGAATTATTAATTCTTCCCAAAGAAGGCGACAATGATGATGAGGATTCTGATCATGATAATGATCATTATGATCATGATGATAATGATCATTATAATGATAATGATGATTATGGTGATGATGTTGAAGATATCTAAAGCTATTATCACAATAATACCCAAAATGGATTTAAATGCATATATATGTACACTCTAAAAAGTGCTTGTAAATTCACTACTTTAGAGTATGTTAACTTTTATGGAATATTACGAAAAATGCTTAAACTTAGACATCAGATGTGTAAAATTCTTTTATACACATCTTTGTGTACAAAAATACGCATATAATGTATTAGTAAGCATTCCTTTATTACAATTACACATATTGTGTGTACAATTATTATTTTGTGTCTAAAACCAAATATTAGGCATAAAATGTGTAAATGTGCAAACATTTTAAAGGAATAGTTTATTTGTCACAAGGTTGGTTACCGAAACGAATAACGGTAAGGGTAACGGTAACGGTATCATATTTCGTTTGTTTAGGTAACGGTAAAGGTAACGGTATTTAAGACTGTTTCGGTAACGGTATACCGTTATCGAAACAGCAATACCGGTACGTACCGGTATTAAAAATTATGTTAAAAACATATAAAAACAAGTAAAAACATGGCATATTTTTAATTTTAAGTACTGAAAATACAGATTTTAAGCTATAAATTCAATACTGGTAGTTTTAATAAGTAGAATTATTAACTATAAATTTTTTGTAAAAAAAACACTCAAGATTATAAAATAAAAAATAAAAAAATTTTAAATTTTATATAAAATAATAAATACCGGTAAAATACCGGTAACTACCCATAAAAATAACGGTAACGGTAACGATAACGGTATTTAGAAATTTTTTTAGAGGTATCGATAACGGTAACGGTATTCAATTTGAAACGGTATTTTAGCGATAACGGTATTATAACGATAACGGTAACCAACCTTGATTTGTCATTAAAATATTTAGAAATAAAAAATCAAATAAAAAATACAAAATAATATAACAAAATACAATAAGAACATACAAAAACCACCCGAGTAAAAATAGTTATATATTGTCATATATAATGTGATTGGGCTATATCTGACAATGAATGGAGTAACATTAAGACACATATCATTATATACAACTACATCTGATATTATTTTTTCAACGAATTTTTTGTATGGTAATTGATATTATTACATATCCCCAAATCTGACTCCATATATAACTACATAAGCCTTATAAAACTAATGAAATTATATGTAGTGATCGATATGATTATATATGATTTGATACTAAGTTTTATAACACTGTATGTGTCGTTGTACTAAAAATATATTTTAATTTTATATAACTTTCTATATAATCCCATACAAATTAATATATAGTTCAACATCAAATTTAGTTATCTGCAAATTCAGAGTTAATTACTCCATAGCCAAATAATTTTCACGTGATGTTTTTGCATGTAAAATCATATTAAAAAATGATGCGTACGATTTGGGTCTTCAAAATTGTTAAAACCATAGACATTTCAATTTCAATTTAATAGCTGGTATGCATAAAAAGTATGCCTACTATCAGACAAAATTTTATAAAATAAGATATTTTTATATCGAATTGGATATAATTTGATGTCCTGGATATGGACAAATCTCGGATCAAACTGTATCAAATTATATCTAATTTGATATAATTAGACACATCTAGATGACCCATTTTTCGGATCAAGTTGTATGTCGTTGTATATGGGGATTTATCAAAAAAGATTTACTTATGTATGACACCATATTAAGATTTTTACCCGGGCAGTCTATAAATTATTGTATAGACATGGCAAACCACCAAAAACTATAAAACAACGCCACATAATTTTGTTTAAATTTTCTGCATCAATTCAAAATTTGGAAGACGTCCGGGCCACCATTTTTATAGATAAAATACAATCGAACTATAAGTTGAACGCAAAAAATGGTATGTATTTCAATATTAAAGAATGTTTTTTGCTGAAAATTTATTTTCCATTTTTACCTTTTCAGTTTCTTTATTCCTTCTGCATTTTCTTTGCAGAATAATAAGTTGTGTCCATGGTAATTGTATTCTGAGTTTGCCAAATAGTGGATCTTATGATGACGCAAATGCTTTCTCTTACTACGGTGTAGAAGAAAGAGTGCTGCTGATGTTTGGTAATCACCAAATTCTGTTCACAGAGATAAAAATCGTCAAATATTGTTTGCTCCAAGTCCGATTAATTTTTTGTCCTTGAAATATGGGAGAAAACCCATCATCTTCTTAGGGCGTTTACTTATAGAAAACCCTCCATATTATAATGGTTCTAATGATTTTTCCTGTAGAAGACCTCTAGATTCAGAGGAGTTTTTCCTTTTTTTATAGGAAGAACTCCTTTGAATCTATAGGCTTTCTATATATGAAAAGGTTTTCAGATTCTGAGGGTTTTATAAAAAAAATATAAATGGCCAATTTTTCTAAAACGAAAACACATTCTGATTCTAAAGAAGATTTTTGCAGAATTACTTATTCCTACAGAAAGATATTGGAATTACTAGAAAATTTTCCTATAAAAAACAGTTAAGATTATAAGCATTTTTTCTATAAAGAAACCCCTCAGTTTCTAATTACCTTTACCTGCAGAAAAATCTTTAGATACTATGAGAAACGCGGCAAATATGAGAAACTCTTCTAAAAAAAGTTTTTAATATACATGAATTTTAAAATTTGACAGATTTTTGAATAACTGACATAGGGCGAGTAACTTATTTGCAACATAACCAAGGTTGAACATTAACCACATATATTTCCATATAATTTTTAGAATTATATCCGTCCCGGGAATTCCCGGGAATCCCGCCCTTTTTCGGATCCCGCAATCCCGGGAATTTTGTGCGGGATTTCCCGGGATTTTTTATTCTTTTACAGAAGTTTTAGCTAGTATTATTGCAATTTTGGAAGCTTTATTTAAATTTAAAGCATTGATTTTTTGAAATTAATTTAATCAAAAAATATTTAAAATTCAAAAAATACGATTTAAAATTTAATATACTGAATTAGGCCAAATTGTTTTTAGATGTCAGTTGAATTTGGTTTAGTTAAACCGAAAAAATTTTATCAGCCATTACCAAGTTTACCAACAAAAATACTTGTATGTTTTTCGGAAAAATTTTTTTTCTTTAAAATGATCTCTGTTCAAATAAAGCAATATTTGTATAGGCAGGTTTAGACTGTAATATTTTCGGAAAGATTCTGCAACCTTACCTATATGTTTTGCATGTATACTAAAGTAATATCGTACATAAAATCTTATAGTGTAAACCAGCCTTATTCAATATCCAAACATCATTATTTCAGTTCCAAATACCTCCAAAAACTAGATAACTAGAATATTTTCATATTTTCATTAACAAGTATTTTTAGTTTCTTGTATTTAAAATAATTTCATTTTAAGTTCAATTGCTATTCCTTTATTTCAATTTTATTTTTTAAATATTGTTTGTTTTCAAAATAATCCATCAGATGCTTTTTAAAATTATTTTGGATTTTTTATATGTTAATTTAAAATGCCACTAAATACGAAAATTAAATAATTTATTTTTAAGTAGCTGTGGCATAAAAAATGTCTATTCAAGAAAATCAATTAAAGTTAAGAAACTATTTAATAATGTTGTAGTGTCTATTTTTATAAAACGATTTAGGTGAATTTGCCTAAAAATTTGTGTGAAAAATGCTCACTTTCAAACTTTTTTATAAAAATAATTCTAGACTGATACTTTTGAAAATCTGCATAGAAAGATACAAAATATTTAGAAATATAAATTTTTGGATTTCATATTTAAGAAATATTTTAGCAACAAATCGATCTTATTTTTAACTATAAAACTGGTCTGACACAAGTTTGCACCCATTAACAATTCCAATATATCCTGTAAAAGGGGATGAAAATAAAATACCCGTGTCTTTCACTTTTTCTATATCTATTGGTTTAACCGCTTAAATCGCGAATTAATATTTAGTTAATATATTTCTAAGAGTTTTTTAAAATTAAGACGGCTTTCCATATAAATATATTACCTAAATATTAATTCACGATTTAAATTGTTAAACGAACTGATCCAGAAAAAGTGGAAGACAGGGCTATTTTATACTTAGCATCCTTTCAGAATATATTAAGTGCATTTTCTCATGGGTACAACCAAAACATGAACTTTGTCGGACGGTGTTTTAACAGTAATCGAGTTTTTCAAGTGCAACATATGTCGAATTTATATACATATTTTCTAACGAGCGGGAATTCCCGGGATCCCGGGAAATTCTGAAAAAAATCGCGCTGTCCCGGGAAATGAAAAAGTCCGGGAAAAGAAAAACCCTAATTATAACTGTGATTAAGCATTAAAAGAAGTTTACTTTAAGATAAATTATCAGGTCATAGTTTTATATATTATTGTTACTGCCTAAAATGTTGTTAAAAAATAAAATACAGTTGTTAAAAATAAATTCATTCTTTTAAATTGTTTTAAATAATATAAAAAGAGGTAAATCAACGCATTTAATTTGTAATTTCAAGCATTTGAATGCGAAATTTCAAGCACTTTCTTTATAAGTTTACCCATTTAAGTACTTATATTTAAACACATTGTGTGTAAAAATATTAGACACAATGTGTGTATAGTTTAGCATTTACACACACAGAGTAATTTTACCGACATTATAGTAGGTAAAAAGTTACCTACTATAAATAGGGTAAATTTAAATAAAAATTTATTAGAGTGTACATATAAGTTTTCTCTTCTTTTTTTAAATAAAAAAATATTTTCTATCAGTTTTTTTTCAAAAACCTTATTTTTTCACTAAATAATGTACAGTTATTCCAAAAAAAAAATTATATCAACAATAATTGGCTTCCCTGAATTAATCCTTAGTTTACATATATTTCAACCCACTGTGCGCCGCATTAAATTAATACGAAAAAACTTCCACTGCAATTTTGTAACAATTCCAGAGCAAGTGTAAAATCATGGAGGTTAATAGCTTTTTCGCAAAAACTACGAATAAGATACTGGGCTTTTAGATCTGTCCGAAAGTGTTTTTATTTAGAAACAAAATAAAATAAAAAAAACAGAAACAGCGCCTTTATAAATAATAACTTTTAGTTTCAAAGGTGGATTCGCACTAATGGAATAACTTACGCTGTGAAATACTTTCAAGAACGGAATTGTAAGTTTAAAAATTTTTAGCAATTCTTTGCAAGTTTTATAAGAAAATTTGCCTATGTAGCAATACAAAATGATTATTTACAAAAACCGGAAAAACATTATTCGAACCGGTTTCGAATTAAAAAAACCGAAAGCCGATTTTTCAAATAGATCGAATACTTGACAACTCTAGCTGCAGCAAAAATAGTTTGGTGCTGTCGGCAAATATGTTGCTAATGCCGACATTTCCCATGTTCAGCATATGGCGCATTGTTCAAAAGTTATACCCCTAATTTACATTTATCCTCGATTTATATTTTATTTTAATTATAACATTGGCATTTGGTCATTAAGTTTATTACTTTCATTATGACAAAAATTATCTGCAATCACATTTCAATACTCAAAAAATTTCGTAGGTAGAATCTATAGAAAATCACAGTTAAAACAAAGGTACATATCGTCACCTAAAATGCAAAAGGGCGTAGCAACAAAAAAAAATTTAAGCCGATTTTCTGATTGATTATGATGCACTAGACTAAATTACATTTCCCTAGTCCTGTTTTAAACAAGAGAAGAAAATATAGAATATCTTTAATTCTACAACGTTTTTTTTTTTGGTTCTATTGCATATTAGGTGACGATATACATATTTACCTTTAAAATAACTAACAGTTGTTGTTGTTTTTAAATGCTGATAAATAACTAACAAATGCATAAAAAATGAGTTTAGTTTTTAATTTAATCCTCACTTTTCATAAGTTTCAACCAGGCACGTAGCTAGGAATTTCTTTCGGGGGGGGTTTTCAAAAATTGTTTGTTTTTTTGTTTTTTTTTTTGTTTACTGGGGATACTTATAAAACTATGCACACAGGAAAAAATTTATGACCGTCCCAGCAAACAAAGATGATCATTAGTGACTCAGAAATGAACTCTAAAAACATAAACATTTTTCCTATGAAAGTGGTCCGTCCAAAAAAGCCCCCTATGTACTTAGAAATGACTCAGAAACAAGAACGTCTAAAATCGAAATTTTTCTCATAAATTTAAATAATTTTTAAATAATTAAATAATCTTCTTTGAGTCCGTAAAACGGTCCGTCATTTTGAGACAGCTTTTTAGATTGTAGAGACAACATGGATTGTTTTCTGAGGGTTCATATTTTCTACAAAAAAAAAAAACAGTGTTTTCAAAAAAACAATAATCATAACAAAATTGCCCAAAAGTACGGGAACGCACAAAATCACTTTTCTAACCCAAAACTTTATTTAAAAATAAAAAATGAAAATGCGTATAGTTTTAGTCTGGAAATCGCACAGATACACATATTTATAACATTTAAAAGTTTTTTTGACTTTGTTCAGTTAATTTTTATTAACGGGTGTTTCCGCAGAAAATGACCCCTTACAGGTCAAAAATAAAATTATTATTTTTAATTTATTTTTCCGCTAACAATACACAAAATAAATGTATCTGTCATTTTCCGAAGGATTAACTTTAATTTTCTTTATACTAACAAAAATATGCTACTTTGAATTTGGTACACCATGCGCGTTTTTTCCCGTGAAGTGCACGGTCACTTTTTAAGCCCTTTGGCAACACTGTTCTAACGGTGGTTTACGAACAAAATAAAAGCCAGCTGAAAGCTGAAAATTTTCTTCATGCTTAGCAACAATTTTGAAGGCGACAAATTAAAATTTAATTTTTTGTGAATAGTCCAAAAACAACCTCACCGACTGTAACGACCGTTACCCCAAAAGCACAAAAGTTTGTTTTTTCCTAATTCATTCAAATGATTAAATTTTATAGTAGCGGAAAGTAAGAAGGTAAGTAAGATGAAGAATTTTGTAAGGCCAGTGAATCATCAAAAGCCTATTTTGATTTTTTAAACATATTTTTAAAGACGTAACGATCGTTACCTTTTTTTGTTGGCGTTTTGGATATGAACTGCTTTCGCCTTACTTAATTGAATTCTTACTGGAGCAACTTACCAAGATGCAAAAATACTTAATATGGTTCCATATCTACAATATTTCATGATTTCTTTAATATATAACAATATAACGTTCTTTATAAAATCATCTATAATTATATATCATCCCACATAAGCAATTATTTCAAAGTGATTTTATATAAAAATATATAAGGTCCATATAAAACGGTATTATATTATATGTGGTTCTATGTTAACAATGATTTTGAACTAGTTTTAGATTTAGTAATTATTGGCGCTTGACTAGAAATGTTCGTGAGTTACGTTATTCACACGTGATCGTGAGTAATAATTACTATACTCAAGTGATTCGTGCGTGAGTCTGAGAATATATAATTCGTACTTGATTCGTGCGTGAGCGTGAATAAGAATATATAACCCGTGCATGCTTCGTGTGTGAGTTTATTTTTTGCATCTTATATTTTTAGTAATTTTTACTATTTTGTAATATTTTACTATTTTTTTTACTATTTTTCTTATATCTTGGTTGTATAACATAATCCTATTAACTTTAAAATTTCAGTCTTGTTAACTTTATTTTAAAACTACTAAAAATAAAGAAAATTTTGTTCATATTTAATGCACTGTCATGGTAAATCTGGATAAAAATAATGGATGATTTATCGAAATTATAGGATCTCCAGCAGACCTTTGGTTTAATCATTATATTTGGAAATTAATTACACATACAATTACACAATTACATGTAATTGTAATTGAAAAAATGTGAATTACAATTAAATTTTTTTGGAAAAGAAATAATGACAAAAAGCACAAGTGAGGGGTCAGCCCAACATGACGTATTCTTTTTATACTTATCCACGCCTATCCAACCTATCCCAGTCAGTTTTTTCTACAAAATTTTAACAAAAAACACTTTAATTCTAAATGTAATTGAAATTTTTAATAGAAATCACTTTCCATTACAAGTACTTGTAATTGAAAATTTTCAATTACAGTTACATGAAATGTAATTGAGTTTTTTTAATTTCAATTAGATTTATTTGCAATTGTAATTGGAATCCCCCAGGTCTGATCTCCCGATATTGCATATCTTCTTTATTTAAAAAAATAATTTTTGTATATTATTAGATGTGGTCATATATAATATGATCTAAAGTATAAGGTAAATTTTTAGATGTAATTGTATAAAACTATGCCCACTTTTATAACATTTTATATAATTTTATACAAAAAGATATAATTTGATGTAATTGGATTAGGACAAAATTCGGATACAATTGTATCGAATTGCATAAAATTGTATCAAATTGTACAATATTATACAATTCGATACAATAAGATGTTCTCATTTTTTGGATATAATTATATCTAATTCACTAACGCGGGGATTGAAAAATGTTATTTTGTAAATCAGTACGTCTTTGTGATTATTTTTTTACGTTATCACTTAAAATGTCAAATATCTACATTTAAAGATTGCCATTTTTCCGGAAAAGTGTTAAAAATATAACCCTTTTTTGTAGGAATTCATATACTTTAGTATTGGCAACCCTTGAAACTGATTTTAAAATGTAAACAAATAAATAAAAAGAAAAAAATTGATTTCTCTGGAAAAAATTTAAATTGCATTAAACGTATTTGTATTTTGCCGGAACGGATTTTATTGCTTCATTACTTGTAATTGTCATTATATAATCAGTTTTTGATATCTTTTCTAAAGTTTTTTGTATTTTAAAGTATTTGTTGTATTTAGCACCTAAAAAAATAAAGTGAAATATTTGACAGTTCTGGTGATTAAAAGAAACGCTCCTGTGATTTACAAAATTAACTTTTTCATACTATTTGTTTCAAAACTACGTAAGTAAGCACGGACAGTCACCGCGTTCATCATCGCGTTTTACAAAATAAAAATTTTGAAAAAATTAGCTAAAGTGAGGTGTAGTGTTTTAAAAAATTAGGCCATAATTTTTTTAATTAACACAAAATTTCACAGACATGACTCTTCAGAAGATTTTTGCTTTTTACACAAAATTGTTGGAAGATATCTTAAAAATAGGATCTAGAAAATCAAGCGTTTAAGTTTCGCGGTTTTAAAAATTTACTGCTTTGGGAGATGTCACTGTGTGTGTATATTAAATTTGATCCAGATATATTTACCTAAACGAATAACAAATAATATAGAGGTATAGTTATTTTACTTTTCCTTTGAACCTAGTTTTCTAATATATTCTGACTACAAAATTTGTATTGAATGATTCAAAAACATCAAAAATCATCTTGTCCTTCATAAATATTTTTAATAACACCTTCCTGGACTAAAAACAAATTTATAATTATACACACTTACCCAATGAAAAAAATTAAGATATGCATGTAGCATGCAAAAAGACACTTCTTATTTGAGGCATTTAGCGATTGATGATTTTTAAAACAACAATTTGGGCATCTATTTTATAATTTTATGACCCCGTATCATGCGAAAAATTCAATAAAAAACTCTTATTTCCCGAGTTTCCAAACTTTTTTTATTTTCTTTTATTTCTTATTCGTATTGTCAAATGAAAATATCTAAAATTAACAAATCATGGATTAAATTTTTGTAAGTTACCGATATTATTTTAAGTAAGTTTAAGGACTAATCAGTGATTTCTAAATCAATGATTAAAGTAAACTAAGCATTGGAGATAAGATACCAGCCCTAATTTTACACAATAGAATATAGCTTTTCTTTTATATATTTTTTTTTTTTTTTGTTACCCATAATAGATGAATTCAAACACAAAAATGGTTTAACTTTTTATAGTGTAACGACCGTTACTTTTTCAAAAAAAAGTTTTTTTTGGTAACTAATTTTGCTAGGTTTGAAAATAAACCCATTCCTTAAACAAAACATTTCAGAGAATTTAATCAGATTTTTTACTTGACACATCCTGCGCAACATTTTACAATACATGATGTTTGTTCCCGAAATTTGAAAACAGCACATTTATAAAGTAACGACCGTTACTTTTTTAATGGTCAAAAAAAGTATTGAAATTAGATTTTGTAAGAATTCTTTTGGTTGCTACCGATGCTTGAACTTTCGTAGGTCCAAAATTAAGCTATCCTCGTGGCATATTTGCTTAAGTTGGAATTTTATTTAAAAAATCTCCGAAAATCGGTAACAACTGTTACTTTGGAAAAACCCATATAGAAGTTTTATTTTCTGTATTTCCTTGCTTAATTAAAATTTTAAATTTTTATTTGTTTATCATTGCACCAGCTGTCCCTTTTACAATTTTCCGAAGTTAATAGTAAAAAGAGAAAGAGAAGTTAATAGTAGAGAGAGGCAGAAAATTTTCTAAAAATATATTTAAGGGTTTAAAGCAGTGTTGCCACCAGTAAAATAAAAAAATACACAGCTGTAGGTCAAAAATTATCCAAAACCGTATGAAATTAAACAAAATATTAAAAATTTTATTTTTTATTAAAAAGATTATGTGGCTCTTTGGACTCTCCTGTGCACAGTGGGGCAGAATCGAAATAATTCAGCCACTTCTTACCGGCTGGTTGGATTGCTATGAAATTTCACAATGTCATAGAGGTTAAGTTTTGAGGCCCGAACCCATGGATGCAGCAGGAGCTCTACCATTCAGCTCCAAAGAAAGCACCGTAAGTTGTTTTTCACGTGGAAATTTTTCACTTAAACTTAAAAAGCCTTAAACAGTAATTTAAATTCTGAAAATGAAATTTTTTTGTATAATTAGAAATCCACAATCACAATAAACACAAAATCTCACTTTTTCACAAGAAAATGAACAGTCTTGTACATTAAATTTGCGTGAAAACAAAGTCTACACAATTTTCACGTGAAACTCATTGTCGTGAAAAAATTTTTTTTTTATGTGGAGTATAACAGTTTTTTCAACTTACGGTTCTTAAAATGTGAACATTTCGAAAACTTGCAATTTTTCGATATATCTACAAATTTTAAAAACGTAACACAAAATTATATTCGGCAGAAAGTTGGCAAATGGTGTTTCAATTACAGTCTTATAATATGTGCTAAATTTGGAGAAAATGGGTTAATATTTAGACACAGTTTACCTACAAAGGTCATATAAAAAGTCATAAATTTGTTAAAGATATTTAAATCTGCTCTGTGCTGCTGTAAGAAAATTTTTGTCTGATCAAAGCCCATTAACTGTTTCAAAAACTTTGGAAATTACAAGTTTTTCCAGTCATGAGAAAGTCTCAATCATAATAAACACGAATTTCTTTTGCTTAATTTCTAATGGTCTTGCCAACCAAGACAAAAATCATTATTTTGCACCACCGGTATCTTTTAAGGAAAACCGAATGTTAATTTATCAATTTTATGTTTATTATAAAGTATGATGAAAACTATTAGTAGTTATAATAAAAAAATAGCCACTTATCAATTAAAAGGTGCGAAAAAAGCCACCTTTTATAAAGTTTTTTCTCAGTAAATGAGAGGATTGCATTCTATTTTTTTTCTAACCTCTTTGATTATACCTAAATAGCAGATATAATTATTCAAGATTTTTACTAAAAAAACCCATAACCAAAAATAGATTCCATGAGCACCAACTATCTTAAAATTTTTTTTAGAAAATAGTTTTCGCCATTGGATTTCGAGTCTATTTTATTTATTCAAACTTAAGAAACTTGGCCATTTGCTATTTGATTTCAACAATAAATAAATATTTTTCATTACATTTTTTAAAAAACGTTGTTACTAGGGATGCCAAACGGGAAATCCCGAATCCCGAAATCCCAGGATTTTTGGGATTGGCAAAATCCCGAATCCCGGGATTATTTCTCAAAAACCCCGGGATTTTCTTATTTATTAATATTAATATGAACGCAAATACACAAAATGAACAATTTTAGATTACCGAAGTTTTTTCATAAATTTCCTCATATTTACAAGAAATTGATGCCAAGATATTGGTAAAATTAGAGATTAAGTAGATTATTCGAGTAAACTATGCAAAAACTTTGCAGAAAATTTTGAAAAGTTGGTAAACAATATTAAGTTTTTGAGTAATTCATGCGAAAAATCAAGTTTGTTTGTTATTTTACCGGTTTATTCGACTTCTGAAACCTAATTTTGGCTGGGACTGTAAGTTTGAATTCTGCCTTGAAAACATTTGATAACGATAACCAAACAACTTTGTTGCTGTAATTATACGATTCAGTGGGCAAGGTTGTGGCAACGAATCTGTTTTAAAATCTGCTTACAAAATAATGGGCGCAAGTGTACTTAAGTGCAGCCCTTCATATATTATCCCAGTCAAAAAAATACAAAACGGAAAAGCTACGGCAAGGTACTTTAACGCTTTTTGCAAACGCTGGCAAAGCGTCCCAAATGAGTGTTCTGCCAGTCATTTATTTTTAACACCGCTGTTACCCAGTAGCATGATTTTGATTTTTTATACCACTGGCAATTTCTGTTTCAATATTCATAAAATGTACCACATTATTAATTCACAACTATTAAATAATTATGAAACGCTTTATTATATAAAAAAATTTGTTACATAAAAAAAAAATTTTTTATAAATAAAGGAAAATTTAAATCCCGAAGAATCCCGAAATCCAGTAAAATCCTGGCATCCCGAAAAATCCCGTAGTCCCGAAAATCCCGGGATCGGGATTTTCAAATATCAATCCCGATTGGCATCCCTAGTTGTTACTTTCGACGTATTTTGTTACGTTTAAAAATTTGTGAAATCATTTCGGGGGGCCTGGAGCCCCCTAGCCCCCCCCCCTAGCTACATGCCTGGTTTCAACGCACTGTGCGTTCCCCCGTTTTAACCCTTTTATGCATTTCGGTACAGTACACTTTTTAGATTTTTATTTGCAAACTAAGTACATATCAATCATAACAAATATAAACTAAACAAGAATTTTAGAAAATCAACAAATTTTTTAATAACTAAAAACTTTATTTTTTTAATAACTAAACAAAATAACTATTTACTGTAAAAATACTGTTTTGGTAGAATATTAAAAATGACAGCTTCAAACAAATGTTACGAAATTACAGTACTTTTAGTTCGTTTTTTCCTTAAATAATTGCCATAACAGTTGTTTTATATTTTCCATAGATAGACAACTTTGTTTACTGTTAAAAACAACTACATAAACAACTGTCATGAAGTAACTATCAAAGTTTTTTGAGTGAAAGTACCATTTTAAATGTGAAGTTATGTTACCTTGGCAAAAATGAACACATCTGATGTTAGAATAATATGTCTCACACCACACTTTACCGTACAACCATTCCAAAAGGGTATGGTAGTCAGATTTGTGTGCAAATAAATGTTTGTGATGTTTTGGGTTCCCTCCGGTAACTTGTTGGAACGTACGGAAATACACCGAATGTTGGCGTTCGTACCCAGCAAACAATTTTCATTTACAAAAAGCTTTTTTGTAAATGTAGTATAAGCAAAACTGGACGACAAATGCCAACTTCAGAACTTCAGAAGAAGGTGCTTTTTACGTCAATTAAAAAAATATATGTAATATAACATTTTATGCACGTTTTAAGTTTATAATGAAAGCATATTAAATATAAGCATGTAATTTTAAGCTTAAAGTGTATATTAAATATTAGCAATATTTTTGTAAACGTTTTTTTTAAATTAAAAAAAATATATATAAAACATTAAAAATCAAATTTTTGTCTCAATAGATATTTTAAAAGACAACATAAAAATGTAGGCAAGACAATATGTAGCCAGCCTTCGAAGAAATAAAATTAAAATGTGATTGCATGGAACTGTTAAACTATAAATTTAATTTTCAAGCCTTAAATATTTAAATTAATAAACTAAATCAAAAGTTGAAAAACACTTAAAAATCACCTTATTTTAAAATTTTTGTAAGCGTTTTCTAAATACATGAAAAGAATATAAAGTAGGCTTTAAAAAATACATATATTAAGCTTATATTGCATTCTAAGGAACTTCATGTTTTTGGTACTTAATTTATGCTTGTAAAACGATTTGAAAAAAGGGATTAATTATAACAGAAATAATTGTATTTTTTGGTAAAGTGTTTGTAACCGTCGCATAGGACTATCGTAATTAATATTAGAATTACTTACTAAAGAATTTTTAGAGCTGATTTATGGGAAGAGGGAGAAGAAAACATTTTTATTGAAAAATTTAACAGACACAAGGGAATCACCAGACTGTGTCAACTAGGGATGCCGAACGGGATTGGTTTTTACGAATCCCTGGATTCGGGATTTTGAAAATTTAAATGTGAGGATTTTTCGGGATCCCGGGATTTATCGGGATCCCGGAATTTTTCGGCATTTCGGGATTTTTCGATATTTCGGGATTTTTCGAGGTTTCGGGATTTTTTTGTTTCATCATATTTTTAATTTTCGAAATAAGAGTAGTATCAAGAAATAAACAAATTAAGCCGGATGCACACTGCTGGAGTACTCCACGCTGCAGAGTGGAGTGTGTAAAATAGAGATAGCATGATACAAAAAATATGTAAGTGCAAAAAAGAAAGGAACAAAATCCACTCAGAGTGGAGTACTACAGAATTGTGAATCTGGCATCAAACACAAACTACATTCATAGCAAAAAGTATGCAAAAATAGCAGAAAAAGCTACGAAAATTTAGCGAAAAAGGTTCCGCGAGTAAAACTAATGAAATCAGCAGAAACTACAAATTTTTAGTTATATTTAGCTAAAATTAATTGAATGCAAATACAAACTACTCTGCTGAAATCATCAGAAATATTTAGCGACTATTAATTTTTTTAAATCAACTAACATAAAATATTTAGCACATACCTCAGCTGATTTCAGAAAGGCAGCTTGTTAGATTTTTCTAATTTAACAAAAAATTGCTGTTTTTAGTCGGCAAAATTATTTTGCATGAAGTTATGATTTTAGCAAATCATCAATAAAATAAATAAGTCCGTTAAAAGATTAAATAAAGCTGAATTACGATGTTCAAAAGTTTCACAGCTGAATAAAAGTTTTTAAATTATTAAGGTTTTTATTCATATTTATTTAATCTGTACCTAATATATTTTAATCTATTATTTATGAATGGGAAAAATTAGTTCTTTAATAACATTTAATAAGATATTAGATTTATGTGATTTAGGTCGAATATAACAAAAACAAATACAAAAAGAGATAAAATATGCCAAATAATGAAATCGGAAATCCCGGGATTTTTTCAAGACCAATCCCGGGATTTCGGGATCGGTATCCCTAGTGTCAACTGATCAAAGTAATTTTTAATTGTTAATTTGTCTTTATATGAAAGATTTTTGCATATTGCCATGACCGAGGATCGAACCGGCAGCCCTCTGCACAGGATATGACTCGTAGTATCACCTCTTAACAAGATACACCACGGTCGACATAGCGGTGAGTGTGGCTAATTGAAGTTTTTTCAATCACAATGTATGTTTTGTAATCAGAAGAGTCAGAATTAAATAATACTTGAGCAATTTATTTTTCAATTAGAATGTTTTCTCTCTTAATCCTATTTTATTTTTTCCTTTTTCACAAGTAATTATCACATTATGATGAGGTATTTTTTAGCTTTTTTTATAAAATATTTTTGTTTTATAAAACTGATATTTCGTCATGATTTAAATGACATCATCAGTGTTTCTAAAATAAATAAAATGGTTTAAAATTTTTAATAATTCACATACTCTGACATAATTAACATATTTGTATGCTGTACATTAAGATATAATCAGGGCAAGTTTTTTTGCATTTGCCATTAAATGTCATTTTTGCCATTTCTTCACTTATTAAATGCTTTTCTTGAAAAAAATGCTATAAAATTCAGTAAAAACTCAATCTTTGTAAATAATTTTTGTAAAAAATTTACAAAAAAAACTAAATTTTTTTTAATATTTAAAAAAATTCCAGATTTTTTTTAAATCATACTAATATACAGCGAATGCACTTTAGCAGTTTAACGGTAAATTCCTTCATTATTGTCTTTTTGTTAAAAACATTCAGAAACACACTTTAAAATTTTTGGAATAAGCATGCCATTTTTGCGTGTTTTGTGCCAATTTTACTATTTTTTCGTACCATTTTGCCTGCCAATTTCAACTTTTTTTGTGCTATTTTAAACAAACACAACATCAAACAAATATCAACAACTAAAACTTTTTGGAAGCCCTGTTGATGATTCAAGGAATAATGAAATATTGGTATTATAAATTAAAGAATGAGAGGTTAATCACAACTGGGTCGATTGTCGACCCACCACAGCAAAAGTCGTCACGATTAATTTAAATTCAGCGACAATCGACCGAGAATATTGTTGTATTTGTTTCACCACAATTCTTCACCAATTCAATTGGTCTTTCACTAATTCTTGTTTCTTTATATTTTTTACGTAAATTATGTATTTTAAATTTCAATTATATTCCTTCTGTCAAAAAAATTATTTTTTTTGTAAACAAAGTACGAATTTTTGCAGCTCTAATACGAATTTCTAAGAACTCTGTTCTAAAGGCAATCTTTAATTAGTTAAAAATATGGCAACAATTTGACAAATATTTTAAGTGTGTATTAGTGTGTCGTCACGAAAATAGAATAGATTCTATTCCGACGACAAATCGCCAGACGACATGACGACATTTTGCTTCCCATACAAAATATATGAAAAAGCAACTCTCGTTGTCGTTGTCGACCCAGTTCTGATTAATCTCTGATATTTCATAAAAAAATCCAAAGACCTCGCGCTCTATTCTTTAATTAAATACATTTACAAATTGTTAATTTTGTATACCATTTTATTGTTTGAAATGACTTTAAATAGTGTACTTCTAGATGTTCATTTTTTAATTTAACAAAGTATTTATAAAAAATCGATATCGCGTGCGTGCTCACGATTAGATTTCGCTTATTGTTTATAATTATGTTTGTTGGGTAATATGTGAATATTACGAATATGTGTTAGCTAGTGGTGGGTACAGGCCTTTAAAAATATAATTCGATTTTCGACTGTGATTAAATTTTGAATAAATCAATTCGAAAAACTCATTTTATTGTTGAAATTATTTCTTATACCCCGTTCACAAGCAAGTTTAGTAAAACTGTGCACATAAGTTTGAAGGAGTTTTCATTATCCCGTTAACAGCTGTTTCGTTATTTTTATAAACAAACTTAACTTAACAAATATTTCCAGAAATTCTAAAACATCGTCCCCTGACGATTTCCTTAGGCAAGAATGAAATTCGTATAGGGACATGCCTACAACAGATTATTTTTCACAATTTGTTAAATACGTTTGGGATTTTAGCATATTTAATTCCTTTAATGGAATTAATGTATATCCCGATAAAAATAAAACAAACAAAAAAAAACAGTTATAGTCTGACAAAGAATTTAACAAAATATTTCAAAAAGTATTCGTTAAAATATAATATTTTCATGTTACTGTTATTACCTGGTAGATGGCGCCACCAATGTATCCGAACTTTTAAAGATGGCGCTATTTCTTTCCCTCCCGATTTCTTAAATATGACTCATATCTCGAAAACTAGAGAAATAGAGCAGAATTGATGAAAATTTCGACTACCCCTAACCGTGCAATACGCCAGCGAAAGCGGTTATCTCTATCCAAAAATGGACTTTGGCGGGGCCTTGGACCCTCGGAAATTTTTAATAAAAATTATCCACTTCATAAAATGGCCCATATCTCGAAAACTAATCGAGATAGAGCAAAACGGACAAAATTTTTGCTCCACCGGAGTGCCCTTACCCGGTGTCTTCAAATGCAATAAATTATATGATATGAAATGTCAAAACCATTGCAGTGAAAGGTCAAAATGATATCAATTGCAAAGTGGTGGAGAACACTTGACCATTTCATGGCTAAGAAATATCATAGATTTTTCTTCGAAAAACACAAAATTTTATTAAAAATTAATCTTTATCTAAAAATAACAAATAATTGAACTCATTCCTATTCTTTTTTACCAAACTTTCTATTATTTTTTTATTACAAAATAAAAATTAAAACGAAAAGTAACATTTGATGGCAGGCATCATTGCAAGAGCTGCTTGTGTGTCTTCACTTGAGATGAGATAATTTTGACAATTGCTTGCTATCATTTTATTGCATGTCAAAACACTAGGTTATATGCTCTCACATGATTTGGACTAGGTCCGGGGAGGGTCCCGAGATAAATTTGGATAAATTCTACGACTCAGTATAATTACAGAAAAAACTGTAGTCTTTCAAATTTTTTACTTAAATTTAGATTTGTAAAATTTAACAAAAGAATTTGTTTAAATCAACAAATTTTATTTTAAGCCAAAAAACAGGAATAGACATTGTTAAAGTAACAAATTTTTCTGTCCAGCCAACAGAAGTATTATTTTGAGTGTAGCTGTAACAAAATCACTTCCGATTTTTTTTAATCCTGACACAAGAGACTGTTTTCCGAAAATTTTGTAAAACTTCAACAACACTAACCCTTTCTTTACCAAGGTCAAAGGTGAAATTTTTAAAATTTTTCGATTTTTCCTGAATGTACATATGGGTAAATCTACGGAACCGGGCGATTCCATGTAACTCGGGATTTAAACCATTTTAATAAAAATATATAATATTTTTTATGGTATCAGCATTTTCGAGGCAACGAATTTAATCATCAGGCGGACATCTTAAATTTTAATATTTATACTGTTAATGTGCTCTACTCAATTAAAAACTACCCTAATTTACCCTAATTTTGCTTGTAACTTTCAAAAGTTTTGCAACTTTTTTGGGTATAACTTTTTCAGCATAAGAGGAAATCGCCTGAAACCTTTGGTGGATAATAATTCTAATGTTGAAAAATAGGTGCCCTTAATTAGAAACAAATTCTAGTTCTTTAAAATCTGTAACTCTGTTTTTTGAATAAAGAGTAATTTCAGAGATTTTAAATTTTTGCGCTTTCAGTCTCAATGTAATTGAAAATTTTTTGATACTGACACATAACTGACAAATAAACAAAATAAATGAGGCCAAATTTATTAGTGTGCCTTCAGAAATAAGGAAGATATGACAATAATAATCTCGTCATGGCTATGCGTGAAGAACATAAAATATTTTTTGGAGGGCGCATCCGCAGTTTGAAAAAAATTATTAGTTGCAGTCCTGCGTGACCGGTACACTCATAAAAAAAAGTTAGTACAAAAGTCTGTTAAACGCGTTCTAATTCAGTTGAACTAATTTTTCATGTTGTTTTTTTGTTTAGCTAAAGTTGTTAGTTATCCAATTTCACCACAAAAACATATTTCTGCTGTACTTGAACTAATTTTTCCTCCTGATATTTAGCTATTTTTTTATAAATGATTTTGACAATGTATCAGCTAATATAGATAAATTTGTTGGCAACTTTTTTAATATTTGTGTTTTCAAAAGAAAACGATAGGGGCGCTAGTGTCCAGTGATTAATGATGCTTGATGGTTTTTTTTACCTAAGTGTGTATTGGTGAGTTTGCCGATACAAATAATAATACAAATTAGAAAATTTCTAGTAAGTGTATTTTAATGTGTGTGATGAATCATTACTGATGACTAGGGTTTGGGATTTCCCGGACTTTTTTATTTCCCGGGAAACGGGAATAAAAAAATTTGATTCCCGGGAATCCCGGGAAATATTTTTGAACAAAATTGTTAATGAAAACCACCTATATAAGTAATTTTTGTTAGAAAAACACTATTTCATTACAAATGCAGTCTGTGTAGTGAGAATTCAAAGTAAAAATATCAGAATGTTGAACATTTGAGTTAACTTAAATTACTCCAAGCACTGCAAAATGAATTGCTTGATTCCAGCAGAAAGCACCCACTACTGGACTGTCGGAAACAAACCGTTTCATCACATTTGGCCCATTAGATATGGTGGCCACAATGTTATTTTCCAAAGACAATTAAAACTCTTCTAGTCTTATTTCTACAATTCTTCTTATATGATCAGCATTACATCTTCCTGATATATAAACCAACCCCAGGTTATAAAACGCATTATTTCCGTTTATACATATGTTCAAATATCTCTTTTGTGATATTCTTGTCCATTCATCTAAGAATATAGTAAATCTCCTATTGTTAGAAATATTGCTCGATATTTCTTTTCTCATGATATCTTTTACATGATTGTAGTAATTTAATAAAATGTTCTTTACATCGGTTTCATTTTCTGGCAATTCCAGGTTTTTATTATAAAAACTTTCTCGAATGTGGGCGCTGTGGTGTAATGGTTAGCGCATTGGACTGTTACACGTGAGGTTGCGGGTTCGAGCCCCAACCAAGGCAACATCAATTTATGAAAAATAATAATATGTATGAGTTTTTTCTATCCCTCATACATATCGCAGCGTCCTCCTTCGGTGTTCCCATAGCACTTAACCCCACCGAAGTAAAATAATATAACAGGGCTATAAACTAAAAAGCTTCAACAAAGTTCGCCAACTCACCATCAGATGGCGCGCAACAACTGTTCTAAAATTCAACATCTCGCACAATTACAGTGTTGCCATATTTGAAGCCCTTCATCTTTCACTACCTTTCACTTCTTCTCTATCCCCTTTCCAAAGGAAGCAACACGTTAATTAATAGGAAGAATTTCCTGAGTGTTGCTTCTCTTAAAAAAAAAAAAAAAAAAAACGAAGATCTAGTTATGGTGCGGATTGACATTCCGTCGACTGCGGCTAATTTGGATACCATTTCCGAAAATGTTTGCCCTACCATAAAACGTTCAATGCCTATTCAGCTTACAATTTTTTCTTCGGGTACTTTGCTTATTTTAGCTGGAACGTTATTCTTGTTTTTGTTTTCTTCAAGAGAAGTTGCATGACTACCAATTTTTTTTTTTTGTGAACCAAACTTAGATGTCGGCTAAGCTACCTCCGTTAATCATTAGTCTTTTAGGGCAAATATTGCACTGCGCTGTATTGTCCTTTCCATAGTATTTCCATACTTCTGACATTTTATTCTTTAATATAAAATAATATATTAGTTTGAAAGCTGGTGTATTAAAATAAAGTAAACTTACTTGAAAATATCACAATTATTAATGAAAAAGTTAACTAAAGTCGACTTTAACTAAAATAAACATCTGAAAAATTTAGATAGTAAGGGCGATTATTTGTATGAAACAAAACTTTTTGTTAATATTTCTTTTAAACAAGTTACCATGTTTTTAGGTTTTACTACATAAATTTTGAATAAGTTATTATTACTTAGCCACGATTTTTTGGGTGTCAAAGAAATTGATTCCCTTTTAAAAGATTTTAACAATAACATTTTTGTTTTGGTATTTAAAATGTTTTTTATGACTAAAATTAAAAAATCCTACTCTAAGCAAAAACAATTTTACCAATTTAATATTTTTAAAATTTCCCGTTTTCCCAGGAAAAATATATTGTTTTTCCGGGAATTCCCGACAAGCTTTTCCCGGGATATCCCGGGAATTCCCGAACCCCAACCCCTACTGACGACGCTTCTTTTATAATGTGGTGGTGAGTTTTTCGACCAATACTAATAAAAATAATGTGGCGCTTGTTAAGAAAGTTCTAGAAAATAATACGATAGGAGCATGTGTTCTCTTGTTTCTGTTAGTCAGCAAAGGAACGCAAAAGAAAACGGAGGTATACTGGACATTAACATTTCGCAGTTAAAATTGTATTAAAAAAATAAAATAATGAGGTTTGTGTTATAATATAAACTAGATTTATTTACGGGAATACTATTAAATATGTTATTGTTTATCTTTTATTTCAGCCCTTTAACATTTTCAACTAAATTCTACCTGCAGGTAGACGAAAAAAGGAACCAAATACTACAACTTCCGCTGGCACACATATTGGCAAGAAAATAAAAGTGATATTTAGTGCAAATAGTGTTTTTTGGATTGTGTAATTTATTCGAAAAAAATATAATATAATAAAATTAACAATTAGGTTATTCACAAGGGGTGTGCTATCTGTTGTATCGTCCTAACAAAAAACAGAGTTGTTAAAACTTTTATTTCACTTTAACAACGATTTTCTATTGGGTTTTCTTTCTGTTAGCACACTCAAACATAGGACACTAAACATAAGTAATAATAAGGGTTTTCACAAGGGGTGTGCTATTTGTTGTATCGTTGTATCGTCCTAACAAAAAACAGAGTTGTTAAAAATTAAATTGAAAAAATACAACATTTGAGAATAGCACGATACAACATTTTTACGTATGTTTAGTGTCCTATGTTTGAGTGTGCTAACAGATAGAAAACTGAATAGAAAATCGTTGTTAAACACAAATAAAAATTTTAACAACTCTGTTTTTGGTTAGGACGATACAACAGATAGCACACCCCTTATGAACAACCTAAATGTTGTATCGTTCTATTCTCAAATGTTGTATTTTTTTATTTAAATTTTAACAACTCTGTTCTTTGTTAGGACAATACAACGATACAACAAATAACACACCCCTTATGAACGACCTTAATATTTACATTAATTTGTTTTTATTCAATTAATAACAAAAAGTGATTGTAATTTTAGCAGCATTTTTCACAGATTTCAACTGACCCACTTTCATTTCTATTAAACAAACATTCTTCTAAATTTTTTAATGTTAACTGAATTTTTTACCTGTTTTTAACCAACTAAAATTTAGCAGAAAATATGTGCTGATTTCAACTGAGTAATTTTCATTTCCATTAAACAACATTTCTTATAAATTATTGTATTTGAACTAACTTTTTTACCTAAAATTTAGGTCACCTAAATTTAGCAGACCATGATTCTCAACATCATTGAAATTTCTGCTGGCGCAAATACAGGTACTATTTCCTGTTATTTTAGCAGAATTTTTAACTATTTGTACGGGCTTTTTTATGAGTGTATATATCAGTAATACTATTATTGTGTGTAAGTGCTACATACCCAACAAGCAATTGGAAGAAATATCATCCAGAAGTTATTACGGCAATATCATCCATTTATCATTTAGAAGGCAATCAGAGTAGTATTATGAATATATCTTCATTTTATCAGCCGGAAGATATATCGGCAATATTGAAAAAAAATGTCAAAAATATATTTTTGTTGAAATTTTTTAATTGTTTTTTATTGGAGAATCATTGGAAAACTACGAATAACGTGAAATAAATAAGATATAGGTTGATTCGTGAAAAGATTTGCAAATTAACTTGCAAATATTAAAGTAAGATAAAATTGTATTTCATCGATATAATTATATATAGGAGATACAATTTAAGAGATACAATTTTTCTTGTTTTTTCAGGAATTGATGTGCTGCAACAGCGAAAACATGAATTCAAACTCGGGGAAGACAGATGAATGTAATCGCCTTAATAAAAAACTAAAAAAAGTGTAATATAAGAGAGTAGTACGTTTATTTTCTATAAAATAAAATAACTAAAAAATATAAAATATATATAACGTATTTTTATCTTCTGTGGGGTTATATGGGGATATCTTCTTTTTAACTTCCAGATGATACATCGGCGATATTTGTCGTAATTTTTTTATCTTCCAGATGATAATTTAGCAATATCGCCAATTTATCTTCTAGAAGTATTGCTTTCTTATTACTTGGAAGTATTGGGTTCGGGACACGTTTTCTACCAAATGGGGTATCTTTCGCAATACGAAGACGATTGTTGCCGCAATAAAATTTTTCATTCAGGCAATACAATTGGGGAATCGTCTTCATATTGCCATGTTTACTGGGTAGATCGTACTATTATTTTGGTATCCAGAGCCATTTTAGGTTCAATTTTGTAGCTTTTCATTGATTTTTGGAGCTAAAAGTAATGTAGAAACGAAACGGATAATCCGATCATTTTAGCACTTACACACAACAATACTAATGGCGATATATGTATATCATATAAGCCAGATTTTAGCCATTAATTCTTTTATCTGTGAAGTGCCAGTCCATTAAAATTTGAATTTTTAAAGTATTTTGCAGCGAAAAGTGATGTAAACCATACAAAAAAAAATCCGATCTGTTTAGCACTTTCACATAATGATAACTATAATAACATCTATCGTTCCAGATTGATTGGACTCCATAATTCTTAAAACTGTGGAGGTGCCTCCAATTTGAATTTAACCTTTTAGCGATTTTTAAAGAAAGATATGCTGTAGAGAGTACAAAGTCCACCCGATCCATTTAGCACTTTCACATAATAATAGTAAGGAAGATATGTACCATTCAAGACATATTTGATCACATAATTCTTTAAACCGTGGATGTGCCATTCAATTTTGTGCTGCAATTTTGAAGGAAATTTATATGGGCACTAGGTCCAAACATAGACCGATTTAAACCAAAATCAATAGAATTCGTTCTTGGGCCGATATAAGTTGGTCTACCAAATTTCATCAAAATATCTTAATATTTGCGTCCTGTAGCATGCGCACAAAAATACATGGATAGATAGACGGACAGACGGAAAAATTAAAAAACAACACGACTTAAAATCAGATGTGTTGGAAAAATTTGGAAATCAAATTCGGACTCAGCACGGAAAGGTTACTTGAAAGTGTTATACTTATGCCCGAAAAATCCAAAAATATAAAAATACTAATTAGCGAAAATGTGTGCGGTTTTTTGTTTATAACTTTTTTAGCACTCAAAAAAAAATTGATTCACGCGAACAGATTCACGCAGAGAAAAGATATGGTTGCAATATGATCACAGCTACCAAACTATGGTCACTACTGCCATACATGGTTGTCCCAATCAAATTATTAATGTATTAATCATACTTTAGAAATGATATGGTCGCCTATAATCATTTTATAGTTAAAATCTCTCTTTTTTCGGTTATCATATTGTTTCTCTCGTCTACAATCATGTATTATATGGACAATCATATTCCTCTCTTCGAATTGCAATCATATTATTATCTGAGTTGAGAGAGATCATATTCACAATCATTGGTATAGTTTCGACAACAATGAGATGATCAGTATATTTTTTTAAGAGCGTCATCTATCAGTTAGCGTCAGTCTTGTTTAAGATTTTGTGAAAAGACGTTGTAAGAAGCGCTAAAATAAATATAATATATATGTATTAAAAAAAAATACTTAAAAAATAGAAAAATATCTTATTGGTATTCATTTTAATAGCGACATTATTTTTGGAAGAAGGAACTCGCTCTACCCAAGAAGTCTAGAGAAATATAGATTGTCAAGCAATCCTTAAATAAAATTATTGTTTATTATGCAATAAAGTGTTTAGTACTATAAATTAATTGAAAAAGTAATTAGTTTTTTAATTTGTTGTACTCACGTAGGAAAACGATTGTTTCAGAGCATCTATAGTGACAAGTGTGATAGATTTTAGTTTTGTACGAAAACAAAATTGAAAAAAGTGTAAAATTTAAAAAAAATGTAAGTGCACGACGAAATGACGAAATGAAAATATGTTCCTGATGATTATACTATGATGCCAAATGATCACAAAAATTTTTTCATTACCATAATGTGATCATGAAAAAAATATTTTGATCATTAGGAATATAATATGATAACTGAGAAAATGTTATGATCATTTCGGATGCATTGTAAAATTGCATTTTTAACAAAATTTTTGTACGCGCAGTTATCAGTTGTTTCCAATAATTTATTTTTAGTTATATATAAGTGATAAATAAAATTAATTTAAATTATTTAAGTTTGTAAATTAGTCATTGAATAAATAAATGTACTATTTTGAATAAAACAAATCGTGCACAGCTTTTTACTCACCTTCAAGAGAATGCTGGGAAAAAACTGTGGGAATCATAGTATGATATACAGAATTATAATATGATAATATTGGGATCAGTTTGGAATCATAATGTAGTAATTAAGGGATCATATTATAATAGAAAAAGGTATTTCATAATATGATTGTAGGAATCATAAACACAAATATATATGATGCTCTTCGAATATGGTTATCCCAACCATGTTTTTTCTTTGCGTGTTACTTCTTTTTAATGAATTTTAAATCACTTAGGGCGAGTAACTTATTTCCGACATAACCATGGTTAAACCTTAACCACAGATATTTCTATATAAATTTGACATTCATAACTATGGTTAAGCACTAAACTCAGTTTATTTTGAAATAAGTTAACAGGTCTTAATCTATAAAAAAATATGTGCCAATAATTTGAAATTTTTCATTTTTAAAATCTGAAATCGACCTGTTTTGTAGATTTTCCCATATGTATATTAGACATGGATGATAACGCTATTTTAGACTATTTCGGTAACGGTATTTTAAGGGTAACGCTATTTCATTTATTTCGGTATCGGTATTTTAAGGATAACGGTTTTTCAGTTATTTCGGTAACGGTTTTTTTAAGGATAACGGTTTTTTTATTATTTCGGTAACGGTATTTTAAGGTTAACGGTATTTCATTTATTTCGGTAACTGTTTTTTAAGGGTATCGATATTTAATTTATTTCGGTATCGGTATTTAAAGGATAACGGTATTTCAGTTATTTCAGTTACGGTATTTTAGGGGTAACGGTAGTCAGTTGAAAGGGTTTTGCCAACCCTGATATTAGAGCTTCTCACAAAAAAAGTAAAAAAAACCTTGGTTTGTTTTATGATGATTCCCAAAATATTTCGGGTCTAGCAATGAGATCTCACGAGCTGGGCCATTTATAAAAAAGGTATTTTTTTAGTTTTTGTAAGAAATTTGAATTTTAGCTGAAAACAACATACTTAATATGGGTATCATATGAAAGATTTTCCTGAGGCGCTTCCAGCGGTATATATAACATGTTCAAGCATACCCAAAAAAAAAGGATATTCTATAAAAAAAAGCAAACTTTTTACTCTTTTGTACGGAGATGTTTGTGATTGCAATGTCAAACTTACATATCATAATATATAGTGGATTTAAGTGAACACGTGTTTCAGATTTTTTTGAAATTCGCGATTTTTCGCCTTTTATCGGAAATTCAATGTGGTGGAAACAATATGTTCTAAATAGGGCAATATGGATACCAAAACTTTTCATTTGACAAGTAAGTCATTGCTAAGTGGATATAGTTTGGAATTTTACAATTTCCATACATTTTGCACGGTGCTCTGGACCAAATTTTGTTAAAATATTTGAGTTACTGCAATCTGCATTTGAATTCAGTATCTAGTTAATGCAAGATAAAAATGCAACTTAACAGAAAAAAATCCAGCATGCGCTTTTTTGGCGGAATAACTTTTTTTCCGGAAAAAAAGTTTATAAAATTTTAATAATATCCCAGTGAACATTCGGAGTCCGAAAAGACTCATAAAAGGGTCTTCAGACCTTCAGAAATTGAAATTGAGACCAATTGAAAATCAATTTGCTAAAATCAGTTAAAAAGCTTACTAAATATCAATCATTTTAGTACAATGGAATTAGTATAAATAATTAGTTGCAGCTACTAAATTTCAGTAAATTGTTGTAAACTGCAATTTAAAATCAATCTGCTGAAATTAGCAAAAAAGTGTACTAAAAAATAAACAAACCGTAAAATCTAAAAAAAAAATTAATAAAAATTAATAAAAATTTTTTTTTTCTTTCGATTGCAACAAGCGGAAATTACTTCATCGTACTTGAAATTTGGAGTCAAAATTGCAAACAGTTCTCCAGTTATTAGCTTTTTATGCATTGGAGATACAATAACATTTTCTGAGTGTTATATCCAAACTAAGAGTATATCAATAGTAACAAATATAAACTAAACAAGAATTGTAAAAAATCAACCAATTCTTGTAAATAAAACTTTTTCAATTAGTATATTTTTCTGGTAAATTTAGCACTCGGTTTTGAAAAATTAGTTAAATGTTTTGCTGAAATCAGCAGCGAAAATGAGTAAAAAAAAATCCGTAATTTGTAATAAGAGAATAGCAAAATTGATTACTAAAAAAAATTGCACTAAAAATCAGTATAAAAATAGTAAAGTGCGATTGGAAACTGTTTACAAATTTTTTTACTAACTTTTTTATCTGAGTGTAAAATTACTCATTATTTAACATATGTACCAACTTAAACATAATGTGCGTATTTATTTTTCCCAGTTACACTCATAGAGTATTTTTACCCAATTTATTTAGGAGTACAGTTTACTACTATAATTTGGATAAATTTCAACAGAATTTAATTAGAGTGTATAGTTGCAACTTTTGTACTATCTTGTAAAAAATCATTATATTTTACTTGTAATTTAAGAATTTTTATCCTGCTCAACCTTAATTGTCGCCACCGGTGTTTTGTTTCCACCGCAACCGTCGATTATTTTCACTCAGATTTTCACTATCTGGTTTGGGCTGCATAAAATTAACCAAATTTTATGCGAGTTGATTCAAACAAGAATTGTATTTTTCAAGCTCTGGGTGGGTATAAGTCAGTGTTGCCATTTCAGTGCTTTTCGGGTATTTTTTGGTGCTTTTTTCCTTCCCGTACCCGGTGATTTTTTACAAATACCCGTTTAAAAAAAGCGGGTATTTACGGTGCTTTTTCAGATTTCTGGCAGTGCTTTTAGTGCTTTTTTACAGTTTCTATTTTTGATGTTTGTTCTCGTTTTTTTACATTTTTCTTGAATTTTCTGTCAAAATTTAAAAAATAATACGAACTATACAAGAACTAAATTTTTGCACAATATTTGTAATACAATTTTAAATAGCAACTTCGTTACTAGGGTTTGGGATTTCCCGGACTTTTTTATTTCCCGGGAAACGGGAATGAAAAAATTTAATTCCCGGGATTCCCGGGAATCCCGGGAAATATTTTTGAACAAAATTGTTAATGAAAACCACCTATATAAGTAATTTTTGTTAAAAAAAACTATTTCAGTACAAATGCAGTCTGTGTAGTTAGAATTCAGAGTAAAAAATATCAGAATGTTGAACATTTGATTTCACATAAATTACTCGCAGCACTGCCAAATAAATTGAATGATTCCAGCAGAAAGCACCCACTACTGGACTGTCGGAAACAAACCGTTTCATCACATTTGGCCCATTAGATATGGTGGCCACAATGTTATTTTCCAAAGACAAACAAAACTCTTCTAGTCTTATTTCTACAATTCTTCTTATTTCATCAGCATTACATCTTCTTGATATATAAACCAACCCCAGGTTATAAAATGAATTATTTCCGATTATACATATGTTCAAATATCTCTTTTGTGATATTCTTGTCCATTCATCTAAGATTATAGTAAATCTCCTATTGTTAGAAATATTGCTCGATATTTCTTTTATCATCATATCTTTTACATGATTGTAGTAATTTAACATAATGTTCTTTACATCGGTTTCATTTTTTTGCAATGCCAGGTTTTTATTATAAAAACTTTCTCGAATAAATGAAGATCTAGTTATGGTGCGGATTGACTGCAGCTAATTTGGATACCATTTCAGGAAATGTTTGCCCTACCATAAAACCTTTAATGCCTATTCAGCTTACACTTTTTTCTTCAGTTACTTTGCTAATTTTAGCTGAAACGTTATTCTTGTTGTTTTCTTCAAGAGAAGTTGCATGACCATCAATTTTTTTTTTTTTTTGTGAACCAAATTTAGATGTCGGATAACCAAATTTAGATACCACCGTTAACCATTAGTCTTTTCTTTTCACATTTATTAATGAAAACGTTACTTATACAATTATTGACCCTTAATATAAAGGCGTATTTTAAATTTAAAGTCGACTTTATTTTTAATCAAACGGTTTTGTTCATTTTGTGTATGAAAACCTTACAAAAATATTTATATTTTCAAATATTTTTATTGGTTGAAAATAAATTAACCAATCAGAATGCTCCAAAAATAAACCAAGTCAAGGTATACTGCCACCCAATATTTTAACTAAAGTCGACTTTACCTAAATTATACATTTGAAAAATTTAGATAGGAAGAGCGATTATTTGTAAGAAACAAAGCTTCTTTTTCATATTTCTTTAAAACATTTTCCCAAGTTTTTAGGTTTTACTACTTAAATATTGAATAAGTTATGCGAAAAATCTTTATTAGTTGAAATGCTCCTTATTACTTGGCAAAGATTTTATATGTGTGTCAAATAAATGTATTCCCTTTTAAAAGATTTTAACAATGACATTTTTGTTTTGGTATTTAAAATGTTTTTTATGACTAAAATTAAAAAATCCTATTCGAAACAAAAACAATTTAAAAAATTTAATATTTTTAAAATTTCCCGTTTTCCCGGGAAAAATATATTATTTTCCCGGGAATTCCCGGCAAAAGTTTCCCGAGATTTCCCGGGAATTCCCGAACCCCAAACCCTATTCGTTACATATAAACTTAAAAATATTGAAATATTAGTTCGGTGCTTTTTTACCCCTTTTTAGGTAATTTTCTGAACCTTTTTTATACGATTTTTCAAAGTTGAAATGTGTTTTTAAATTCTTGATTTAAATTTTTCAAAAAATTATTATCGTGCTTTTTTACCCCATTTTTGGTAAATTTTTACCCTTTTTACCCGTTTTCATAATGCTCACGGTGCTTTCCTACCTTCAGGAGTTGGCAACACTGGTATAAGTACATATATATGTATGTATATGACACGGCACTTATATTTATGGCAACATTTTTCGATACAAATTAAGAAGAGAGTGATTTAACAGAGGTAGGGAGAGTTGGGAAGTCTTTTAATTATATAGTCGTTGCTTATATGATTGTATCTGTAATCTAGAGTTGTTTTGTCAATGTAATTGTTACAAAAGTCTCTTTAATATTTGATTTGATTTCCATTGCAAACTTTTCTACCAAAAAAAAACAATAATTTCAAATTTATGAACAAAGTTTGCTACTGCATCAGGTAGAATTCGTATAAATTCATGAAAAACGTGTCCAATTCTTGCGTAACAGTATTTTTAGTTTTGTTTACTCAATGCAATAACATTTATCAAAGTTTGTGGTAAATTTTCAACGATAATTGGAATTGTTTTCGTTTTGTCTACCCCTTCTTTTTCATATTTTCATGGAAGCAGATTAATTTTAGAACGTTGTTTGGACAGTCTATGTGTCCATTGTTAGTTTGTGTATTTATTTAGTTTTATTGCATTGCTATACTTTGCCTGTTTATTGAACTCAATTGTATTCGAGTGTAAATGTTCGACTCATTTTTTGGTGATAATATCAAATACGTGTTTTTTGTTGACTATCAAGTCTAATCGTAATTGTGTTGTGAAATATAATTGAACGGAAATTGTATTTAATCATAAAAGGAAATATGAAACAATTGTGGTGTGATTTTATACTAATTTAAGTTTAAGGATCAAGTGAAACTTAAGCAGGGATATCGGTTCCGAAAACGGAATTTGCGATTTCATTAGTTGGCATATTTTTTCACTTATCCCTTTCAGACCCAGCATACACGATTGTGACATCCCAGCAAAATTGTCGGATGCAAAGAACCGGTTGTAGAAGAACTTGTTCTTGCATACAACCTGTTCTAATTTATGTTCTATCATCGGTGATTTTTGTGTGAGTTTGTCCCAAAAGCAACAGGTTTTGTTCTACCAAACTAGAACAGGTTGCTTTGGAACCGGTTCTAGAACCAGTTATAGAACCGGTTCTGCGACAGTGAGGCCTTCCATTTTGACTTCCAGGAATCAGTTCTAGAACCTGTTCCACGGAACCGGTGGTAAAAACACCTATTCTAGAACAGATTCAAAGGCAACCAGTTCATAAAAATTTTGCTGGGATGTGATGTTTTCTCTTAAAATTACAAATATTTTCAATACTAATAGGTTCATTTAGATAGAAAAAAATTCAGTTATACTTTTAGCTAAATTATATTTCATAAACTATGAATTTACACCAGGAAATTTTAATAGTTTTAATACCAATTTACCTTAAAGTTATATAAATGAAAGGTAAGCGATTTTCGCTTTTTGAAAATTACGAAATTTGGCGAATTCGGCACTAAACATCAACAAATTTTGTCGAAATTAGTTCTGTTTACTACTTCCTCTGAGTATATAATCAGTGTTTAATTTCAAGAAAATCTGTTGGCTAGTTTTGAGTTAGAGAGATATTTGTAAAACGTATCCTGGCGTTATCCTGTGAGTCCTTGAGAAAAAATTTTAACAGATTTTACAATTAGAGACTCTAAACGAGCTTTGTTAATATCGGTAATGTACGCCAGATCGTAAATGTATTTTTTGCAATTTTTCAAATATTTTTTTCTATTTTAAAAAGTTAATTTTTTCAAATTTTCTAAATTTTTATTTTACATGCTTCTCGCTTGAAAACCGTTCCTTATACAAAAAAGTTTGAAGGCAAAAAAAGTAGGTAGTTAAGTTTTCTATGGATATAATACAACTTGTTTAATAAAATATTGTTATTTAGCCAAAAACTATTTAAAATCTGAAGACCGCCTTTTGGCAGCCTTGGGCATTAGAGGGTTAAATGGTATTTGGAATACTGGTTAAACTCATTATAAAGGCCAATAATGTTTAATTTAATTAGATTACACATTTTATTTTAAAACCTTTGAAAATTTCTAAAATCGTAATGCAGTTTTTTACAAGAAACATTTTTTATCTATTTGACAATATTGCTGATTATCTGAAAGCATAAGACTGCAAAATAATTTTGCCAAATAGAAGTAGACTAAAATCAACAAACTTTTTTTTAAGGTATTTAGTAAAATTATATAACAGGCTTGAAAGGCTTGAAGGGCCAAATTTGGAATTTCACAAACTTACGTAGGACCACACCAATTAATACGTTACTCAACAAAAATTAATTTTTCGTACAGCCTAGGCTAAAACCTTTTTTTGATTATTTTGGTTTTCTAAGCCCGGATCCAAAGTTTCTCATTTTATTCCCTCACCCAGCAAAATACTCTGTGAGTCAATATTGCGGAGAAATACATCAAAATCTTTTATATTTTTATGATTTTTTTTGCAAATATATTTAAAAATATAGGCACAGACTCAATAAATGTTTTTAAAATATTTTCCCCTCCTTAACGCCAATCTGAAGTCAAAAACCTTTGGTGAATTAACCTTCCAAAATATAGTTTTCTTTATTTCAAAAAATTTGGTTTAAGGCTTTCAGCAATTTTTCAAATATTTGCAAATTTACTTAATGGATTTTGGTCCCTTGTTTTATTTATTGAAGTGTGTAACATTAATTACGAGACGAATGGAATTTTGATACAAAAGGTGGAAAATATAATTTTTATATATTGTAAAATCTGAATGTAAGTGAAATTTAAAACTCATAGGTCCACAACATTTTCGTACCGAAAATTTATAACAAATATCAAACCTCTCAGGCTCGGATTGCATTAAATTAATTCTTAAATTTTAAAAATTCAATCACAAGACTGATAACTCAGCTAGAAAATTTGAATACTTTTATGAGGGTTCTTACACGCAAAAAATAAAAAGTGGATAATTGCCGAAGTACTTCGGTAAAATAAAACTTCAAAAGTTTTCTGCTAAGTTTCACAACTCTTTAATTCAAATATAACATTTCCTAAGACAATTTATAAAATAAAAAACTTAGGTAACTTAACATATTTTGTAGTGCGTGAAAATGGAATAGGTCATAAACTAAGGCAAGTTGGCAAAATCCAAAAATTGATAAATCTACATGTAGTTTTTTACTAACTTACAAAATATACTTTTGAAGTTGTATTTTACCTAAGTACTTCGATAATTATACACTTTTTATTATTTCCGTGTATTCAGAAAGTTAAAAATTATTCAAACAAAGCACATATTTTTTTAAATTTTAAACCTGTTTGTCAAAAATTGCTAATATTTTGGACTAAAACTATTAGTAAAATGAGTAAAATGAGGCACAAACAGTTGAGGCAAATTTTTAAATCCGAAGATGATTCAGAAACGATTCGAAAAAGTAAATAAATTTTAATATTTTGTGAACAATTCAAAAATAACTCAAAAGGAGATAGCCCAAAAAATTTTTTTAAATATTTCATTGAGTCATTTTTGGATCAGAAAAGAAGGCTCTTTTGGATGCAGCACTTTCATACAAGTGAAAGCTTAATAATATATTTTGAGCACTTTTCTGATTCATTTTTGAGCTCGTTTGCTGGCTTTATGAAAACTTTATTCAAGAGTTGAATATCATATTAAAAATTCGGAATAAGGTGGAATTGTTTGTTTTAAAAACGGGATAAAAATTCAAGGCCACACAGACCTTTAAAAACCGCTATAATACCGTCAGAAGACAGATTAGACAGATTAAGTACAGTAATAGAAAAAAGCGGGAATCCGCAGCAAATTTTGCTAAATATTAGTAGAATAAAACAACACAAAAAGTTTTCAAATTGTTTTAAGAGAATAAAGATCTTCTAATCTACCAATATTCAACAAAAATTTGTCTACAAAATCACTTTTAAATAATAAAAAGCTACTAATTGTTTTGCTATTTTATGAATAAAATTTTATTGTGTATGGGCACCAAACAGCTTAAACATTTTTTTAGGAAACAGCTTTCGCAATTGGATTTAGAGTCTATTTTATTTATGAAAATTTCAGAAACTTGGCATTTGCCATTTGATTTCAACAAAAAATAAATATTTTTTATTACATTTTTTAAAAAACATTGTTACTTTCGACGTATTTTGTTACGTTTTAAAACATTTTTGAATTCTAACTCATAAAAAATAAGAGACTTCTACGTCATATTGAGATATAAAGTATTTTTCCCAGGCTTAAGGTTTAAATAAAGAAGGAATTTTTCACTTAATATTCGTATGTAGGAGGCGAAAATACTTTAAAATGTTTTAGAGGAAGTCTGTGCTAAAAAGTCGATATTTGTTGATCGGTGTAATTTTTTTAGGCTCCATTGGATGTTCATTTTGTTATCGCTGTTTTCTATGTATATTACGTCATGTAAATATATTTTTAAATTCTGACTTTATTTTTTTTAATTTAATTAAAAATTTTTTGAATTTTAAATTTTTTTTTATTGTTTTACAATTAATGAAGGGTCGCATTTTCCCATGCGTATATCGTCACCTTAAATGCAAACGGACGTAACTACACAAAAATTCGAAATCGAGTTTTTTATTGATTATGGTTCGTTTTTTCAAACTACATGTTCACACAAAATTTTAGACTTCTACGATCAAAAATGGCGACTTTATTAAAGAAATTCAAACGGACGTAACTACAAGTGCATGTATTTCTTAATGCAAAAAGACGTAACTACACTCTTGTATGAAAAACATACAAACACATGTAGTGTGTAAGCTTGTGTCAGCGTTGCCACAATGGGAATTCAAAATCTACAAAATTTTAGTTATATTTTAGTACAATACAAATGACAATTTACCCTGCTTAATTCAGAAAAACCTTTTTTTGAATATGAGTAGACAAAAAACAGCAACAAAATGCTGTTATATCTCCAAATTTTAGTTATATTTAAGTTAAATTTAGTTGAATGAAAGTAACAAATAACAAAAAAAAAATAATAATAATTGCTTAACAATAGTTAATTTCCTAATTTCCGTGAGTTAAATATCGTTATTCATATTAAAAAAAATCTACATAAGCTATGAAAACTAAAAAATTTATGATGTTTTCAGTCGAATAAAACTAAGCAAAAGTTGTTGCTGATTTTAGCAGGGTGAATTGTTATTTTCCGTTAACTAAAACATAGCTAGAATTTTGTTCTTGCTGTTTATACCCTACACCACTATGTGGTCAGGGTAGTATAAGTTTGTGCTGATGTGTGTAACACCAAAAAATATTGGTCCTAGACCCACCTTATAGTATATCGATCGGCTCAGAATTTTTTTTTATTTCGATTTAACGATGTCCGTCTGTCCGTCCGTCCGTCCGTCTGTCCGTCTGTCCATGCATTCTTGTGCGCACTCTTCAGGTCGCAACTATTAAGATATTTTGATGAAACTTGGTACAACGACCTACGTGTATATATTGATGAAATTTGGTACACAGACCTATGTTGGCCCAATAACGCAGCCTATTGATTTTGGTGAACATCGGTCCATGTTTAGACCTAGTGCCCATATAAGGGTCCTACCAAAATTATACTGTTTATACGCTGCAGGTCGCAAAAATTAAGACATTTTGATGAAATTTGGTACACAGACCTATGTTGGCCCTAGGACGAAGCCTATTGATTTTGGTGAACATCGGTCCATGTTTAGACCTAGTACCCATATAAGGGTCCCCCCAAAATTGGCTTGGTTACAAACTGCAGGTCGCAAATATTAAGATATCTTAATGAAATTTGGTTCGCTGATTCACATTATAGAAAATTTTGACACAAGCCCCATTTTAACCCATTCGAATTTCGGATCCAAACATTAGTTGGCTTTTAACCAGACTGGTGTAGGGTATTGTATAGTCGGCATGCCCGACTTTAACCTTTTTACTCGTTTTATCTTACTAATATTTAGCAAACCAATTCTAAAATTAGTTTATGAGAAAAACCAAAACCCCCTTTTTTTGGAGATTATGATGTATTAAAAAAATTAGACTTCATTAACAAATATCACGACTATATCGCTATGTTAAACTGCTTATACATATAATGATTTCTCTTTGAAGGCCAAGAGCCACATCATATAAAAACTTATTGAAGAGAACTTTTTTGTTTATTATAACTTTACCATTTTTAGAGGCGTTATTTTCTCAGAGAAAATGTGCTAAATTAGAGGCGTTAAAGATATATATTTTTGAAAGAGAATAGTCGTTTTGGAACTTAAAAAGTTCTCTAATAAGAATAAATTATGATTTCAAAATGTGAAGGATATAAAAATTATAATATCATAATTTATGTGCGCTTAGAAATATTTTACTGATTAAAGCCTATTATCTTGTTCACTATATCCAAAAAATTCCGTTATTTCCTCCGAGTCTGTTAAATTTTTCAACAAATTCTTTTTCCTTCCTACAAAATAGCACAATTGAAAATCTATAATTTTTAATGGAGATTGGCAGAAGTTTTCACAAATTTAAGAAAATATTAAAGAACTACACAGACAAAAGAGACTCATTGTGGCAACCAAATTTTTTGCCAACCGATTGGTTTGATTGGATCTACCGATATATTTGTTTGTGGCAACAGAAATTCAGTGAATACAATAGAATTTCGGTTGAAACAATATATTTAAATTATGTCAGGAATACATTTGATTGCAACAGCCAATAATTCGGTTACTGCCACCAAGAAAGTTGGCAAGAAATTCGGTTGTCACAATGAATTGGTTTTCTCTGTATATAATAAATTACAGCAGAACTCCTAATTTTTTTTTTAATGAATTATCTAAAAAATCAAATTCACTTCATTTGAATTGGAACTGTCGGAGTTAGTTTTACTTTATTCAATTAACTAAAAAATCTGAAAACATCATTTATCCAATTCATGCATTGAATTCTTTTTTAATTGTGCAATTTATCCGATTACCCAAAAACTACGCATGGAAAAAAATTACCCGCAATTAGGGTAATTACCCGTATTGTGGCAATTTTTTTTTCATTTAAAATTCCTTAAATATCTGTATTAAAAATAAATGTATTTTTTTTGAGTTTAAAAATGAATAACAAATCCTTTTTCTTTTTTTTAATAAAATATAAACATTTAGATTAAAAAAAAAAAAATGAATTAAAATATAAACAAGTATTTTTATTAAAAAAGCTTGAACAATTTACTAACATAACATGCATGTTTTAATTTTTGTGTCGTTATTGGTTGTACATCTAAAAATGACTTTAGTGTAGTTACGTCTTCTTGTTTCAGAAAAAAGCAAGTCAAAAGGACGTAACTAACTTAAAAACTTAAATATATGAAAATAAAACAAAAGCTGTTAAAAAATAAATAAATCTCTATATCATAAGTAAAATTTGAAAAAACTGCAAAGAATACTTTATTATTATTGATTTTATAACGTTTTTTGCTTCTCCTGTAAAAAAAATAAAAGTGTAGTTACGTCCGTTTGCATTTAAGGTGACGATATATAAGTATATTACTATCATTTTGGAAATTGAAGAAATATTCGGCAAACAAATTCGGCTAATTTCACCAATTTTATCGCAGACCCTTTTTAACTAATTTTTAGTCGATTTTTCTGCTATTTTTACATACTTATTTTTATGAGCGTAGTTTTTGTCTTATTTGTTAATTTTTTCATACCACAAGATTTTATAATAAGATCTATAACACAGTAGAACAAAATAAGAATAATTTGATGGATTGCAACATATCATTTCTAATAGACTTTGGGACGCTGATTACGAGTATGGTCCTAAAATTTTAAAGTTAGCTATAATTTACGAAATATTGGCAAAAACGTTTTCGTGGGAAAATTACATTTTTTAATAAACTTTTTGCAAAAAAATACAAAATTGAAAGTAATAACGCTATTTTTTGCATTGGCGTACCTAGACCATTTTTTTGGGGTGGGTAAGGGCCCCTTTATGTCCCTATATTTTTATAGAAAATTCTGAAAAATGCATCCATTTTTCTCACGAAAACCTCGGGAAGGAAATATTACTCTCAGAATAGTATCAAATTTGGATATTTGATAGAGAAAAATCTAAGATTAACCTGTCTCATATTATCTTTCTCCTCTGACGAACCCATTCTAATCCCACATTTTGACCACTTAAATTACCGAGGTGATCAAAAACTGTGGGATGTTCATCTTACCATTTTTGTTTCTACAACATATTGAAATTTCATTAAAATAGTAGTGTTTAGTTTGCAGTAACTCCCTTGTAATATATTAACTAATTATTCCTTAAAAAAAACTATTATATCTAAGACATTTATCTCACCAAAAAAGATTCTGCTATATTTTCCTATTTAAAATTCTTTTCCATTTTCGAATCAAATGCCTTCAGTTGCTTATTGAATACCTCTTTGATTCAAATAATTTAAACAAAACCCCTTAGAGCCAGTTTTATAATCAGAACTAAGATCGATTTGTTTCTTAAAAATTTTTAAGAAAGAAGTCTTCAAATAACACTTTTTATTTAGGAAATATTTAATACAAAAATCGATCTTAGTTCTGACTATAAAACTGACCCTTTGATTCCAAGTAAAAAAGTTTTGATATAGTCATATATTATCATATAAAATTTTGTATAATTACATATTGGAACATATATACTAAGATATAATTATATAAAATTTTACGAAATTATATCCTAAATATATAACTATATCTTGTTATATATTGCACAATATATAGTGCAACACATTACAATATCCAATTATATATAGACCTATATATAGTTAGATATGTCTCATAAAATTATGTATAATTGTATCAAATTATATACCATTACATTTAGTTGGATATGATTATATTATATTTGATATATTTGGATGAGGACAAAATCCGGATGAAATTGTATCAATCCATATCTTATTCCATCAAATTAGATCTAATTGTGTCAAATTAGATCTAATATGATCATAATACGATCTAATTTGATACAATTAGATGTTCTCATTTTTCTCATATAATTATATATAATATCAAAAGTCATATAATTTTTTTTAGTAGGGATATTAAAAAAGCATATTGTGATACCTTTTGCCATCAAAATCATAGATGCAAGAATTATACTTAGGTAAATTTTTTAAATTCTGGGGTGGGCAAAAAGCAGTCTAGGGTGGGCAAAGTCCGCCAATGATTTTTTGCAACATTTTAAAATGATGAAATATTCCCTTTAATTTGATATATTGCACGTTTTGACAGCTGCGATGAAAGGAATATCCAATATTTGAATTTGTATCTTCAGTAAATATCTGATGTCACTTAATTTATCAAAAAAAATTCGCATTTTCTGTTTTAATCGACTTTTTTAGTATCTAAAAATGAAGGAGTCTGTGACTAATTACGATTTTAAAATTTGCATGTTCAAAAATGTACTTTATTTCCTTTTGACATAGTAATTTCATATAAAATTAACTTGAGGAAAAGGTATAAAATTTGTATTTCAGATTTAATTTTCTGGAAATGTTGACGCGGAAGTTGTGATTCTTTTGATAAAATAAATTTAGTGGAATATGAATTTGTTAATGATTTTACTAGATTTGCAAAATGGGAAAATAAGTGAAGTTTTCATTTTAATTGTAATTATATTCTAGCCCCTAAATTCATAAATACTTTGTAAAATTATAGGAGGTTTATTGAACAAATTTTGTATGAAAATGACGTTTTGTAAACCTGCTATAACTTTACAAAGCATTTATGAATTGAGGGGTGAATCCTTTACTTACTCAAAATAAGTTGATATGGTTCTAAAAGCCCAAAGTCTATACTTTTAAAACAAATTAAAAATTAAATAAGAAGTTTTAAAGAAAAAATTGTCTTTTTGCTACAACTTAAATTTGCGAATATTTCAACAAGTAGAACTAATTTTAAAATTTGGTGTTCACATTCGTGATATTCATCCTAAAATCTATCAGAATTGATATGTCGCATGCCCGATGCATTTTTAATGTTGTACTGTGTAATGAACTATTTAAATTATTATTGGTTAGGCCAGGGCTGGCAAAAATATGACACGCGTGTCAGTAGTGGCACGCGAGTGGATTTTAGGTGGCACGCGAAGTTTTGTTGGATATTTTCAAAAAATTGAAACTATTAGAAGAATGGCAAAATATTCAGTTAAATGTTAAATTTCGTTACAAAAATGTGTGATTTAACTCCATAATGGTGAAATTTTTTATAGAGCTTGTAAATCGTCTTTTAAAATGAATAAAACTCTGTATTGCCACTAGAGATGAGCGATCCGGTGATTTTTGAATAACGCTGCTACCAGTGATCGTGATTTTCAAATCACCGTTCTTTTAAACAGTGACCGTGATCACGGGTTTGCAATAGAGATGGGCGATCCGGCGATTCGGCGATTTTTCAGTAACATTGTTCTCAGTGAATGTGATTTGCAAATCTTAAACTGTGATCGTGATCACGGTTTTTCTATGGAAAAGACTTTGATTTTCTGATAAATAAACGAAATAATATTTATGGCGAGTTTTTAAGACAGTTAAACTTGGTTAGTTAAACCGAAAACGAATTTTGTCAGCCATTTCAAAGTTTATTAACAAAAATTTGGCGGAAAAACTTTTTCTCGAGTATAATTTATTTCTTTATTGAAATAAAACAAAATAAATCACATTTTAAAAGCAGTATTCCAGTTACAAACTGCGTTAAACTAAGTTTAAAGACTGGGCCCTTCCTAAAAACTGGGCCCTAAAAGAAGAATAGTTGCGACCGGTAACAAAGCCATGATAGAAGGAGACATTTTATACAGAAGAGTGTGAAAGCAAGTCACTGTTATTGAAAAAAAAAACATGTATTACTGTGCAAAATGAAGTTTGCAAGAAAGAATAGTACAAAAATATTAAAAGAACGACATTCCGAGTAACTGCGACTTGAAATATTTGATCGCTGCCGTTACCAGTGATTTATCAATAACTGTGATTAAATCACTGGTATGAAAATATCGCTCATCTCTAATTGCCACCACATTTTATTTAAAGAAATATGGTTAATAAAGAACTCGTAAATTCGATTATCAGAAAATTCTGGGAAAATTTCTAAATTCTAGATTGAAAGAAGTTTAAATGTTTCGATGAGAAAATGCCTCATAATCGGAAAAATAAAAAGTACCAGAAAATTGCACAAAAATGGAAAACAACTTGTAATAAAATTGGATCTAAAAAATTAAGTTTTTTTTAAGGGAAAATAGGTGCTACGAAATAACCCTCAATGAAATAAAAGCTGCAAATAAGTTTCATATTGACCCCCTTTGTTGGAATTTGAATTTAGGTTTTGATCGTGTTTCGCACAGCCATTTCATCTGAAATAGAAATTTCTCTGTTCAAATCCATAATATTCGCTTTTTATTCATTATTATGATAATAAAAACTCGCGCAATTTATTTTAACAAAATCAAATTTTTTCCCGAAGCACATTTTTCAACTAGTTTCTTACGTATTTAAATAATTGATGGCGCCCATAAATTTAACTTTTTTTTAAACAAAATGAAATAACCACCGAAAATGGAATAACCCCCGAAAAAATTAATTTTTTCATAATGAAATAATCTCAATATTTAAAGATTAAATAAATCTCCAAAAATTAAATTACCGTCAAACATTTTAACGTCATTTCTTGGATGTTATTTATTTTTCCCTTTGGGGTTATCTAATGAAGGTTATCCGTAGCGCTGATAAATATGTACATCTGCAATGATATTTTTAAGAGAAATTTTCCAAATTTTAAAAATTTTTTAAAAATTACAACTAAAATTGAGGTGGCACGCGAGAAATTTTACAAAAAAATTTTGTCCGTTTCTGGCACGCAGCGAAAAAAGTCTTGCCACCCCTGGGTTAGGCTATTTAATTTCAAAATGAAAAATATGATGAAACAACCCCAAAACCCCAAAAAATCTCGAAATCCCGGAATTATCGGGATCCCAGGATTTCGTCCCCTTCGGCACCTGCAGAATTTTTTTGCTTAATATTAGTAATATAATAACAACAAGAAAAATCTATTGATTCCATAAAAATTTAGTAATATTTTAGTTTTAATATATTTTTTGTTTAAAAAAACATATAGAAAAAAATCAAAATTAAAAAATGCAGAAAATATTCAATTTTTTAAAACTTTTGTGAATTTAACTGACTATTTAGGAAATCTTCGAGGATTTGTCTGAAGATGACACATTCCTAAAACTCTCAATTTTTTTTATTTCAAAATTTGAATGTGTTTCTTTTCAACAATATCCCAAACTTTCATAACATTTCCCAAAATGTGAAACTAAATCAATTTTTTAATAGAAAAAAATTTTGAAATCTATAATTGTTAAACACGAATAATTATTATAAATGCGAGAATTTTTTTAAGGACGAGTAGCTTAAATGATAAAAGTAAAGGTTGAGATAACCAAAATTGAATAACTTTGTTTTTTAAATAAAAGAATATCCAAGAAAGCTTTTGAATTTATTTTTTATTTTTTTTGTTATGTATATCTAGAGTAATTACAAAAATGGAAAAAAAAATCAGAAGCTGATTTCTGACTGAATCAGTAACTTTTTACTGATAATGAAATTTATTCTCCATTACCAGTAAAATCTTACTGATTACTGGAATTTTTTTCAGTCATCAGTAAAAATTTACTTAATGCGAATTAAATTTCATTACCAGCAAAAATTTTCTGATTACTTAAATTTTTTTCATTAATCAGTAAAAATATACTGGTAATGAAAATTAAATTGCAATAACAATAAAAATTTATTTTTACTGAAATTTTACTTGAAGTACAAAGTGCCCATCTATGATAGATAAGTACAAATTTCATTCTTATATAGGCCTTTTCATAAAATAAAAACGTTTCATTAAAAAAATTTAAAATTCTTTCGCCGAGTCGTAATGGGTTAATAATAATAATAAAATAAAATGTCATCTAATACTACGTTCACAGTGCAGTTATTTTTTCTTCGGCCGGAGGCAATAATTAATAAGGCATTATCCAACGTTATAATTGCTATAAAAAGTGAAATAACATTATCCGCCCCAGTCGGAAGCAAGATTTTTCAATTTTTAGACAACTTCATGGTTGTTTTTGGATTTTTCGTTCGCCGGAAGCAAAGATTAATTAATTGTTTTGTTCATCTATTACTTTAATTAAAAAAAAACACATTTTAACTGGTTTTTATTTAAATTTAGTTTATTTTATTCAATTTTAATTTTTTATTTTTCTTGTTGTGTGTTCTTCTGCTTCAAACTTGTCATTCAACACCAATTGATATCAATTTAATCGTGTTTAACAACGCGTTTAAAAATTAAACACGATAATTTAGCGTAGAAAAAATGTACTGTAAAAAATCTCACTTAGGTTGCGTTTACACTTGCATCGAAATCCCGAGATTTCGCTATTCACCACTCTGAAAAAACAATCAAGAAAAGCATATAAGTGTGCAATTTTTAATAAAACACACATAGTTAGCTATAATAAATACATTTTCTAAAAATTTAAAGTTTATATGCTTTCCTTCATTGTTTTTTGAGAGTGGTGAATAGCGAAATCTCGGGATTTCGATGCAAGTGTAAACGCAACCTAAACATGTTAACGCTTAAACACATCAAATCGAGTTAAACACGTGTGTATATGTGAACGCCGCATATAAGATATTTCTATTCCCTTTCCAAATATTGTCCCAATCCGTCTATAAACGACGAAGATATAGACAAGTCCATTTTCAAACTTTGCTCCGAAATAACTTCCGACATAGGCGTTTCCGCGAAAAGAAAATATATCGTGGGATTGCGAAAATGGAGTTCTATCAATGGCAAAAATCGGTATAAATCAGTGAGGTGCCCCTAAACTTTAGCCGAACTATGTGTGCTTTATCCAAAATTTAAAATTTACGGTGGGTCTCATACTGCAGGTTTGAACTTTAGTTAATAGTTAACCCAAAAATTTGTTCTAGTTTTGTGTACATTTTTTTTGACATTTTCTTTTGTTTATAGTTAAGTTAAAGTTAAACCTACAGTATGAGTCCCACCGTTATATGTTTTCCTTCACTGTCCTTTTAGAGTGGTGAATATCGAAATCTTAGGATTTCGATGCATGTAAACGCAATTTTATTACGATTAAAAAATTCATTTTCCACCCCTGCATTACACTAACCTAATTTAACTCACCATATGTAAACAAACGGATGTCAACAAAAACAGCTGATTAGTATTTTCGTTTTGTTTTCATCCGGCATGAGAATTTAATAATTTTTTGAGTATTTATTTTAGTTTGCATTTAAATTAAACATAGTTAAAAAAAATTAGGTTTGAAATGTGAAAATGTTGAAATAATTAACAAAAGAAAATACCGAAAACACAAAACAACAAACGCATGTCAATCACTTGTATTTCAAAAAGTGTCTTACATTGGCCATAGGCAAAGATGAGAATGTGCAGCAGCAACAGCAAAAAAATACGCCCATTGGCTACCCACTAAGTGATGATACCCTAGACAAGGTTAATTATACATGTTAAGTATAAATAATAATAATTTAAATTCTCATAAAATTATATGAATGCAAACACAGCAGTTTTTATACATAACTATTGGCGCGAACACGTCACCATTTCATAAGACGTACAATAGACAGATGGACACAAAGTTTGCATAGCATTCATATATTGTTGACGATAGTGGCCAAGATAAATTGCACATGTTTTGTTTCAAAAGTATTTAGTATTGTTTTGTTGATGGTTAGGGGGGAAATTTTATGCGTTGCGACGCATTGCTGCCAAACTAATATGTACACAATATTACAATAGCATGTTACGATTTTTTATCATGGTTGGCAAACACTAAGCCGTAAAATACCAATAACGATTTAAAACGCTTTCCAATGGATACCGTTAACCTAAAAATAGCACTAACGAAATATAAAATACCGTTAACCTTCAAATACACTAACGAAATGATTTAAAATACCTTAGCGAAATAACTGTAAATATAGAAATTTCATCTCTCAAAAAGAATATACCTAAAATATGGGCATTTAGCTTTTATAGGGCAGCAAATGCTGTTGTTTATATACACATAAGGTAAGATGACCATATGTCATCTTTTTTGGAGGACAATCATCTATTTTCACTCGCTGTCATCTATAAAATTTGTGTCCTCTTTTTGTCATCTTTTTCAAAATCGGTCATCTTTTGTCATCTTTATTTTTAAAAGCATGATTAATATTGATACGATACTGCATGCCGTACAATTCTTTTGAGGAAAATGCGATTTTGATCGTGTATGGGATTGTTTGACGACCATTACAAACACAAAATGCACACGTCCATCCAGCAAGTTGGACGACATGCAGTATCTTGTATGGGCTCCTGTAAGCAGAGCTTTGAAGAATTAATTCCTTAATTCAATTTTTCAATTCTGAATTAAAAATTCGATGAATTAATTCACTAAGCACCATATATTGAATGGAATTAATTCATATTTGCTTTCGTTCGATTTATTTTGTTACGAATTAATTCAATTGCAATAGTTCTTTTTATTAAATCAAATAAATTAATTCACTGGTGAACACGTTCAATTTTATAAATCGAGCGGAAAAGGTGAATTAATTCCTTACTGAATTCGTTCAATTTCATTTTCGTTCAGTGAATTAAAAAAACAAAATTACGTTCAGTGAATTAAAAAAATAATAATAAGTTCACTGAATTGAAAAAAAATAAAATAAGTTTACTGAATTGAAAAAAAATAAAATAAGTTCACTGAATTCAAAGCCTGTTTTCTGCCATTCAGTAGAAGAAAACTTATTTTTAAATAAGCAATTTTACAGCGTTTGCTAGTAAAAATAAACAAATTAGAAACCGGATGCTGTTTATCAACCTACATGATTCAAAAATAAAGCCTTTTACTATTAAAAATAAAAACTTTACAGATATAGATAAATTTTGAATAAAATATAACTATTAATTTTTCAAACTAGTTATATATTATAACCAAGTTTAACTCACATTCTAAAAACTCAGCCTTAAAATACCGATAACCCTAAAATACCACAACAAAATACTAGCTGTATTTTCTGAAATGTCTACCAACGTTAAGTATTCAAAGCAAATCTACGTTAAACCGATTGTAGCAAAAAAAAATGTTAAACAGGTTGTGTTTATAAATAGAACTTATTAAAAAAGTAATGCGAAGAAGCTACGTTATATGTGAAAATATATATACGTCGAGTTTCCAACCTTGATAATTATCCATTTTGAAAGTTAAGGTGCATACCAAAAGTAATGTGTAACTGCCGTAGGCACTGCATATCCGCTTAATAATGTTTTCTTATTCATAACACTATTTACTAAACGACGCACAAACCCTGCTCTTCTCATAAACATATTATGTGCGTTCCCGTACGTTACCGCGGGTACCCGCGGGAAGCCAAAACAGCCCAAACAACAACAATTTACACGCAATTTTGAGTACGGGAACGCCTTTGGGCTAGTTTGTGTAACTTCTGTAAAGTACAGGAACAGACATAATAATTTTGAGTACGGGAACAGACATATTAGGTCCGTTCCTTTACGTTACCGCGGGATCCCAAACTTACCCAAAAAGCGTTCCCGTACTCGAAAATTGGGTAAATGAGAGCATTCAAGAGGGTGCATTTGTGTTTCTCTTTTTACCAAAGTTACTTTGGTAAATTGTAAAACTAACAGCTGATGCAATGATAACCAAAAACAACAATTGAAAAATTAAATTAAACAAACCAATACGCAAAAGAAATGTGTTATTTATAATAATTAATTTTGCATTTTTGGGCTCGAAAAGTGGTTTTGTGCGTTCCTTTAGTTTTGGGTAATTTTTCATTTTGTGAGAGGATATTTTGCTTACTTTCATTTTACCGAACTTTACCCAAAAAGTAAAGGAACGCACTTATAGGTTTGTTCCACGTAATTCTGGGTAAAGTCTGGTAAAATGAGAGCAAACAAATAATAATCTCAAAAAATGGTAAAATGCTTACAATACCTGGAACGCACAAAACCATATTTCAAGCCCAAAAATTAACTTCAAAGTTATTCATATAAACAAAAGCTATTTTTAAGAATAAAATATCGAAGGGAATAAAGAAAAAATATTAGAACCTGGTATTTGTTAACGATATTAATTATTGTTTACAAGTTTTGTTAATATTTAAATTATTTTAACAAATTTAAAACAGCTGATTTACAAGCAACTAGTGATTTGATAGTTTTACCATTTTACCAGCAAAAAAAGTACGGGTAACTTCTGGTAAAAAGAAAAACAAATTATTATCTCATCAACGCTCTCATTTAACCAATTTTTAACAATAGAAACGCTTTTTGGTAAGATTGGGTTCCCGCGGGTACCCGCGGTAACGTACGTGGAACAGAGCTATTATGTATCGGTTGCCAACCCTGTTTTTTATACGAGGATATATAAATGTAATTATCTGTCTTATAATTAGAGTGACCATTTCTGATAGACATTAAAAAGTCGATTTTTTAATTTTAAAATGCTGTTTTTCTTAAATTTATTCTAAAATTCAAATGATTTATCAATAGAAAGAAGTTCTCAGAATTATAAACAGAGTAGGAAAATAAACTGTACACAACATGTAGGGTAGGGTACGGCTAATGAACACATACCGTATCTATCGTTTTAGTGGTTGTGTGTTTGTACACAAACCTAATGCGGTACACAACGATTGTCTGATGAACGCAAACGCTATGTACTGTGTTTTCAACACATATTCACATCCCGTAGCGTGCCGAAGTCGGGTTGTGTGTATAAACACAAACACAAATTGGAGAGAATAGCGTATGTGTTTTCTACGCAACCAATATGCTTATGTACTGTGTTCGTGATGTGCGGTACGCAACCCTAAAAGTTCGGTTAGTTAGAGTTTATTTTCCTACTGTGATTATAAACATTCAGGTTTGGGATGAAAATATTGAACAATGCAACTAATGTATATCCCGATAAAAATATAAAACTAATATGCAAGTGCTTGTGCAAATGTAAATGTTACTGACACTTTAGAAAACATTGTTTTCTATTGTTGTTTATACATGAATGGATGTCACTACATTGCTAGATCTGCCAAAACAACAGAGTAGTATATTGGAAGATGACAAAGCAAATTGTGGTAAATTTTTTGTTGTCGTTTTTTTTTTCTTTATTTGATATTTTAAATGTTTAATAACGCTCCTAGACAAGAATAAGAAATTCTCATTGAGTTTGTAATTTTACTTAACAAATATATCCAGAAATTATAAAAACGTCGTCCCCTGACGATTTCCTTAGGCAAGAATGAAATCCGGATAGGGACATGCCTACAACGGATTATTTTTCACAATTTGTTAAATACGTTTGGAATTTTAGCACATTTAATTCCTTTAATGTAATTAATGTATATCCCAATAAAAATAAATTTTTAACTCCACAATTTTCTTGAGCGTAAGGTTTGTTTTTTATATATAAAATGTTCTTTTATTTTCGATATTTCGCTACTGCATTGTGTAGCATCTTCAGGAAATAACAATTAAATTAACAAATTATAAACAATTCGAAAAAGTTTGAAAAGTATTTGTCAAATATAAATTGTATGTATATTAGACTGGTCCAAAAAAAATAAAAGTTGGAATTTTCACGCTCCACAAGCCTAAAATAATGCCACTTTGAAAAAAAATGTGGTCTGCTCAAAAAATTACCAAAAAAGTTTTGTTTAGAGGTAGCACATCGCAATTGAAGTTTCGAGGTAGTACTTGTTCTATTATTTTTAATTAATTAAAAATAATGGAAAAAATGATAAAAATTTAATTATAATTATTACGATCGCGACTAGAGTTGTGAAATTTCGATACTTTTTGAGTACTCAATACTACTCAATACCTTTTAATTGAGTACTCGATACTACTCAATACTTTTAACGATTTTTTTGAATTTAAAATAAAAATGTTATGAATTCGTATTTATTACGAAAAATAATAACAATTCACATATACGTGTTAAACAATTTTTGTAACTTACATTTTAATTTATTTAAAACATTTTATATAAATTAATTAAATAATTTTTCCTAAAAATCCGTTACAAATTTCTTTGCTTCACAAATAGAGTTGTATTTTCAGAGTTGTATTTTTAGAGTACTATTTTTAGAGATGTATTTTCATACGAAAAATACACATTTATACGGAAAATTGCATCTTTAAAAGTATTGAGTAGTACCGTTTTAGTATTGAGTACTCAAAAAAATAGGCAGTATTGAGTACTCAGTACCGGAATACTCAATACTTTTACAACTCTAATCGCGACATATCAAATCTAATATATTTTTAGGTGTACATTTCGAATATGAAATCAAAATTGAAATCGGAGTAGCGGTTTTCGCGAAATTTGCAAATTTCATACAAAAAATGTTCAACTTTGATCAGGATGTTTTCTTATATTTACGACTATGAAAATTTTTTTTTCCATTAATATATATCTGTGGAATGTCCTATTTTGTGAGATAGGGTTTTTGGTAGCAATAAAATTATAACAAGCTAAATAATAGCGAAATATTAAAAAAGTCACATTTTAAGTTAATTTGCAAGGATATCTATTATCCTTTTTAAAATTAAAATCAGTGTTATATATAATGAAGGCCCGTGGTAAGTAAATTGTAAAAGTATAACAAATTGGATTTTTCGATTACACCGTTTACAGGTAATTAGGAAAATACATAAAAAAACTTGAGTTTTTTTAATTTTCAAAAATCGCGAATAATTAATTCATAAACCACAAACTTTTTTTAAATTTTGATTGCTGATTCATAATCTTTGTTAAAATAAAGATCAGATTTGAGAAATTTGCGCATACAAGGCTAAAACAAGTTGAATTTTTAATTACATCTTTTCGGAAAATTTGGAAATTTTAACTAAAATATGTATTTTTTGTATAATTTTTAAAAAAACCGCGCATTACTTAAAAGTTACTTGATTTTTTAAGTTTTGATTTCAAATTCATTTTGTTCACATCAATTAAGACCAGAAATTGTTAAATACTAGCGTACAGGTTAAGAAATAATTAAATTTAAAGTCAACCCTACTTTTTTATAAATTACTCTAGAGATAAAATACTAATTCTTAAAAGACAACTTTTTGTGCTACCTTTAAATAAAAGCGGATTTAGCTGAAACTTGGGACAGAGAGTTTTTAGATACTAAGGAATAGGGGCAACATTGTGGAGATCGCAAATTCCAACTTTTATGTTTTTTTGGACAATTCTAATGTATATATTTATTACTGTTTCCAATTATTCGACATAGGCGGTTAATCGGTTATTGCATTATTCGAAAAATCACTAAAACTGATTAACTGGTTGTTCGGGTCGGTTGTTCGAGAAAATTGGCGATTAATCGATTAATCGTTTAAATCAAAATTAATGTATTTCCTTAACTTTTTATCAACAAAGACACTAACAGCTTCCTGTTTTTGTGAAATATCAACATGACGTATGAACACGATGTATTTAAAAAAAATTTTCAAATTTAAAAGCAAATCTACACGAGAGAAATGCTAGAGATAAAACAAAAATCACCTCTAATTAGCTCTATTTTGAATAAGTTTAGCTATTTTGTAGTGTTTTTTGCTCTATCTCTAGCAGTTTTCTTTCGCGTATAAATGTACCTTAAGGTTGAAAGTTTCGGAATCGGAGATTATCTAAATTGAAACATTTCTTATACTAGAAAAATTCATTTAAAAATATAGCTGAAGCTATTAAAAATTAGTTAAAAAAGACAAAAAAACTGCTGAAACTAGATTTTTTTCTTTAAATTAGTAAGTTAAAAACAGCATAACTTAAGGTAGATTTTCTATTTATTTACGATTTTTTCTAATCTGTAAATCTTTGGATACAAAATTTCTTTGAATCAATACTACTATAAATATAATATTGCATTAAAAAAAACGAGTAAAAAGGTTAAAGTCGGGCATGCCGACTATACAATACCCTACACCAGTCTGGTGTATTGTTTGGATCCGAAATTCGAATGGGTTAAAATGGGGCTTATGTCAAAATTTTCTATAATGTGAGTCAGCGCACCAAATTTCATTAAAATATCTTAATATTTGCGACCTGCAGTTTGTAACCAAGCCAATTTTGGGGGGACCCTTATATGGGCACTAGTTCTAAACATGGACCGATGTTCGCCAAAATCAATAGGCTTCGTCCTTGGGCCAACATAGGTCTATGTACCAAATTTCATCAAAATATCTTAATATTAATACCTGCAGCGTATAAACAGTATAATTTTGGTAGGACCCTTATATGGGCACTAGGTCTAAACATGGATCGATGTTCACCAAAATCAATAGGCTGCGTTATTGGGCCAATGTAGGTCTGTGTACCAAATTTCATCAAAATATCTTAATATTTACGACCTGCAGCGTATAAACAGTATAATTTTGGTAGGACCCTTATATGGGCACTAGGTCTAAACATGGACCGATGTTCACCAAAATCAATAGGCTGCGTTATTGGGCCAATATAGTTCTGTGTACCAAATTTCATCAAAATGTCTTAATATTTGCGACCTGCAGCGTATAAACATTATAATTTTGGTAGGACCCTTATATGGGCACTAGGTCTTAACATGGACCGATGTTCACCAAAATCAATAGGCTGCGTTATTGGGCCAATGTAGGTCTGTGTACCAAATTTCATCAAAATATCTTAATATTTACGACCTGCAGCGTATAAACAGTATAATTTTGGTAGGACCCTTACATGGGCACTAGGTCTAAACATGGACCGATGTTCACCAAAATCAATAGGCTGCGTTATTGGGCCAATGTAGGTCTGTGTACCAAATTTCATCAAAATATCTTAATATTTACGACCTGCAGCGTATAAACAGTATAATTTTGGTAGGACCCTTACATGGGCACTAGGTCTAAACATGGACCGATGTTCACCAAAATCAATAGGCTGCGTTATTGGGCCAATATAGGTCTGTGTACCAAATTTCATTAGAATATCTTAATATTTACGGCCTGCAGCGTATAAACAGTATAATTTTGGTAGGACCCTTATATGGGCACTAGGTCTAAACATGGACCGATGTTCACCAAAATCAATAGGCTGCGTTATTGGGCTAACATAGGCCTGTGTATCAAATTTCGTCAAAATATCTTAATATTTACGACCTGCAGCGTATAAGCAATATAATATTGGTAGGACCCTTATATGGGCACTAGGTCTAAACATGGACCGATGCTCACCAAAATCAAACTTGTTCGTCCTTGGGCCAACATAGGTCTGCGTACCAAATTTCATCAAAATATCTTAATAGTTGCGACCTGTAGAGTGCGCACAAGATTGCATGGACAGACAGACAGACGGACGGACGGACAGACGGACATCGTTAAATCGAAATAAAAAAAAAATTCTGAACCGATCGGTATACTATAAGGTGGGTCTACGACCAATATTTTTTGGTGTTACAAACATCAGCACAAACTTATAATACCCTGACCACATAGTGGTGTAGGGTATAATTATTACCCAAAGTTCTTCTTCCTCCTCTGAAGAAATAAAAAAAAATTTAGTTACATTTGAGTAAAATATTAGTTAATTGATAATATCAATTTACTCCAAAATTTTGCAAAAAAAATTTTCTGAATAGTAAAGTTGGTAGACTAAAGAATATCATAAACAATTGTTAAATTTCTCAGTCTTTTTTCCGTTTTTAATGGCCATTGACAATAAACAAAGTTATCCAAAATTTGAGCTAACATACGCACAGGGATCTTTATTATGCCAGTTTTAATGAAAATTTCCAATAAATTAATGAAGTTTTCTTAACAAAATTAATGGAAAGCTTCATAAAAATTATGAATCTTTTTCATAAAATATATCAATTTAATGAAAACTTTCAATGGACGAACTTCAGCGAAACTTCATTGAATCAATGTAAAAATTCATAAATAGAATGTAGACATTTCTCTCAGTGTACAGTTACAAATATCAAATTCCATTTAAATTCGAATTTTTTAGCTTTAATTTTGTGTTAACTTTAGGTAATTTCGTCATTGATAATGTCACAAATGCGAATAAAAATTTAAATTACAGGTTCCTTTGTACAGACTATTAATTATAGAGATAGGAAATCAAAACTTACACTACTCACCGGTAGGGGGCGCTGAAATTTAGTATCACCTGAGCAACTATTTAGTATCACTTTAGTATCAGCTGAGCCTATATTTAAAAACTCAAAAATTGTCAAGCGCAAAATATGTTCAAATAATAAAATTTGAGAATTCCTTTTTTTATTTGCTTTTTTGTTTGTTATTATTTCAATTTAAATAAAAAAAGAAAATTGTCAATTTTTTGAACAAAGTCCCATCTAGTGATAACGATGTCATTATAACTTTTATTTTTGGTAATGCCATACCTTGCCTTTGTATTCTACACCTTTTTCAATTTTATTTCAGAAAATTCCAAATATATTTCATAATTGTCTAAAAATATTTTAAAATTCTCCAAAAATGTTTTTAAATTGTCCAAAAATGATTAAAATTGTCCAAATATATTTTTAAATTGTCTAAAAAGGTTTCAAAATTGTCTAAAATGTTTCAAAATTATCCAAAAATGTTTTAAATTTTTCCAAAAATGTTTTAAATTTGTCCAAAAATCATTCAAAATTGTCCAAAAATGTTTTAAAATTGTTCAAAAGTTTTTCAAAATTGTCCAAATACTGTTTAAAATTATCTAAAAACGTTTCATATTTGTCCAACTGCATTTCAGAATTGTCCAAAATGCATTTTAAAATTTTCAAAATTATACAAATATTTTTTTTAAAATATGTATTACAAATATTTTTTAAAATATTTTATTTGTATTTAAGAAAATTCCTTTTGTATTTGAAAATTGTCCAAATACATTTCAAAATTATTCATTTGTATTTAAAAATTTTAAATCTGTATTTCAAAATTGTCCAAGTGCATTCTAAATAATTCCAATTGTATTTCAAAATTCTTAAAATGTAATTCAGAAATTTCCAAATGTAATTAAAAAGACTCTATTTGTATTCCAAAATTTTCCAAATGTATTTAATAAAATTCTAATTGCATTTCAAATTTTTCGAAATGTATTTCAGAAATTTCTATTTTTATTTCAAAAGCATATTTACTAACGTACATAATTCCTATAAAATTTTCATTACGAAAGAGAAAACATGTAAAAATGCTTTTAAAATAAAAATAGAAATTTCTGAAATACATTTGGAAAAATTTGAAATGTAATTAGAATTTTATTAAATATGTACATTTGGAAAATTTTGGAATACAAATAGAGTCTTTTTAAAAACATTTGGAAATTTCTGAACATTTGGAGAATTTTGAAATACAAATGGAATTATTTTAAATGCAATTTTACAATTTTTAAATACAAGTAAATAATTTTGAAATGTATTTGGACAACTTTAAAATACAAATAGAATTTTCATAAATGCAAATAAAATATATTTAAATATATTTGTGTTTATGTTTCTTGTAATTTTTAGCGAAAATTAAGAAAATTATGAATAAGGGATAAATTCCATATTAAAATTGTAACCGGTTAATCGACCTGTTTTAACCGATTATTCGGATCGAATAATTATTTGAGTTTTGAATTATTTGTTTCGACATTAACCGAAATGGGGGCGATTAATCGAGGAATCGGTTAATCGATTAACCGAATTGGAAACACTAATATTTATACCAGTAAACAAATTTTTTTTTTTTGTATAAAAGTATAACAAACAAAAATGATAACAATTAACAATATAAAAATGTATAAACATAATATGTATTATAAATTAATTAGGTTGTTCATAAGGGGTGTGCTATCTGTTGTATCGTTGTATTGTCCTAACAAAAAACAGAGTTGTTAAAATTTTTATTTGTGTTTAACAAAGATTTTCTATTCAGTTTTCTATCCGTTAGCACACTCAAACATAAGACATTAAACATAAGTAAAAATGTTGTATCGTGCTATTCTCAAATGTTGTATTTTTTCAATTTAATTTTTAACAACTCTGTTTTTTGTTAGGACGATACAACGATACAACAAATAGCACACCCCTTGTGAAAACCCTTAATGTAATGTGTGCTATTTCATTTGTATTAAATATCTATAATTCTGAGCTACGTTTTCAATATCTGCCTTAAAGTTAATTCTATTTGTTGTTGGTGTATTAATTATCTGTAACATTTCTAATGTATAACGACGTTTATAATTATATTCTGTATTTAAAACTGATACATTTTCAAAGTCAGGATAGTGATTAAAACTTGAACAATGAGAAGATAATGCTGTCTTTTGTGAATTAATATGCCTATATTTCGGATCTGATCTATGTCCAGCTATTCTAGTTCTCAATTTATTCTTTGTTGTACCTATATATATATACCTTATCACAATTCTCTCCGCCATTTCCACTACATGGTGTTTTATATACTATATTTGACATGTCCAATTTTTGTATCCTATCCTTTGTATAATTTATTTACTGTATTGTATGATTTAAAAGCTATTTTATATCTATTAGTATCGATTATCTTTGATTTCTCTAAACGTTCTGATATTTCCGGTATATAGACCATAGATTTGTAAATTTTCCGTTCATTAAGTTCCCTGTGTTATTATTCTTTCGAAATTTATATTGATTTATCAATGAACAAATTAATCCTATCGGAAAATCATTATCAATTAATAAATTCTTAATTATTTCCTCATTCTTTCTATGAAATTCTCTGTCACTAATAGTCAGTACTTTTTCTATCAAATTCCTCGCAGTGTTAATAATGATTTTCCTGTTATGTTTCGAATAAAAATTATTAATTCTACCTGACGCTATTGGTTTCTGATACCAATCCATTATTAAATTATTACCTCTTCTTATTGCTAAAGTATCTAAATAAGAAAGTTTAGAATCACATTCCCTTTCCATGGTAAACTTAATATCAGGACTAAATTCATTTAATGATATTAACATATTATCAATTGCACTTTCAGAAATGATACAAAAAAGATCATCCACATATTTAGTCATTACCTTTGGCCTAACATCAAGTTTTCCAATCAATTGTCCAATAATTCTTCCATAACTATATCAGCCACAATTGGAGAAGCAGGAGATCCCATTGGGAGTCCCTTATGTTGCAAATATATCTTCTCACTGTATTGAAAGTATCTATTATCCTCTATACAAAACTTCAAAATACGCAAAAACAAGCCTTTTTCAATATTTGTATATTCCTCAATAACATTCCATTTTCCTTTTACAATATTCATTGCCAAATCAACAGGAATACTTGGGAATAAAGAAACTACATCAAAAGAAATTAATTTTTCATCATTCCGTATTTGTTTGTTGAATAATCTATTCCTAAATTCAAGTGAGTTCTTTACATTGTACTTAGATTTTTCTGTAATCTTCTTTAAAATGTTAGTAATGTACATATTTACAGAGTTCATATGATTGAGAATTAATAAAAGAACAAATTGGTCTCAATTGAAATTTCTCTTTATGAATTTTAGGTAGTCCATATAATCTAGATGCAGTAGCAATATTAGTCTTAAGTTTAATTTTTTCTGTATTCATAATAATTTTCTTTTTAAAAAGTTCATCAACTAAATTATTATTAATCTTCTGTAATTTACCCTATTCTGTAAACTATATTTTGTTATATCTCCTACTATATTGTTCATTCTCATTTCATAATCCTTTCTCTTTACAGCAACAGTTGTATTTCCCTTATCAGATCTCAATATAAATAAATCCCTATTCTTTTTTAAGAAAATTTCGGCTTCTTTTACTTTATCTAAAATGTATCTATCTCTATTTGTCAGTGTTATTTTATTCAAATGGCTATTAATTACATTTGTTAATCTATTTCTAGCTATTTCTTGTTCCTCCTTATCTGGTGTTGTCTGTATACAATCCTCTGCATCAGTTATCATTTTCAACTTTGGAAAATCTTCTCCTTTAACTGGTAATGCATGTTTGTGTCCTAATGAAAGTATCCACTGTACGTCTGTCGGAATATCTAAGTCAGTCTTATTAATAAACCATTTCTTATTGAATCTTATTCCTAACTCTTTCCTTTGTATTTCCCTTAAACATTAAAATTTCCTTTTATGAACTCCTCTTACCTTTTCATTAAATGATGCTGCAATTATCTCTTGATATCTTAAAAATTCTCTCATTTCAGGTTTAGCTAAATATCTCTCTAAATTATTTTTTTATCAATTCTATCTCACTTTGAAAATGTTTCAGTAATTGGTGTTTTTCTTGTAATGTTAATCTTAAAATTTTGTTGTGTAAATTTTGTATATAATTCTAAATATTGTTCCGAATTGCAAAAAGTCCCTCCATCTTAAAAATATTTGCGACATTCTTTGTAGAATTTGAAATAAATTTTGGCATTAAATTATTATATATCGGTTTATTTGACTCAGAACTTTTAAATTAGGAAATGAAAAATAATTTCATTTATACAGATCGTAAAATATTAACCATTGAAACCCATATCGTTTGCGTTTTCGATATTCATCACATGCCTGATTAACCAGGAATCAAACCGGCAACCGGCAGAGTATTCGTTGTTAAATATCCTTCAAATCTGAATCTATTTTGTAAAATTCACTTTTAGGCCTAGTTTTTTGGATGCCAATTAAACTTAGTTTAGTTTAACTAATACAAACCAAGTTGAACTACATCATCGTTTAGCGTGTGTCAAATTCGACAAAAACAACATGAGAAACTAAAACGCTGACGTACGATTTTCCTTGATTTTGGGAGATGGCATAGAAGCAGAGCTTCGAGGATTGAAGTCCATTTTGAATGAAGTCCCTAAAAATACCATTCAGTTTCCTTCTAAAACGGTTGAATTGAATTTACATTTAATGAATTCAATCAATTTATGTAATTCGAATTGGCCAATCATTGAATTCAATCGTTTGGAATTCATTCGATTTCTTATTCATTCGATTGGCAATTTGGGAAGTTAATCAATCACTAACAGTTCCATCATTTTAAAGAGCAAATTGGGAATGACACTCGATTTTTGTCATTCACATGTGTAAACATGAGTTATTTATGCAGAATTTTCTTTTCTTATTACCTTTTGAAAATTCGTAAATATTATTTTTTTATTTGCATGCCGATAGCCAGGATATCCATGAATTTTGTAAAACCAGGTGGCAACGTTAAAATTTTTGTTCTAGTAGTTTTTCAAATGAGATTTTGTGCTATGTGGGCGTGGTTTTATCGAAGTGGAATGGAAATAATCATTTATTTTGATTACTAAGGCTCGGATTTTCATGTAAATACATGTTTGTTGCTGTCAGCCACACACAAAAAAATTGTTGCTATTTTTTTGAATAAATTATTCAAAAATTAAGTTGAAACAACTAAAAATTTGGTAAAGTATTTCTAAATTTCGCATAATGTTTTCGAAACTACTTTATTAGTTGAAATGCTGCTAATTACTTGGCAACGATTTTGTTCATAATAAATATTGAATTTATTTTCATCAATTTAAAAACCAAACCAAATATATTTGCTACCCAGTGTAGAAACGGTAATAACATATTATTTTTTGGACTACCAGTAATGACACTGACTTACTTTCTGCATTATTTTAAAAGATATGATAATAAGTTACTAATAAATACTTACTTTTTTCATTATTTCAAAATAAGAAATAATATTTCAAAAATAAAGTAATGTTCTAGATTAAAATGCAAAGATTGGCATAGAATAACTTCATAAAACCCTGTGCCGGGTTGTTTTCACTGCATGATATAACAAGTGATAATGATATGCCCTAATAACCTTTGCCTCAGAACACAATCTATGGGTTAGTAGGACATCTTTCCGACATAAGAGAACACATAAAGGGACATGGAAAATCCCAGGCAAAAAAAAAGCAAACCAGATCGACCATCGATCGATTTAAAAATATGTTAAATACATAAAGAAATATGCATTTATTATTGATTATTTCAATGCTTATTAATGCAGAAAACATAAAAAATATAACTTCCCAGGAAAATTTTCTGTTCCAAAGAATCGGTTGTAGAATATAGCTCCAAAGTAGAACCGGTTGCCCTAGAATCAGTTCTGGAACTAGTTCTAGAACTGATTCTACGTCAGTCACACCTTCCATATAGGATCCCAGGAACTAGTTCAGAAACCAGTTCCATGGAATCGGTTGCAGTGGAACCAGTTGTAGAATAGGTGTGGTTGGCTACCGATTGTAAAAAATTTTCCTGGGTTAAACAATTCAGTCTCATTAACTTGCAAATATAGAAAAAGTGCCTACCCGAGTAAAAATACTTATATATTGTTATATATAATGTGATTGGGTTATGTCTGACGGTAAATGGAGTCACATTAAGACACATATCATTATATACAACTACATCTGATATTATTTTTTCAATGAATTTTTTGTACGGTAATTGATGTTATTACATATCCCCAAATCTGACTCCATATATAACTACATAAGCCATACAAAACTAATCAAAATATATGTAGCGACCGATATGATTACATATGGTTCGATACTAAGTTATATAACACTGTAGGTATCGTCATACTAAAAATATATTCTTGTAATTTTATATAACTTTCTATATGATCTCATATAAATTAATACAAATTAAGAGTTGATTTCTCCACAACCAAATAATTTCAAGTGATTTTTTTGCATATAAAATTATATTAAAAAAATGATGCGTACGATTTAGAAGACAAAGGCATTAAAATTTTTATTTTATGTTATAAAATGTGGGCCTTTAAAATTGTTCAAGCTATAGAAATTTCAATATCAATTTAATAGCCGGCATGCATAAAAAGTACTATTAGACAATGTTATATAAAATCAGATATTTTTATATGGAATTAGATGTAATTTGATGTCCTGGATATGGACAAATCTCGGATCAAACTGTATCAAATTATATCTAATTTGATATAATTAGACACAAGTAGATGACCCATTTTTCGGATCAAGTTGTATGTCGTTGTATATTGGGACTTATCAAATAAAATATAATTATATATGACACACATTTATAAAATGATTTTTTTCTGAAACATTTATTTTATAAGTCACTTATAAATTTTAAAAGTTATTGTGAATATGAACCAAAATGTTTGAATAATACCAGGGACCGAAAACAACAGTTATTTTTGAATTTTTAAACAAAAAAAGCAGATATAACCAAATATCGGAGAACTGATGCAAGTACATCATAATTATCCTTGTGGCCTAGACTTCCAAAAAAATGCATTGCTTTTTAAATTTTTGATTTTTATTTTTTTGAGCAAAAATAAAAGTTATTTTTTGACTTTTATTTTTTTGAGCAAAAATAAAGGTTATTTTTTGACTTTAATTTTTTTTTTTAGCAAAAATAAAAGTTATTTTTGACTTATATTTTTTTAAGCAGAAATAAAAACTTTTTTTTACTTTTATTTTTTTAAGCAAAAAATAACAGTTATTTTTTGAAAAAACTTTTATTTTTGCTCAAAAAACTAAAAGGCAAAAAATAACTTTTATTTCTGCTTAAAAAAATAAAAGTCAAAAAATAACTTTTATTTTTGCTCAATAACTTTTTTATTCTGACTTTTATGATAAAAGTCATAACCGTTACGGTCCCTGAATAGAATTTAGTTTAAAGCCTTTATTTACGTAAATAAACAAGTTTGGTTCCTGATTCCTTTATAGAATATTCATTTTCTTTTTCACTTCCTTTGCTAGAACTTAAACTAAAAATACTAGATATTTGTTTAATTTCTTTAAAGCCATCGTTTTTTTTTTTTTTGTAAAACCTTTTCTAGTTTAACTTTAATTGTCTCACTTGCTTTTCCTTCTAAACCACAAATTATTTTCACGGCACCATCAACTAATTTCAAATGCAATAAAAAATGTCATAAAATTTGCAAATTACACAAAAAGCAACAACAAAATTATTTTCGTTGTTGTTGCTTTATGTGTTATTTTTAAATTTTAATACAAATTTTATTTCATTTGTAGACACTAAGGGTCATATGCATAATCACTTTTTAAATTTTCCATACAAAATTTATTTTATAAAAGTGTTATAAGGTTTTCAAATTATTATGTATAAGCACTTAAGTAAAGACAACAAGAAAGAGAAATATAAAATATTTGTATATAAATGCCGGTTTGGAAAAATATGCAAAAATGTGTGGAAATATGCAAAATGTGCATTAAGATATGTAAAAATTAACATAAAAATATGCATTTATAGCAAAATATGCAAAAATATGTATGTATTAACAAATGCCATTTTATTGCAAATTTGTTAATTCCTAAAGATATTTGGTTTACGTTGTTATTCAGCTAACGACAGCAAACATGTATTTACATGAAAATCCGAGCTCTAATAATGACATTTATACTTAAAAACTTAGGCAAAATAGCTTTTTTTTCTTACTACCTAATTTCTTAAAACACTTGGGTGAAGTGACAAAAGTGACACTTTGTAACAAAAACAATTTCTATAGAAATAACGCAACACTTCACTGAAGTGTTTTAGAAAATAACCCCCTTAGTTAAATGTTTGTAACCGTCGCATAGAACAATCGTAATTAATATTAGAATTAATTACTAAAGAATTTTTTTAAAATCTGATTTATAGGAAGAAGAAGAAAAAAATTTTTTTTTTGTTAATAATTTAACAGACACAAGGGAATCACCTTACTGCCGCAGTTTCGTCTCACCCAAAGACTCGACAGTGGTTAGTTTATGTGTCAACTGATCAAAGTAATTTTTAATCATGGATGGTAGCCGAAACGATGCAGTTATCGGTAAGGGTAACGCTATTTTAGAATAAATCGGTAACGGTATCTTAAGGGTAACGCTATTTCATTTATTTCGGTATCGGTATTTTAAGGATAACGGTTTTTCAGTTATTTCGGTAACGGTATTTTAAGGATAATGGTTTTTTGATTATTTCGGTAATGGTATTTTAAGGTTAACGCTATTTCATTTATTTCGGTAACGGTATTTTAAGGATAACGGTAGTCAGTTATTTCGGTTCATGTCGCAATTTTTTTTTACAAAAAACAAACGAGATTAAAAACAGAACCAATTTACCAACTTAATGGACGAAAAAACTGAATAACCACGCGCTGTTACCAAAAGCAGAAAATTAAAAACAACGGTAACGGTATTTTAGGGGTAACGGTAATTTATTTATTTCGGTAACGGTATTTTAAGGGTATCGATATTTCATTTATTTCGGTATCGGTATTTTAAGGATAACGGTATTTCAGTTATTTCGGTAACGGTATTTTCAGGATAACGGTATTTCAGTCATTTCGGTAACGGTATTTTAGAGGTAACGGCAGTCAGTTGAAAGGGTTTTGAATCGATAACGGTATTTTAGCGGTATTGCCTGCCAACGCTGTTTTTAATTGTTAATTTGTGTCTATATGAAAAACTTTTTGTGTATTTCCATGACCGGGGATCTAACCGCCAGCCCTCTGCACAGGATATTACTTGTAGTATCACATCTTAACAAGATACACCACGGTCGGCATAGCGGTGAGTGTGGCTAATTGAAGTTTTTTCAATCACAATGTATGTTTTGTAATCAGAAGAGTCAGAATTAACTAATACTTGAGCAATTTATTTTTCAATTAGAATGTTTCCTCTTTTAATCCTATTGTTTTTTCTCCTTTTTCACAAGTAATTATCACATTATGATGCACTTTATTCACATTCAATAGTTGGATACGTAATCAGATAGATAAATACGTTACATGCAGTGCATTATTGGGTTTTTCTTTTAATAAAAAGCTAAAAATATTTGTTGTATTTTTTTGTTTTAACCAAGGTGGAGAAATGAAACAAAAACTGGTATTGGTATCGATTTTTTGTTTGTTTGGGTAGCGGTATTTCGTTCGTATCAGTATCGGTATTACCGTTACCGAAACATCGGTAACGGTACGTGCCGGTATTATTAAAAAAAATTGTTTTCACAGAAGGTACTTTTCATCTCTCCCAAGAAGGTACTTTTCATCTCTCCTTAGATAGTAAAAAAAATGAATTGCTTTCCTATATAAAAAAGAACATCCAAGCACTCATTTTTATGACGTGCAAAGCAGACTTAAAGTAGCATAAACACCTTCTCTCCTATGACAAGCCAATGTTAAAAAAATGCGTTTTCACCTCAATTTGAACGCATTCGTGCCGAACAGTATAGGTGCTTTTACGGATCTTGGTCAGGTATTTTTTTTGCTGGGTATTAGCAATTAGTTATTCCACAGCTGACAATTTTTGTTCACTTTGTGCATTTCCTTTAGGCATACAAGTGATTGTCCTTTGCATTCAATAACAGCTTGTGTGGAAATATAAATCTATATATCGAGGGCTTATATTCAATAGGGGCTATCTGCAGTATTGAATTTTTGACAGCAACCACTTTAGGTGTACATGTGTTATATATGATATTAATTTTGGACTGAAAAAAAAACTCTAGACCCACTTTTTTCTAATTTCAGTTAATTTGCTATCTACCGAACAATTTTTTATGAATGTTATATACACTCAAAAAAAATAAGTTAGTAGAAAAATTAGTAAATCGTCTTGTATATCAACTTTACTAGTTTTCAGCAAATTTTTTTTGCTGAAATTCCGTTTTCAGCTAAAGTTTTAGTTATATTTTTTTAGCACTAAACTAATTTTGAACTAATGTTTTACGAATTTACTTTGCTACAAAAATTGTGCTGATAACCGCAATTATAGCATGGACGATAACCAGATAAACAAATGTAGATGTCGCAGCTTGTCTGGATGTAGTATACACAACGGAAATGATTAAAAAGAAAAACAATTCTACACAACTTCTATATTTAAATTTTCAGCAAATAAATTAACTAAAGTAAAATTTCGCTACAAGTTTTCTGAGTTTTTTTCAGTCTACTAATATTCAGCAAAAAGTTTAGTGATTTTAGCAAGGATTTTTTCATTTGCCTTCCACTAAGTGTTAGAAAAACTTTTGCTGAAGATTACTATTTTTTTGGTAAAAATCAGCTCGCTTATTTTCAGCAAACGTTTTGCTGAAATTACCAAATTTTTTGCAAGCACGATCCTGACAAAAATTTGCTGACTCAGCAACATTTTTTGCTGAATTACTTACTGACTTTTTTTTTAGTGTAGGCCATCTGCTCCAATTTTATTACATTTCTTAAATTCAAGAAAATAAAATATCTCTGCGAAGAGATATTTTTGAATACGTTTTGGAAGTTAGTGTGGATTTAAACTCAACTCACTGATTCTAAATCCATTTTCAAAATTTTTCTACCGCGTCACAATTTTGAGAAAGTCCCGACTGAAGTTCTTGTTTTTATCGTTTTTGAAGGTCCGTGCACCACACAAAAGAATTATTTTACACGTTTTATAACACTAACATGAAGATAGTTTTTTAAATTAGCGGTTTCTTAAAAATTCTATAATGAATTTGAAAGTCATCCGAATTCCGTGAATTAAGAAATTTTGAAACAAAATAGCAATTGTCGCCAAACTCTCACTTGGGTACTAGTTGAAGAACTAGTTTGAAAATTTAAATTAAAATTAAGAACGAAAAATATGGAACAAAACTGGTACTAATGTGACACTCACGGAACCAGTTCTGAAGTGACTCATTGGAAATAGTACTGTACCAGTTAGTAAATACCTAAATTATATAGATAAAAAACAAAGGCTTTTTCTTTGATGAAACGTAGACTAGACTGATAATTTCCTTATTGAGATAATTAGGTCCATTTACCAAATGAATTCTAAAATATTTTGTGTTTATGATTTCTAATCACAATAAAATTTTTTAACCCTTTGACACGGGAATTTTAATGACTGGGAATTTTCCGACCAAACTTCGTGGAAATGTAGATCTATGCAAAAGAAATATTGTTTATTACTTTTATGGCTTTGCAGCAACCCCTAGCGGAGATATTTGGAATTAAAGTTCAAACATTAACATGCTGCCGACCCCGAGCGGGTTAAAATTTTTTTAAATTTTAATTTTATATTTTTTTCTATTACTAATCTCTACATAAAATCTTTTGAGTTTTTGAATTTTATTCATCACACAATTTTTGAGATTAAATTTTAGCCTTTTTTAATTTTTAACTTTTAATACATTCTCAGCAGCATTGATGATCACAAGACAAAACGCACTCTACTAATCTCATGTTGTTTTGAAATTTCACAGCCTGCTTACAATTTTAATAGGAACAAAATAATGAACCGATAACAATAAATGAATAGCGGTTTGGTTAAAATTCAAATCAGTGACGAGTTGATGAAGTTGACGTACATTATAATGTACGCCATTCGCCAAAGGGTTAATGTTTATTCGGAAACTCAGACTATATTATTAAAAACAAATTTAAACAAAACTAGAATTTCAAAACTCTTATAGTATCGTATTGTTTCAATGTAACTAATAGGTACACAAATGGTTCAAAATTATTGTTTTAAAAATAAAAACAGGGAGCTGTATTGGTACTTATGAGAAATTTACCAAAAAAGTTCTGAAGTGACTCTTTGGTATTAGTGCTGTACCAGTTGATTTGCACCTCAAGTTAAATCACAGTAAAAAAAAATTAAGTGTTTCTTTGCAAATTCTGATGTCTTATTAAATACAAATGTAAACAAAATGAGGATTTCAAATCTCGCATTTTAATTTAGTTAATTTGTTTTACACTCCCTACGTATATCGTATTTAACTAGTATACAACTAGTAGTTCAAAATGGTTATTTTGAGAACTAGTTTTGTAGTTACTAGTCAAAAAGCTAGTACTTTTTAGAACTAGTTCGACCATTTGCTAATGGGTATGTATCCCAATAATACAGAACACAGCAAAATCTTTCATTACCAAATAAATAAGGGGTTATATAATAGAAATTTATAACTCCGCACAACTTAGTTTTTGTCATCTAAACTCATTATTTTTGTGTGGCGTGGTCGTTTTTTGTAAATAGTTGCGCTTACCCGCTGGCTTACAAAAAAATTAAAAGTAAGTAGAGTCTAACCTCGATTATCCGCGTTGTTCGGGACCAGGCTCAGCACAGATAATCGAAAACCACGGTTAAAAGAGTCATATATATTTTAACTAAATCTTTGGTATTTGAATGAGCCATTTCCACAAAAGTACCTGTTGAGATATCTTTAACTTCTGAAAGCACGGATAATAGAGTTAAACCACGGTCAAAAGATGTAGAAAATCAAATAGCAGCATGCCGGTTAACAGATGTACCCGGTTAATGGAGGCCCGTATAATCGAGGTTCAACTGTAGTTATGAGATCTTGAATAATAAGTGGTTACACACAATACTACCCTGGAAAATTTTTGGAACCTGTTTTAAAATTTTTAGTTCTAGAAATACTTCTCAGGGAGTAACTACATATTCTCGAATAGCACCCTTGGAACTAGTGACGGTGCAACTAGTTCTAGAACCCATGCAAAGGAGTCACTATGTCTTTAGTATGTTTGGGAACTAGTGATTTAGAACTAGTTACACATTACTTCTACATCGGTTCCCAGAATCTGATACTAGTTCCAAAACAGATCCGTAGAGCTATTTGAAAAACTTAGAAAATTTTATATATTTCTTCTTCCTTAAATTAACAAAAAGTGCTCTGAAAATGATTCCCACAAAAAGGAAAAAACCAAATTTTCGGTTCAAAAAATACAAAATTGAAATTCCCGGGTAAAAAGCTTAATATGGTGTCATATATAATTATATCTTGTTTGATGAGTCCCCAATGGGGACTCCCCATATACAACCACAAACAACTTGATCCGAAAAATGGGTCATCTACATGTGTCAAATTATATAAAATTGGATATAATTTGATACAGTTTGATCCGACATTTTTCCATATCCAAGACATCATATTATATCTTATTCGATATAAAAATATCTGATTTTATATAATTTTGTCTGATAGTAGGTGTACTTTTTATGCATACCAGCCATTAAATTGAGATTGAAATTTGTATAGTTTGAACAATTTCAAAGGTCCAAATTTTATAACATAAAATAAAAATTTTGTTGAATGCTTTTGTCTTCTAAATCGTACGCATAATTTTTTAACATTATTTTACATGCAAAAAAAAATCACGTGAAAATTATTTGGCTATGGAGTAGTTAACTCTTCATTTGCAGACTACTAAATTTGATGTTGAACTATATATTAATTTCTACGGGATTATATAGAAAGTTATATAATATTACAAGAATATATTTTTAGTATAACGATACATACAGTGTTATATAACTTAGTATCGAACCATATATACTCATATCGGTCACTACATATATTTTGATTAGTTTTATATGGCTTATGTAGTTATATATGGAGTCGGATTTGGGGATATGTAATAACATCATTTACCATATAAAAAATTCGTTGAAAAAATAATATCAGATGTAGATGTATATAATGATATGTGTCTTAATGTGACTCCATTCATTGTCAGATATAACCCAATCACATTATATATGACAATATATAACTATTTTTACTCGGGTTAAAAAATATTATTTCAAATTCAAAAAGCACCAATTGAAATTAAAAAAAATACGGAATAAAAAAACACAAATGAAATTTAAAAAATACAAATTGTTATTCACAAAATTTTAAATGAAATAAAAAAAACCAATACCATTTAATATTAAAAAAAATATCAATTCGAAATCAAAAAACACCATTTGCTATTAAAAAAATACCAATTGAAATTCAAAAACACCAAATAAATTTGAAAATATAAATTTAAATTCAAAACATACAAAATGAAATAAAAAATATCAATTGAAATAAAATAAATGTAAACTGAATTTAATTTGGTACTTTTTGAGCTTTTTTATTTCGATTTTTTTTAATGTCAATTGGAATTTTTTGGCTTTATTTTGTAGTTTTTACCTTTAAATTTTATTTGATATTTTTTGAATTTCAAACGGCAGCTTTTGAATTTTATGAATTTCAGGTTTTGAATTTTAAAAATTTCATTAAAAAATCGTACTTTTTGTAATGTAAAAAAATAGATAATGACAATTTATAAATAATTAATTAAAAATCATAAAAAATGGAAGGTAAAAAATAAAACAAAACAACAAAAATAAATTAAAAGAAGAACAAAAAACGGCACCCCATCTATAACGATCTGGTATTGGTATTGGAAGAAACCAAGAATAGACTTATTTACGATAAATCCGTATGACACTTGCTTAATTTTGTATTGGATGGATATAGGATTGATGAAATGAAACAACAAATATTAGAGAGAGTAAAAAATATAATTTATAAACAAAGTTTTTTCGAACGGAAAATCGCTAAAAATTATTAAAAATCGTTACAAACACGGAAAAAACGCTAGAAACAGAGAAAAACTTAGAAAATTTACAATATTCTCAACAATCAATTACTGATCCCCTATTTTTCTAAAGCGAAAGGAAATATTCTTCCAGAGGAATGTATTTTATTTTGTTACAATAACAAAATACACACATTCCTCTGACGGAATTATTCCGCTCGCTTTATAAAAACAAGGTGGTAAATTTAATTTTAAGTTGCATTTACATCTGCACCCAAATCCCGATATTTTGACTAAAATTTAGACTTCAATCAAAATCTCATGTGAAATCCCGAGATTCAACATACAAATGAAATCCCGTAAATTAGCAAGATACAGCTATGGACATAGAAATAGGACACTTCATACAAAATTATCTGCATGCATTTCTCTTAATAATTATAAAGCAATAATTATATTTCTTTTCTATTATAGTAAACTGTAATCAAGTAGTCTCAGATTATATATAAAACTTTGCAATATTTAAAACATGCAAATATTTACAAAAAAATTACTTTACTTTGTTCATATTTGACTTGGACATGAAAATAGGACACTTGCAATAATTGTCAAAATTTTACTCGATGCACTTAGTAATAATTTTCTTTTCATAATTTGCGTTTGAAAAAAGTAAATTATTTTCTAATTGCACCAATATGGGACGTGGAAAACATTGTAATCCAGAAAAACGAAGACTTATATCTCAATTCAACAATGAGATGAAATCTCCAACTGAAATTGCTAAAATATTAAAGTGTTCGTGAAATATGGTATACAATGCTATTCGTCTATGTGCTGCCGACAAGAAACATCATACGCAGAATAAAGAACGTAAGCCAATCCGTCGTAAAACTACAACTTATATGGACAGTACTATAGTACGCAAAAGCAAAATCAACCCTTTTATGTCCTCCCGTCAAATAAATAATGAAATCAGGCGAAAATTCAACGTTAAAGTGTCAACAGGTTAATAAGAAGAAGACTGAATGAAGCAAACTTATTTGGACGAAGAAGTAGAAAGAAGCATCTTCTTTCAAGAAAAAATATTAAGAAACGTATTGATTTTGCCAAAACCCACAAAGGAAATGAGTTGTCCTTTTGGAAAAATGTGCTTTAAACATTAAGTACTCTCAGAAGACCTTGAAACACGGTGGGGGTAATATTATGGCCTATCATAAAAGTAGAGTACAAAATGGGCAGGTTTCAATATTTGAGCATTCTTAAGAATGTTATGGAGCCATTTACCTATAAAAATATGCCAGTTAAGTGGATCTTTATGCAAGACAATGATCCGAAGCATTCGTCGAACATAGTGAAGGATTGGTTTTTACAAGAACAAATTAAGGTTTTGGACTGGCCAGCCCAAAGTCCGGACCTTAATCCAATAGAAAATCTATGGAATGATGTAAAAACAAAAGTTTCGCAAAACAATTACAAAAATTCCACCGAACTTTGGGCTGGTATTCAAGAAGCGTGGTATTCTATACCAAAAGAAAGATGCCAAAGATTAGTTGAAAGTATGCAAAGAAGATACGAAGCGGTTATTGATAATAATGGATACAGCACAAAATATTAGTGTAATATTACGCTAAAAAATAATAATTGTTTTAAAAACCCAAAAAATTTACGGTTTTTTGTAAAAACATAAAATGTGTCCTATTTAGAAATCTAGGTATTTTTATTAGTTTATACCAGGGACGTAACAGTTATAACTTTTATTCAAAAAACTTATTGTTTTACAATTATTTCTTGTTTGAATATTTTTAATTTTCTGTTTATTTGTTCTGTTTGATTTATATTTTTAATTCAAACAAAAACAATCCAAAAACGATTTTTATTTTTTCAAAAATAATAAAAGTTATTTTCTGATTTTTTTTCTTTATCAAAAAATAACAATTAAGAATATAAATCAAAAGCCATAGAACCAATGAATTCAACAATTATAATATCCTGATAATGTCAACTAGTGTTAATAAAATATTGAACAGTGATTTAAAGTGAGTAAATATGTATATTCCAGCAACTTCCGGCATTCAATTTAGGTCAATTTTTAATTTTTATTTTATTATCAAATAAAAAAGTTGGTGCTTAATTTTTTCAAAAAAATCATTCTGTAACTTTTATAAAAAGTTTTAAAATAAAAATCAAAAAACAACAGAAATTTATAGAGTAAAATATAAAAATTGAAAAAATTAAAATCTTTGCTAAACTTTGTGATTTTTTTGTGCAATATGATTTATAAAATATAGTGCATTATTGAAATGTTATAATTAAATAAATTTGGGTGGTGACTTTTAAAGAAATATAACAGTTATTTTGGGTCTCTGGTTTATACATATTTACCAATATATGTCACTTTCTCCGAGAAAAGGGACCTAGTGTGTCAAAAAACGGGTTTGGACTTAAGAGTGGGAAAATCGATAAAAATGAGAAAAACATTAAAATTTTAATGTTTAATTTAAAACTTCATTTTCACACACTAGGTCTCGCAGAAGGTCACATATATAAAATAGTTGAAGGATTTTTATTTAAATAAAGAATGAATTATTATCATCAATAATAACACTTCCCGTATATGAAATAAAAAATTATATTTTTGTTTTATTTTTCAAAATAAATAATTATGTTTCTTAACATATAAAAGTGTCCTATTTCCATGTCCATAGCTGTATGTAAGAAATCTCATGAAAATCTCACAAATGTTTAGACTTTCATATAATACAATACTGCGTGCATGTCTTTCTTCCATCAAAATATTGAAAAATCTGGCTTCTAGCTTGTCGTCCTTACAAAAAAACGAATTTACTAACATAATTGGCGTTTGATCTTTACATAAAATAATGTAAATTGTACTCCGCCAATGAATAAAATGGTTTTAAGTAATATTTTTAATTTAAGGTTATTTTTATGGTACTTTATTTACAAAAAAAAATGCGGTTGTCAAATAGAAATCTCGCTACTGTCATAAAGTGCAAATGTAGACGGCCAACAATTCCAGTCGAGATTTCCCTTGAAATCTCGGGATTTAAAAATAGAAATGATCGCAGCATTAAAGTTAAAATTTTTTAATTTTTTTACCGTTTATCATTGATTTCCCTGATATGCAAGTATGGTTGTACTTTTTGCACTTGTGTAATTTTCCTATGACCATAGATTTGCACTGTTCTCAAATATTTGTGGAGAACACCTAATTAAAAACTTCACCGCACGCCCCTAGTTTCAGTATGACTAAAAATATTAATTTTAAAACCGATTTACCAAAGGGATTAATGCTCTTTGATGGCTTCTTGGAACTAGTTCTGAGCGCGACAATTCCATATAAAAATCACGCTTACACGTTCTAGAGCCGTTCCGTAGAACTAGTACCTGTTCCTCAAACTGTTCCCTGCACTCAAAAAAATAAGTACTAGTTTTCAGCAAATTTTTTTGCTGAAATTCCGTTTTCAGCAAAAATTTTAGTTATATTTTTTTAGCACTAAACTAATTTTGAACTAATGTTTTACTAATTTATTTTGCTACAAAAATTGTGCTAATAACCGCATTCATAGCGTGGACGACAACCAGATAGACAAGATGTAGATGTCGCAGCTTGTCTGGATGTAGTACAGACAACGGGAATGATAAAAAAAGAAAAACAACTCTACACATATTCTCACATATTTAAATTTTCAGCAAATAAATTAACTAAAGTAAAAATTCGCTACAAGTTTTTTGAGTTTTTTTCAGTCTACTAATATTCAGCAAAGAGTTTAATGATTTTAGCAAGGATTTTTTTCATTTGCAATCGACTAAGTGTTAGCAAAACTTTTGCTGAGATTACTATTTTTTTTGGTAAAAATCACCTCGCTGATTTTCAGCAACACCTTTTCCTGGAATTACTAACTTTTTTGCTGACACAGCAACATTTTTTGCTGACTTTACTGACTTTTTTTTTAGTGTAGAACAATTTCAAATAAAAATCATGGATAACAATGCCAAAGTAGAACTAGTACTGGCTATAAAGAACTAGTTGTAGAACTAGTTCTGGATCTGATACATGTTTCGCTGGTTATTAACTTAAGGAAATACATTCAGAAAAATTAAAGTTTTTTCTACACAGAAAGAATTTACAAAATTCTAATTAAATTTTTAAACACCTTTCTCATACCAAATTTGTAAATACAAAAAAAAACTTTTTAAAAAGGCACTTCTACAATCTCCCATTGTTGGTGGTGTGTAGTAGGGATGCCAAACGGGAAATCCCGAATCCCGGGATTTTCGGGATTGGCAAAATCCCGAATCCCGGGTTTATTTCTCAAAAATCCCGGGCTTTCTTTATTTTTTAATATTAATATAAACGCAAATAAACAAAGTGAGCAATTTTAGATTACCTACGTTTTTTCTTGAATTTTCTCATATTGACAAGAAATTGATGCCAAGATATTGGTAAAATTATAAATTAAGTAGATTATTCGAGTAAACTATGCAAAGACTTTGCAGAAAAATTTGAAATTTTGGTAAACAATATTAAGTTTTTGAGTAATTCATGCGAAAAATCAAGTTTGTTTCTTATTTTATCGATTTATTCTTCCAAGCGAAATTCGATTTCTGAAACCTAATTTTGGCTGGGACTGTAAGTTTGAATTCTTCCATGAAAACATTTGATAAAGATAACCAAATAACTTTGTTGCTGTAATTACACGAATTAGTGGGTAAGGTTATCGCAACGAATCTGTTTTAAAATCTGCTTACAAAATACTGGGCGCAAGTGTACTTAATGACAGGTGACTATCCCAGCCAGAAAAATACAAACGGAAAAGCGATTACAAGGTATTTTAACAGGTGGTACAGGTACTGAGAAAAATTTCTTTCCCATTTCCAATATGATAACGTCAATAGACAAGAGGACCGGCAGTTCAAAAAGCGGCGGAAAAGTACTGGAGAAACAAAATTTTTAACTTTGGAAAAACCCTGCCAAAACCAATAAATAGGTGGTTTGGAATTATATTTTCCAAAATAAAATTTAAAAAAAGTTCATATGTATCTTTTTTTGGCCCTGCCGTGTTCTGCCAGTCATTTATTTTTAACATCGCGGTTACCCAGTGGTATGCAGGTACTTGATTTTTTGTACCACTGTCAATTTCTGACTGAGATGTTTCAATATTCATAAAATGTACCACATTTATAATTAACAACTATTAAATAATTATAAAACGCTTTATTCTCTAAAAAAATTAGTTACATAACATACAAATTTTTACAAATAAAGGAAAATTTAAATCCCGAAATCCCGTAAAATCCCGGGATCCCGAAAAATCTTGTAGTCTCGAAAATCCCGGGATGCCGATCTCATACAAAATCCCGAATCCCGGGATTTTCAAATATCAATCCCGATTGGCATCCCTAGTGTGTAGTGTATAATTTTAAGACTCGTCATAAAACACAAAACATATTTACACATATATGTATCAGTTCCAGAACTAATTCTACAACATACATGGGATTTTTTCATTACCATTGAAATTTCATTACCATTAGTTCATACTAATGACAATGAAAAACATTTCATTACCATTTAATGGTAATGAAATATTTTTCATTAGAAAAATCATTACTAATGGTAATGAAATTACACTAATGTTTAAAAAAACTAATTACAATTGATTAAAAACCATTTGTTTACAAAAAAATTCACGCAAATGAAAACGAACAACGGGTTTGGCTGGGGAAGTTATAAAACGTAATTTTTTAAGGAGGATCCATTCCAATCCGTTAAATTTCACCTGGATACAAATAAAAATGGAATGGAAAGTAATATTTAATTTCAAATGATCATGTGCCTGAATGAGCATATTCCATCTTCGATTTCAGCGAGTTTTACTCCATTTTTACGTTTTTCTATCAATGGCAATTATTTTTTTTAATTTATTCATTATTAATGGTAATGAAATTTAAAATCATTGTCATTAATCAATGAAATTAAATTTTAGAATCATTACCATTAATTAAAAAAATGGTAATGAAAACAATTTCATTACAATTGATATCAATGCAATGGTAATGAAATCATCAATTAATTAGTACACCATGTATGTAATTAGTCCCATGTATGTTCTACAACTAGTTCTTTAGAGCCAGTACTAGTTCTACTTTGGCATTGTTATCCATGATTTTTATTTGAAATTGTCACCCTTAGAACTAGTTCTAGGGAATGGTTTGAGGAACAAGTACTAGTTCTACGGAACGGTTCTAGAACGTATTCTTGAATGCGTGATTTTTGTATTAAATTGTCACCCTCAGAACTAGTTCCAGGAAGCCATCAAGGAGCATTAATCCCTTATGTAGATCGGTTTTAAAACTAATATTTTTAGTCATACTGCAACAGTTTCAAGAACTATTAGTTTAAACTTTTCGCAAAAATATATTTTATAGGAAAAAAGATTTGCGTAATTTTTTTAAGTAAATATTTGATACAGATCCGTATAAATTGATTCGTTAGTTAACAGTAATTCTTGGGAAAATATACGAAGGAATCTTCATCCCGACACTTTACTTTAATTTTTTGACAAATGTGCCCCAATTGAAACAATTAGCCATGTAAATTAGTGCTAGCAACCAAAAAATTACAAATTACGTGTTTTGTTGTCATTTTTTTCTACAATAAATGTTATGATGGATATTTCCATCATCATGCAAAGAAGGTTTAAAGGAGATTGCCCATTTTGGAAAATTAGATTGAGGTATAGCGAATCTATTCAGTGCATTTTGTAACATCTGATTTTCAACATTCCCCAGCAAAAGTATGTGTAAGTCATTCAAAACAAACAACTTTTAAATTGGTTACAATGGAGCGATAAGTGCTCTTTTTCTGTTTCGAATGTATATGCTTTAAAACAACTTTCAAAAATGTATATACAGGGTGGCGCAAAAATAACCTTCCGATGTTTTTTGGTTGTAATTTAAAAAAAAATGAAAAACTTTGATTCTTCTTGTCTTTATTTGGTCTTTTAATTTTTTTTACATCAAGTCGAGAATATGATGTCATGTAAATGGCCGCCGCCACAGTTGATTGTCATTTGAGCCCTTTTTATGGCATTTTCGAAGAAAAAAGGTCCGATGACTCCTCCAGCGAAAACAGCACACCATACAGTGACTTTGAGCGGGTGTAATGGCTCTTCGTGGGTTACACGCGGATTTTCAGTGCCCCAGAAGCGTAAATTTTGCTTATTTACGTACCCGCTAAGATGGAAATGGGCCTCATCACTCATGATTGGTGATGCCCATTTCCATCTTAGCGGGTACGTAAATAAGCAAAATTTACGCTTCTGGGGCACTGAAAATCCGCGTGTAACCCACGAAGAGCCATTACACCCGCTCAAAGTCACTGTATGGTGTGCTGTTTTCGCTGGAGGAGTCATCGGACTCATCATCACTCATGATTGGTGATGAATGAAAAAATGGGCTCAAATGACAATCAACTGTGGCGGCGGCCATTTACATGACATCATATTCTCGACTTGATGTAAAAAAAATTAAAAGACCAAATAAAAATAATCCACAAGAAGAATCAAAGTTTTTCATTTTTTTTTTTAATTACAGCCAAAAAACATCGGAAGGTTATTTTTGCGCCACCCTGTATAATGTTGTTTTTTTCTTTGTAAATGCATTTGTTTGTAAATTACGAATTTATTAGAGATTCCATTTTTTATCTCTAAAAAAAAACAAAATAGTTAATTTTATTAACGTACTTTATTAATTTACGATTATTTACATATTTTTTAATTATTCGTACATATTTTAAAAAATACTTCAATTACAGTTCCCATTTAAAAAGGGAAGGAAATAAAGAATTGGATCCCATTGAATCTCCTGGACTATGACCCAAATATGAATTCTTCTTTTCACTAAATGCAAATATATAAAAGTTAACAATTAAAATGTATTGTTAAGGCTCTATGAAGTCGCTCGCGTGCTTTTGCACCGTGCACCAAAGAAATATGTTAATAAAATTTGTTGCAATGTTAACATATTTTATCGTTTAAAACATACCAATCGAGAGGTTCGTTAACAGAGGTTGGTTCCTTACCTTTGCTTATACATAAAAAGTTCTATAAATGTCGCCTTCGAAATATGTCTGGGGAAAAACTGTCCTCCAACGGTTCTCTTTAATGAATTTAAAGCTAAAATTTCAATCATAGATATGCGGCTTCAGCAAATTTATAATTACTGTAGAGTCGTAAAACGTCGATGCTTTTCTTTCCTTTATTTGTTAAAAAAAAATATATATATGAAAAAATAGTTTCCTGGTACGCTTTAATATTCTGAAAATTCCTTGAGTAATGTTTTTAAAAAAATTAATCACAGGGTTACATATAACTTAAATATGCCCAGTTTTTAGGATGTAGATTATCTTTAAACCTAGTTTAACGCAGTTCATAACTGGAATACTGCTTCTAAAATCTATTTTATTTTCTTTCAATGAAGACATAAATTCTAAACGAGAAAAAGTTGTTCAGGCAAATTTTTGTTAATAAACTTGAAATGGCTGATATAATTCGTTTTCGGTTTAACTAAACCAAGTTTAACTGACATCCCAAAAACTCGTTCTTAGTGTATGAATCTTATTTAATTCAATATCGTATCTTTTTTTGAATTTAAAGACTAAAGTAAACATGTTTCAAACTTCTTTAAAAAAAACTGTTGAACAAAAACTTAAAAAAATTTTAGTTTTGTCTGATTTTGACTTAATCGAATAGAATCAGATGCAAAAGAAGTGTTTCCTTAATATTGCCCTACAAATAATAATAAATTGAAGCTTTTGTTACACAATAGGTTCAGAAATGGGTTCTGTAAGGGCTAAACATTAAAATTTCCTCTAAAATATGCTATTTCATACATTATAAAAAGCACATTTAAATCACTTTTAAAAATGTATTATATTATATATTATAAACAGTACTTCTAAATCACTCTAAAAATGCAAACAAAATGTACTCGTATTGATGTGATGAAAATGTATACCTAAAAAACCATACTTTATTAACATTATGCATGTACTTTTAAATTACTAACAAAATGCTCAAGTTAAACTACTGACAACATGGGACACCACGTGTAAAATAAATCAGTGTTAGAGCTAAATTGTAACTACTACACAATCAGTTGATGCTATTCGGAGTGCTTTTAAAATAACTTTTTTGTAATGACTTTTTTTGCTGGGTCGTTTCGAAAAAGCAAGTGCTGTTTTACATTTTTATAGGAAAAATCATAAATTTTCCAAGTTCTTCAAGTAGCTCTAGAAACTAGTATCAGATTCTGGGAACCGATGTAGAAGTCATGTATAACTAGTTCTAAATTACTAGTTCCCAAACACACTAAAGAATTAGTTAAAATGCTAAATATGTCTCCTTTGCATGGATTCTAGAACTAGTTGCACCATCACTAGTTCCGAAGATGCTATTAAAGAATATATAGCCACTCCCTGAGAAGTAGTTCTGGAACTAGTAATTTTAGAACGGGTTCTAAAAATTTTCCTGGAATAATAAATAAAATATGTATAAAATTTAACTGTGTAGAAAATACTTACTTAAACTATTACGCGTAAGTCATTATTTTATATTTAAAAACAATCTCTATAATAGGCCGTTATTAGGAAGTAATTATTTTATATTTTAAAATAATGCAACAGGTAATGATATATTAATTTTGGTAATGCAGATAGTAATGAGGTGTCACTACCAATATTTTGCTGGGAAATATTGGATAACACAAATTTCCTTTCAATTGCATTTCAATTACAATTACTTGTAGTTTGAAATTGAACATTTTTATTACAAATAATTTTAATTGAAATTTAAAAAATTCATTTACATTTACATGTAATTGCAATTAAAAATGCTCAATTACAAATTACATGTAATTGTAATTGAAAGTGATTTCCATTACAAATTACTTTTTCAATTACATTTAGAATTAAAAAATGTTTTTTGTTAAAAGTTTGCCAAAAAAATTGGCTGGGATAGACATGGCCAAGCATAAAAAGATTACGTCAGCTTGATCCCTAACTCACTCTTCTGATCATTATTTCTTTTCCCAAGAAAATGTAATTGTAATTGACATCTTTTCACTTACAATTACATGTAATGTGTAATTGAAAATTTTCAATAACAAATTACATGTAATTGTTGTTTTCTAAAAACATACATAATTGTGGTGCAGTTTTCTAATCTTACTTGAATCCAAAAACACAGAAATGGTCACCCCTTTTCATAATTAATGAGCATTTGTTGTAATTTAATTTCTTTGCAAAAATATTGGTTTGTACAATATTGTTATTTGTATTAAAGGGCCATTATGTATTTCTTACCTCTTAAATATATATTTTTATATCGCCTGCTGTTTTTACTTGTGATATGTTGCCTGAACAGCTAGTTGCTTATCGAAGGGAGTCGTTTGCGGTCAGTTTCTCGGCGAATTTCAAAGTAGAAAACTCTTGATAATTTTAAGGTGTATTAAAAATTTTAACGAAAATTTTTTTTTTTTCAAAATGTGTAAATTGCTCAATAAAGGAAATGAATTTGAAACAGTGATTTATATATGATCTATTTTTTTGATAAATGTGTAAAATTTTAATAAATTTAAATAGAAAATGAAAAAAAATACAATTATTTCGCAAAATTTTAAAATACATAAAATATATTTGCCATAAAGATAAACAGACTAATTAGGTTTTAGAAATGTGGATCTGTTCATAAATTAAAAAATAAATAAATTATTTGCATAAGCATGAGTTTTGAAATTTTATAATGTTTTAATCAAAAATCTAATCACATGAAAATGGATTAAATTATTCAGCAAGAACGGTTTTATAATAATAGGTAATTATTAAGGTTTTTCACAAGGGGTGTGCTATTTGTTGTATCGTTGTATCGTCCTAACAAAAAACAGAGTTGTTAGAATTTAAATTGAAAAAATACAACATTTGAGAATAGCACGAGACAACATTTTTACGTATGTTTAGTGTCCTATGTTTGAGTGTGCTAACAGATAGAAATAAGTTGACAGTGAATCTCGAGAACAAGTGCATAACAATTAGTCCAATCAGAGAATTATCGAGACACTATATTCCATACTCTATATCTGCAATTTTGGCCAAAATGAGTTTTTAATGGCAAAATCATTGCTGATATTATATCCATCTATGATATCAATTTGGAAGCAAAATACCCATTCTTTGCCACTTTTTTGAACATTTTACATTTTCCCATATCTACAAACAAATTTATTTTCAAATACAGAACTCTATATCTGCATATAAATTTAAATTATTTGAATTCTATAAGGTACACATAAAAGCTTTTTGAGAATATCTTTTTTCGGAAATATTTTTTTTTATGCAACTAACCACCAAACTTTATTTTAGGAGATGTGCATTATAGTCCCTAGATTATAAATTAAAAAAAAAAAAGCACTTAAAAAATTGCAAAATAATATCGGAACGCTAAAAATGATTTTATGGTAGAAAAAAATAATTTAAAAGCTTAATCGGCGATTAAGATTCTGCAAACGAATATAATGATGCAATTTTCCTTTTTGCAAAATATTTTCGCGATTTCTTTTTTGCAAACTAAGAACCAAACTTTGGTGTGGAAATTGGTATTATATTCCCAAGATTAAAGATTTAAAAAAACCACACTTAAAAAATTGCAAAATAATCGCGGAAAAGGGCGAAAAAGGCTTTATGGTACAAAAAATTAATTTAAAAAATTAATCAGCGATTTACATTCTGCAAACAAATATATTGATGGAAAAATTTTGCTTTTTGCAAATTTTATTTTTCACGATTTTTCACGATTTTTTCTTTTTTGCAACTTACCACCAAACTTTGTTTTATGAAATTTGTATTATAGTCCCTAGATTATAAATTTAAAAAAGCGCACTCGAAAATTTGCAAAATAATAGCCAATCCCCAGATTATAAATTTTGAGAATCTCACTTAAAAATTGCTAAATAACGACGGAATGCGAAAAAGCGGAGAAAATGACTTAGAAGAGCTAAACAACTATTGACATTCTGCAAACGAATATATTGGTGTAAAGTTATCCTTTTCGCAAATTGTTTTTTTTTTTTTTTTGCAAACTAACCACCAAACTTTGGGCAAGATATGCGTGTAATAGTCTTCGATTATGGATTAAAATACACCGCATTGAAAAAATTCCAAATAAAGGCGGATTGTGAATAAAAGAATTTATGCCGCAGAAAATGAATTAAGAAACTTAATCAGCGATTAACATTTTGCAAACGAATATAATAAAACAAACTTTTTCGTTTTTGGAAAATTTTTTTTCCCAATTTTTTTTTACAAACTAACCATTAATTTTTGGAATAAGATGGTGATGGATATAATAGTTCTTGGATTATTAACTTCAATAAAACGAGACTTTTCCATCCCTGATTAACAATTCTGTGTTCGTTGATGTTTGGAGGAACATACTATTGTTTGCCACACAAAGTATAGAGAGATTACGTGGTCATTTGTTCCTAATAATGCATATTTTTTATATTTATCAAAACTACATATCTGCTATTATTATCATAAAATTATATAAAAATTTTATTTCAGAACTCCATATCTGCATTAGCGACGTAAATAACGCAAATAATTTCAAAATAAGCATATATAGGAATAAGTTGCCATTTTGAAATAATATTCTAGAAGACAGATTGATTCAAAAAAATCTTATAAGCAAGTGAATTAGTTTTATTGCTCTCCTTAACAATTGTATTTTTGCAGATATAGAGTATTGAATCTATGGTATCGTTATGTAGGCAGACATTACAAAAAATTACAACTAAAATAACTACAAATGTTAAAACGGTGGGAACTTTCCCAGGTAGAAATTGCCGACGTTACAACAAAAATTGTACTGGGAAAGCACTGTTTTTTACTAAATGCCGTTACTACTGAAAATTTGCTTTGCCAGTACTGTTTTCTGAAAATTAACGAGCTTTTTTTAATTTAATAAAATTAACAATTTTATAAATTTTACGTATTTTTACATATATTACACAATTATGTATGCAAGAGAAACATCGCCATTCTTTTCTTGTGAAGTTTCGAAAGAATACATTAAAAATCTGTGATGTACACTAAGATAACAGTAAATTACTAGCAAACTACTAAATGTGTTATTAAATGTACTGGGATAATACCAAAAAATATAAAATCTGAAGCCTGCGCCAACATTGGGATATAACTACGGCCAAGCATTTATTGGTGTTATCATTTCGACAACATGCCGGTACAGTGAAAGTTGAAAATCCGAAGCATTGGCAGTACATGCACTACCGTCTCCAATACCGGGCCGACATTGTGCCGTTTGTATTTTTCTACCTGGGTTATTTTTCAAAAAAATTACTACTATTGTAGTCAATTTTAATCGTTAAAAAACAACTAAAAATTTAGTAAAAATAACTGCAAAAAAGATCAAAACAAGGAACATACACCCAGCAAAATCATTTATTACCAAATATGTGGTTATATAATAGAAATTCATAGCTTCGCACAACTTATTTTTTGGTGTTTAAACTCATTATTTTTGTTTGGCGTTGTCGTTTTTATAAGTAGTCACGCTCGCTTACGAAAAATGAGACGTAAGTAGTTATGAGATTTTGAATAATAAGTGCTTACAAAAAGTTCAATTATAAGTGGTTATCCGATTGCTTACTTGATTCTTAAAAATAAGCTGTTACACAAATACTATTAGCTTAAGGCGATGCATTCAGAAAAATTTTATTTTTTTCTAGTGTGTAATTTTAGGACTCGTCATAAAAATTTAAACATAAAACATATTTACATAAAATAAATAAAAATGTATAAAATTTGACTGTGTAAAAAGTACTTATTTACACTATTACGTGTAAGTCATTATTTTATATTTAAGAACAATGAATACAATAGGCAAATGTTCAAAGATACGGTGGGAAGTGACCAACGAACGGCACGCTTCCTGCTAGTAAATGTTCAAGGATACGGTCGGAGGTGACCAACGAACGGCACGCCTCCTGCTAGCAAATGTTCAAAGATCTCGAAGGATTGTAAAAGGATATGCGAAGGACTTCATATGATGTTCGCAGGACCTCGAAGGATCTTCGCAGGACCTCGAAGGATATTCGCAGGACCTCAAGGATATTCGCAGGGCCTCGAAGGATATTCGCAGGACTTCGAAGGATATTGCCAGGATCTTGAAGCATATTCGCAGGACCTCGAAGTATATTCGCAGGACCTCGAAGGATATCCGCAGGACCTCGAAGGATATTCACAGGACTTCGAAAGATGTTCGCAGGACCTCGATGGATATTCGCAGGACCTCGAAGGATATTCGCAGGACCTCGAAGGATATTTTCTGGACCTCGAAGGATATCCGCAGGACCTCGAAGGATATTCACAGGATTCGAAGGATGTTTGCAGGACCTCGAAGGATATTCGCAGGACCTCGAAGGATATTCAGTGGATGTGGCACACGTCCTTGTCAGGATAAGTATCCAAGAGCTAGAAATAGAAAATATGATTAGTAATACCTTGTGAACCCTTTGGCGGCTGCCAGCAACTGATCTCGAGTTCTGTGATGCTGCGCTTTATATACCCTTGCGTGTATCGAGGGCCGTTTGATAATTATCCAGTAAAACTGCGAGGGGTGTTTGGGAATTGCCCGGCCAATTAATAATTGCATTTCCATTGGGTCTAAAGTTATATTTATTAGGTCTATAATAGTTCTTTTTTTTTAATTCATTATTTTTCCTTATATCTATAATATTTTGCTTTAAATTCATTATTCTCCTGTTATTTCCTTATGTTGGTTTCTTCTTCTAATTCAGTATTATCTTTAAGGGTGTTGGCAGAAACGAGCGGAGCGACTTCTGCCGTTACAAGGTGTAGTTTTTTTTTAAACATATTTCATAAAAAAATATAATAAAAACCTTTTATTTTTTGTTTCTTTTTGAATTTTCGTTCGTATTTTTTTCTGACATTAAATTAATAGGCTGTTTCATATATTTGTGCTTTTATTGTGGATGTATTAAATCCAGCTTTTTTTGGATTTAATAAATCCCCTTTTTGTATGAAAAATTCTAAATCCAGGTAATTAAAAAAACGCTAAATGACTATACGCCCATACATAATATTTCAATCCGATAAATATTTTAAAAGTTACTTGTATGTATATTACCAATTTTTTTTTGTTTGGAACCACTATTTACTAATATGATATTACCATATCTTGAAAACTAGCCATTGGATCTCAAAATCTTTTCCAGATTCGAATTCAGCATGCTATATGCAATATGATGTGAGGTAAATTTATAATAAACTAGCGGGCAAGCCCGCTAGATTTAGCAGCGTGCCTTAGGCCTAGTTTTTGGGATGTCAGTTAAACCGAAAACGAATTTTGTCGTATCGGGCAAGCCCGCTACATTGTTAGCGTGCCTTAAAGTTGCCGGATAATTCAAGTAAATTTACAAATTCAGCTGGAAAATTTACTACGTCGGTTTCCTGCACCGATGCTTCGTTACGTGCAGTTTAAATATAGGAATATATAAAGTGCATTCTTTTTCTAAGGTTTTTTCTATTTTAATAAATTTGTTTAGCATTTTTGCAAAGTATGTTTCAATGCAAAGTTTCGTATTCATAGAGTGTTTGAACAGGTAATTAAAGAGGTTCTTCACCCCTTTTTGTTCTTCCCAGTAACAATACCCAAATATATATATACATATAATCCTGTCTCAATCACATGCGAAATTTTAAGTACCAATCTCCAGAAGTTTGAGTCATTCCAATTCCATTCAATTTCTCACCAGTTATCGGATGTTTCAATTTTACTCGTTTCCCGTTCCACTCCATTCCGTTTAACCATTTTAGTTTCCAGTGCAACTCGTTCCCAGATTCTATTTCGTTCACCATTCCATTGCATTAAGTTCCCAATATCTATTGTTTCAATTCCACTTGTTCCCAGTTACATTCCATTTCATTCCCACTGTCTTGTGTATCAATACTGATATCAGTCGTTCCTCTTTCCATTTTATTTCTTTGCACTTGCTCCGTTCCATTCCTTTTTTAACTGTAGTGTTTTAATTGCACTCGTTCCCCATTCCATGCCATCTCGCCCCCATTCCATTTTGTTCCATATTCCATTCCATTTCGTTCCCTATTCCATTGTCTATTGTTTCTCTTCCACTCGGTCTCCGTTCATTTCCATTCCATTCCTCTTGTGTAGTGTTTCAGTTCCACTCGTTTCCCATTTCGTTTCTTAATTTTAGTGTTTCAAATACACGCGTTCTTTAGATTGACAAAAGAGTGTCAAAAAAAAAGTGACAAATTTTCTTTCCCAAAATTGTGTTAAAAATAATGTTTCCACAAAAAAAAACGTATTTCCACACAAAAAAGTATCCACAAAAAAAACTGTGTTGCCACAAAAAAAAACGTTTCCACAAAAAAAAAAAGAGTTTCCACAAAAAAAAGTTTTTCCACAAAAAAAGTGCTTCCATAAAATAAAGTGTTTCCAAAAAAAGTGTTTCCACAAAAAAAAAGTTTATACAAAAAAAAGTGTTTCCAAAAAAAGTGTTTCCCCAAAAAAAACGTATTTCCACACAAAAAAGTATCCACAAAAAAACTGTGTTGCCACAAAAAAAAAACGTTTCCACAAAAAAAAAAGAGTTTCCACAAAAAAAGTTTTTCCACAAAAAAAAGTGCTTCCACAAAATAAAGTGTTTCCAAAAAAAAAGTGTTTCCACAAAAAAAAGTGTTTCCAGCAAAAAAAAAGTGTTTTCAGCAAAAAAAAAAAAAAAAAGGTTCGACAAAAAAAAAAGGTTCGACAAAAAAAAAGTGTTTCCAAAAAAAAAAGGGTTTGCACAAAAAAAGTTTCTACAAAAAAGTAAAAAGTTTCTAAAAAAGGCGTTTCCACAAAAAAAAAGTTTCTACAAAAAAATAAAAAAAGTTTACAAAAAAAAGTTTCTACAAAAAAGTAAAAAGTTTCCAAAAAAGGTGTTTCAACCAAAAAAAAAAGTTTCCACAAAACAAAAAGTTTCCTCAAAACAAAAAAAAAGTTTCTCAAAAAAGTTTTCACAAAAAAAAAAAAAAAAGTTTACACAAAAAAAATAAAAATGTTTCAAAAAAAAAATTTTCCGCAAAAAAAAAATATTTCACAAAAAAAAAAGTTTCCACAAAAAAAGTGTCCAAAAAAAAAAACTTTTTCCACAAAAAAACAAAAAGTTTGCACAAAACAAAGTTTCCACAAAAAAAAGTTTCCACAAAAAAAAAAACTGAGATAGGATGAGCTGAAAATTTTCATATTAACAAAAAAATTACTGGCCAGTTTTGCTTTGACGCTACACCAACATTCCGTATTTTAAAGTTAAAACACTTTGCAGGTTGGGAGGAAGTGCAGTATCTAACGCGAGTCAATTACTTGCAGGCAATCAAAAATTGAGTATTTCAAAACAAATTATTTCAGGAACATAACTATATACTCTACGATATCAACATGTATACTCAGGATTTCCGAAAGGCAGACTGGAATAAGTTCAATACGATCCTTTGGAAAGACCTAAAAAAGAACTCCGCCATATCTTTCCGAATGAAATTTGGAGAATTTCAAGTGAAATAAATTGTGAATTCTATTTGAAATTTGTCAAATTTGATCTTAAATCTGAACAAAAATAACGGTAATTAATTGTTTTCTTACAATATTGAGAAAATTTTAAGAGAAATTTCGATTTTTTATTTCGAAATGAGAAAATTCTAAAATATAGTAGCATTTACCTCTTCAAATTTAGAAAATTCCATTAGAAGTTCAGTTCTGCAATTTTAATGAAAAAAATTCAAAATAAAATTTAGTGTTTTTCCCAAAAGCACCGTAAATGGTTTTTCACGTGGAAAAATTTTACCCGAACTTTAATTTTATTCATATTTTAATTTAAATTATAAAAATGAACAAAAATAATAGTCTTGTACATTAAATTTGCGTGAAAACAATCTCTACTCAGTTTTCACGTAAAATTCATTGTCGTGGAAAATTCTTATTTTTTTTTTATGGAGGAGTATAACAAATTTTTCACGTGAAATCCGAACAACTTACGGTGCTTTACTATCAAACAGTATTTTACTTTTAAAGTCGACTTTATATTTAAACGGCTTTGTTCATTTTCTGTATGAAAATCCTAAAGAAATATTTACATTTTCAAATATTTTAATTGGTTGAAAATAAATTAACCAATCAGAATGCTCCAAAAATAAACTAGGTCAAAGCATGCTGCCACCCAAAATTTTAACTAAAGTCAACAAAAATATACATTTGGAAAATTTAAATAGTAAGGGCGTTTATTTTTATTTAAAAAATTATCAATTAAAATTGGAATTTTGTATTTCTCCACAAACTTTAATTTTTTTATAATCAAAATTATCAGTTTTTTAATGAATTTGTTAAAATATCTATTGAGATTTTTTAAATGACGACTGGTTAAATGAAAATAAGGAAAAAATTTTATATTTCATATTATTATTCATAACAAATTTGTATTTATTTCACTTTATCCATTTTTCTCCTCTTTTTTCTCTCCTTTTCCCCTCTTTTTCCTTTTTTCTCTTCTCTTTCTCTTCTTTTTCTCTCCTTTTTCCCTCTTTTTCCTTTTTTTTTCATTTTCGATTTCGCTGAGGGGTGGGGAGGTGGATTTCCCTATTTCCCCCCCCCCCTGGAGCCGCGCATGTATCCACCTATGATATCAATTTGGAAGCAAAATACCCAATCTTTGCCACTTTTTTGAACATTTTACATTTTCCCATATCTACAAACAAATTTATTTTCAAATACAGAAGTCTATACCCACCCTGCAAGCATTTGGAAGATATCTTCCAAGAAGACATTAAAGCGATATCTTCTATTTTTCATTTGAATGAAAATAATCAAGTAGTATTTTAAAATTGTCTTCCTTTTATTACTTGGAAGATAATTCGGTGATATTTGTAAAAAAATAATTCAAAAATTGAATTTTTTGTCATAGTTTTTATGATGATATTGCGGCAATATTACCTTTTTATCATGCGGAAGATAAAGACAATTTGTTTGAAATTCTTTGTCATTTTGGAAAAATTAAAACAAAATTTGTATAAAAACAATCAACAGATACATAGGAAAGAAATTCCTCGGCTACGATGAAATCAAGATAATTAATGGTGTTCTCAATGGATTATGTATGCAGATGTTCTTTTTCAGGCTTAAATTTAATAATGAAAAAATAAATCCTTTATATTGTACCGGGGAGTTTATTTGGCGATATCACCTTTTTATCATCCAGGTGATAACTTAGCGATATCGCTGATTTATCTTCCTGGGGTATTGCTTTCGTGTTGCCTGGAAGTATTACAGTTATTCCCGACGGAAGAAACTTCCGCAATACGAAATTGATATTGCCGGCAATATTGCATAGGAGAACTATTTGACATATTTTGATTCTCTCTCTCTCGATATATTTTTTAAACATTTTTGTAATTTTTTTGCCAATATCGATTAATCGTATTAAATTATTCGAATAATTCGAATTTGGCCTTTTTAAATTATTCGAACAATTTTTGAGCAAAATTGTTCGATTAATCGCTTAATAAAAGTAAAAAAAAATTCTTCACAAAAAAAATTATATTTTTTTTATTTTACTAAAGTTTTTTTATTGCCGCCACCAGGTATCGAACTTGCGACCTCACGATTGCTAGTCTAGCGCTCTACCGCTGAGCTATTCTTTGATATGAAAGTTGACTGGCATAAAACACTACTTTGTTACTGCGAGATATTTTTCCTTATTCTCTTCAATAAACGTACTTATTAAACAAGTGTAAAAGGTGCAATTCAATATTTACAGGTGCATAAAAAGCAATTTTTCACCATTTTTTCTATATATGTGACGCGCAAAATAGAAAGGGACCTAAGGATAGAAAGGGACCTAAGGTCAGGAGAGCATGGGATCGGTCTCATTCGATGCTCAGATGTTGTCCACAAAAAAAAATTGATTTTTTTACCCTTAGGTCCCTTTTTCTATGCGCTGTCACATATACATATTTTTAAAAATTTTTGAATTAACAGAATATTAAATTTTAAACAAATTAATTATAAATACTTATTAAAAAAAATAATAGAATAATATTTAAGAAGATAATTTTTGATGTTAAATCTTAAGCAGAAACTTTTAAGGAGGTTTTCTTATCCTTTCTAAAATTTATTTTGAAATTGGAGAAATAATTTTTTTATTTACAATAAACAAACATTTGTTTTCGAAACATATGTTTTTTTCTGCTTGCAAATTCTTACTGGCAAAAATTTGTCCAGTAAAAATTTGCAAGAAAAAGAAGAAGACTTAGGAACTCTCATCATAGAACTGTCACTTTATTCTCTCTTTTTTCTTTCTGTTAACTGAGTATATACATATGTTTACGAACGTCATCCAGTAATAATTTGTACAAATTTATACAAATTATCCAGTAATCGAATTGACCCATTGTTCCATTCGGCTGAAATTGCCATTCTTAATGAATTTTGGTCATTATGCTGGCGATTCGCAGAGTAAACTCGATGGAATAATATCCTCCAAAGATTTTCCATTGGGTTAGCATCGGGAGAGCACGCTCGCCAATCCAAGACATTTATATTATTGAGATAAAGCAGTTTTTGCTGAATGCAATGGTGTGTGTTTTCTTTTGTTTAATAGTTAAGTTAAACTTATAGTATGAAACCCACCATTAGTTGTTAATCTGTGGTATTCAATATTGAATTGTATAACTCATTGATAAAATAATATCTGCATAGCGATGCAAACTAATAAAATTTATTATGTTTCTCTTTTTTAGGAACACACAAGAAAAATTCCCCAAAAATTTACAACATTCCCAGCCAAACCAGAGAAGAAAAGCAACGCACATATTCAACCAGATGTTTACAATCTTCATAAATATTTCCTTTTAAAATATTGTACTACAATCAACAACTAGATAAATTCATGATACATGACTGCAAGCAATGCTAAATAAGTTTTTATTTGTGGACTCAATACACTAAAGTGACAACTTAATATATTATAAAGAATAATTAAAACACCCAAGAAAAAAAAACAGAAACATTAATTAACAGCTAAAAATCCCAAAACTAAAATTAAATCAAACAATAGAAGAGAAATTTTAAATTTTCAAAATCTGAAACTAAAATTAAATCAAACAAAAGGTATGCAATTTTAAATTAACCAAATAATAAAAATTTAAAAGAATCAATCTTTTTAACGAATCAACTAAATCTAGTCACTAGTTTATTTATTACACAAAAGTGAGGAACTAATTATTTGTTACCATATGATGATGACGATGAAAATGATTATGGTTTATTAAAACAGAACAATTTTTTAACCTTTCTGTCTACTTTGTTGCTGCCAAATGAAAAGAATATGAGTTTGTTCAACAGTAATTAAAAATAACCGAAAAATGTTCTTTTACTATTAAAATTACACAAAAGTAAGTTAATTTTATGTTAGTAAAACCCCATCTAAATTTACTTCACTTCAGCACAATACTGGATGCATATGATTAATAAATATATATCACATTAAAAAAATATTAATCATACGCACCCATATATTAAAGTTAAAGAAAACCAAAAGATTTTGTTATATAAATTTATGGGTAAACAAAAAATGTTTACCCATAAAATACGCAAAGTACGTAGCTATATATGAGTTTTTCAGCCAAAAACTTGGTAAACTTTCCGAAGTTTTTGTATACAAAAAACCAATTTATTGGTAAAAATTTAGTTGGTGGAGCCAATGATGCCAGAAGCTGTTTTGAAAATTCCCTGCTTTTGGTATAAAAATTCCCTTTTTTCCTAACTCGAAAAATTTTCCCCACGCCATAAATGTATTGAATTTAAAAAAAAAAACTCTACAATGATTCGTATGAATAGAAAACAGATGTGGGCGGATATTGGGTTTTTAAGCAATTACTTCCAATTTTATGTGCTAATTCATAAAAAAAAATTATTTGGTATTTACAGCTTGCTATAGTTAAAGTACATATTTCGCTTAATAAAGACTTATTAGAAATCTTGATTCATAATCGTATTTTAACTATAAATTAATTCTCCGATTTGATACTGGCAACACTATTGTCTATTTTCTCTCTTCTCCCAAATAAGTCGTAAGTGATGTACAAATTTAGTAAACGATTGACTCGGTAATCGGAAGTGAAAATGTATTTTCTTAAATTAGAGAACTAATGATGTGCTAAGATAAATTTAAAAGCCATTAAAAATATTTTTTTTTTATTTATAAAGCAAATCAATGGAAATGTGTCCAAAAAATTAATTTTTTAGAACATATTATTCGAAGCATACAAAAGTAATCGAATTTCGAATAATGTTTTGACATTCTGTACATCACTATTGTTTTGTTTTTCTTTTTAATTTTATTTTTACATTTTTTTTGAAATTTTTTCGAAAAATGTCATTGGCTACGCAATTGTTGTAGCTTTTTTCAGTTTGATGGATGCAAGTTGTTGGAAGCCACACATTCTAGGGATATGACGGCTTTAATAAATCATTTGATGCCTGAAAATTAAATATTTACCAATTAAATGGTAGCTTCCTCACTCCAAACTTTATAAAAGGTTTAAAGTTAGTGAGTATCGACTATAAACCTATATTATTTTTTACGTTATTAAGCAAATATGAATACTGTTTTTCACAAATTAGCTTAAAATCCTGCAATAAGACTTTTGTAAAAGTTTATGATTTAGACCATTAGTCTACTTGCGAGTAGACTACAAATTTTATTTTTCGATTTTCGTTTATATTTCATGCTATTCTTCAAGTCTATGGATAAATTTGGTATTAAAAGTCATTCCCAAGCCAAAAGTATTTACTTGGAAGTAATTTCTAATTTTTAGTCATATGACCCAATGTCGTACACTTTTTTGAAAAAGTTTTAAATAAATTTCAAGTTTTTGAATCACATTCAAGTGAAATAAGACTCACATCCCAGTAGCAAAACTAGTTCAGAACAAGTTATGTACTAGTTTATTTGAATAAGACAAATAATACGAGTTTTACCGCCTCTCCATAGAAACAACTGTAGAATTTAACATGGAGATGTCATAGGGATGGGGGAAATCGTCGCCAAACTCTCACTTGGGTACAAGTTGAAGAACTAGTTTGAAAATTACAATTAAGAACGAAAAATATGGAGCAAAACTTGTACTAATGTGACACTCACGGAACTAGTTCTGAAGTGACTCCTTGGATATAGTGTTGTACCAGTTGGTCAAGATCTGAATTATGGATTGTAGATAAAAATCAGTGGGTTTTGCTTTGATGAAACGTATGTAGATTAGACCAATATTTTCCTCTTATTGAGATAATTGGATCCATTTACCAAATGAAATTTAAAATATTTTGGGTTTATGCTTTCTAATCACAATAAAAAAATTTTTAAATAAAATTAAAGAAGTTCTTACCATTAATTCGGTTACAAACATTGTCCAGGAATTTACGAGTCAAAGTGCAAACATAAGCCTAAACCAGATAAACGCAGTGTCGACCGCAGTGCGACGTTTTGTCGATAAAGCAGTTTTTGTATTTTCTTTATTTGTCACTGCCGAGAAATTAGAAAAGTTTCTAAATAAACAAGAGCTGTTTTTAAACAAAACTCAATAAGAAATTTTTTAAAATATTAAATCGTTTCCGCGGTCGACACTGCGTTTATGTGGTTTAGGCTATATTCTTAAAATAATAAAATTAATTAAAACTCAGTGTGCTTGTTTTAATTTTTGTTTTTTTAAAGCTTTAAAGTATTAGTAGGGTTCACCTAAAAAAACCCAAAATGTATGAAATTTGCAAAATTTCAAACTATATTCACTTAGCGATGATTTACTTGTCGAAGGAAAAGTTTTGGTATCCATATTGGCATATTTAGAACATATTGTTTCCACCACATTAAATTTCTGATAAAACGCGAAGAATCGCGAATTTCAAAAAAATCTGAAACACGTGTTCACTTAAATCGATTATAGATTATGATATGTAAGTTTGACATTTCAATCACAAACATCTCTGTACAGAAGAGTCAAAAATTTGTTGTTTTTTACCCCTAAAGAATTCGAGTTAATCAACTTCGAGGGCTCGCAGGGGGAAAGCGGAACCAGGTAGGGATTTACATCTTTCTACATTTTTGTTCCGCCAAAACTCCTCTATAAATCACCTTCGGAGATATTTACTATATCTTTTGTCTGAGTAATTATAAGTACGAAAAGCCTCTGGGCAAGCATACTCGTCAAAGGGTTAAAAGCAAATCCAACGAAGTAAAATGCAATTTAAATCCATTCAATGATTGGTTATTTTGGATTTAAATCTTAAATTTCAATTCCCGAGTTTCGTTTTTCGAAAATGCGAAATTGAGCGAACCCGCTCACCATTTAATGATGTGAACTGATCATAATTGTTCGATCTTACAACAATTGTTTGTATCTATTTCCAATAAATTGTTTGAAGTTGAAATGAGTTTTTAGAAAATAATAATATTTTTGATCGAAATTAAGAAAAAAAAAAAAAAAAACGAGTCAGAGTTCATAAAAAGAACATAAATTTTACCAAAACTCAATTTTTTTTATTTTCATTTACAAGACAAAAACGAACGATTAGAACCAACTAGGCTCGAATTGACGATAACGACCGAGTCAGCAAAGAACCTGTTGAACTACAACAAATACGTTTGTTGATTTGTAACCAACAAGTTTGATTAAAAAAAAAAGTTATCATATCAACAAAATAAAGGGTTCTTCAACAGGGACGCTACAAAAGTAGAAAGACAGGGACAGCAAACGACGCCATATTTTTGCCGCTCTTTTGACATTTCTCTTCAGTAAGGTTTTCCATTTCATGATGGAAAGATATACGAGCCAACAACGAGTCGAAATTATTAAAATTTACTACCGACATACGGAGTCAGTGGCCTCAACGTTAAGAGCGCTACGTCCAATTTATGGTCGACATAATGAATGGCTTCGTCAATAAACAAAATATGCGTTATTGGTCAGTCAGCAATCCACACATACTCCATGAGTCATCATTGCATACCGAAAAAATTACGGTTTGGTGCGGTTTATGGGCCGGCGGCGTCATTGGGCCGTACTTCTTCCGTGATGGACTTGGAGGACATGTGGTTCCAACAGGACGGCGCCACAAGCCACACAGCGAATGTCACAATCAATTTATTGCAAACCAAGTTTGGAGAACGTGTTATCTCACGAAATGGTCCAGTCGATTGGCCGCCTCGGTCGTGCGATTTTACGTTGTTGGACTATTTCCTGTGGGGCTACGTCAAATCTATGGTCTATGCCAACAAGCCAGCGACGATTGATGAACTTCGTACGAATATCGGCCGATTTATGCTTGAAAACCGTCGAAAATTGGGTTCAGTGTCTGGACTTCTGCAAGCGTGCCCGTGGTGGCCATGCAAAAGAGATCGATTTCCATATATAATGGCATCGAACGTACTTTCACAGGAATAAAGAATTTCATTGATATCCAAAACCGTTCTTGTTTTATTTAAAAAACTTTTGTAGCGCTCTTATTGAAGAGCCCTTTATTTAATTGATTCAATAAAAAATGTTGTTGAAATGGAAACTGAATTTTAACAATTTATTTTGTCACATAAAATTTGGTGATATTTTTATCTGTGTAAAATCATGTTAGTGGCCATTTATTTATGGCTGATTTATGTTACGTGGAGACACAACATAAAAGTATTTTTATGTCGAAAAACAACATTTGGGGAAATGACAAAGATGGCAGACATTTGCAAAAAAGACAGAAGGGTTAAATGAATTTAAATGCGTTTGTTATACAAACTATTAGCAACAGCTGTCCAATGTCTATTTAATTAAAAAAATAAAAAATTAAGAAAAAAAGAGAAAAAGTGATCAAACAAGCAACAAAAACTCAACCATCCTTTGACAATTAAAACTATACAATTAAATATATTCATATACTAACGCTGCCAATTACAATTTGTTTGTTATATATGTTTACACCGCCATTATCAACAATAACAACAGCAAAAACAAAAGAAACAACAATTCAAATGACGAATAGGCCTTCAATATCAGCAACATTAACGAAATATATAAATATCAACAATAAAAGCGGCAACAATAAAAAATTTTCAAAAATAATTAAATCATTGTGGTGGCTGTTTTTGCAACATCATCGTCATTTTCTTTTAAATACCGTTCTCAGTCTAAAACGACAACAGCAATATTGTCATTACTGTAACGACTCGTTTACTAAACAACAACAGCAACAACAACTACTCGTCGTCTTCTCTAGCAATAACAACAACAGCTGACTATGAATAAACGAACCGTTATTATAGTTGCTCTTATGAGCGTCTTATGTTTGGGCATTGGTGGCAATTTTTATTTTATGTATTATTTAAATAATGCCGAAGCACCACTATCAAGTACACGTGCCTTAGAAAATGTTATACGTTCAAAGATACGACACTTAAAACCAGCCTATTTAAATCGTAATCCGCGTTTCTTTATGTATCGCAATAAACTGTTGAAGAATTATAAACCAGCACCGTATGAAAATGCTTCAGTATTATGGGACATTGCTAACTGGGTGAGTATTAAATTATTAATGGTAAATTTATGAATATAATTAACCTTTCAGCGTTGAATCATCTTGAGCTAATTTTAATAATAACTTCTCACATTTTTATATACACTGTACACTCAAAATAATACGTCTCTAAAACCGATTGAAAAGGATTGCACTTGAGGCCATGAGTAAACACTAGACCGTACCTCAAAAAAAAAGTTCGCCGTACACCATCCATATGAAGTATTTTTGGAAGGTGATTTCAAAAAAAAAAATTTTTTCCCGAACGTAGGGGTCGTCTTTTTTATTTTTCGTTATAGCTTTGGCATTTAAAGTCGGATTTTAAAGTGTGATATATCGATTTTTTTGCCTCGAGGAGACCAAAAATCGATATATCACACGGGTTTCTCGAAACACTTCCTTAGCAAAAGTTTAATGATTTTTTGCGAGCTTTAATTTTCTGACGTTAGGGTGGTACTAGTGTTTCCAATTATTCGACATAAGCGGTTAACCGGTTAATGCATTATTCGAAAAATCACTAAAATTGATTAACCGGTTATTCGGGTCGGTTAATCGAGAAAATTGGCGGTTAATCGATTAATCGTTTAATGCAAAATTAATGTATTTCCTTAACTTTTTATCAATTAAAACACACTTTTCATTAAATATTAACGTTACTTACATATAAACACGATGTATTTAATAAAAAAGTTTTCATATTCTAAGGTTGAAAAGTTTCGGAATCTGAGATTTTTTAAAAAAGGTCTGTAAAAATGTTTCTAAATCTACTAAAATTTCGTTGAAGATGGCAGAAAGAACTGCTGAAACTAGCAAAATATTAGTAAGTTAAGAACAGCAAACCTAAAGCTGTTAACTATCGATTACTTAACGTAGATTTTTTGTTCAGAAAAAAATGTTTAATCAATACTGACACAATAAAATTTAATATTGCATTTAAAGAAATGCTATACCTAAAGTTATTTAAATTTTAATAAGATTTTTCCTACACCTATGAAATTTTCATTAAGGCATCGCTAAAAAAAATTGAGTTCTCTTTGAGATTAATTTCAGTTAATGGAGAATACCAGTTTACTTTGTTGTACCTATCTTTTTCGTTACTAAGGGACATTAACAGTAAAAAATAATCTAAAGTTTGAGCGAACTTACTCTGAGAGAATTTTATCGGACCATATTTTAAAAAAAAATTTCAATAAGCTAATGAAGTTTTCTTCACAATGTAAATGCCAAATTTATTAAATTTTATGAAAAAACTTTATAATTTTTATGAATCTCTTTTTAATAAAACTTTTTTGCGTGTATGACATTTTTAATAAATAATATGAAAGTTTCATGAAATTTTATGAAAAATTGCATCAATTCTATTAAAAGTTTCAATAGACGAATTCCAGTAAAACTGAATTGAATCAGTGTATAAATTCATCAATAGCAAATAGACAATTCTCTGAGTGTACAGATACAGAAGTCAAATTCTATATAAATTAAAATTTTTTAATTATAATTTTTTGTTAACTTTAGGTTATTTGTTTTAATTCGAATTTAAATTCATTGAAACGGGTTCGGGTTCCATGTTGCTCTAGTGGAACATGTTTTAGAATTGATGTGGTTTTGAACCGATTATACACACTTTCTTAAGAAAAATAAGAAAAGTTAGAGTTCTTACAGAATTAACAGTAATGCAAAATTGTCTATTGCGTGTTTTGAGAAGTTTTAAAAAACACCTTCATTTTGGCTTTTTGCTATGTTCTTTTTTACAAATAGAAACTTTGATTTTTTTTTAAATATTTGCGCAAAATTTTATTTAAAAAATTGGGATTCTCTCAAAACATATGACGTGTCTCGATGGCGCAATGTCGACTTGCTTGCGGTTGCTCGAAAAAGGTATCTAAAGGCTTAAAAACTTGACGTTAATGTGTGGGCCACCCTTTACATTTAAATTTACTTTTTACTTACCATCCGGCCATAAAATGTATAACAAATCACTACAAAAAGCTGCAATAGAAGCACCATTTGCAGTCTGTGGCACACCTATATTTAATAAATAGGACTACTTTCCAGCAGAAATAATACTGAATATAAAATTGGTGACATCCCTGTGGGAAAAGGAACTGGCCACTGGACACGTCACGTGACCGGTCCTAGGACCGCTTCTTTTATATGAAAAGGACCGGTAACTTTAACATGGGCTTGTCCTAGGAGGGGGTCAATTGCCTCTTGTGACGTGTCACAGGACTAACGCAAAAGAACCAGTCACAGGACTGGCGCAAATGAACCTGTCACGGGACTGGTGCAGATGAACATGTAACAGAACTGACGCAAAAGAACCTGTCATAGGACTGACACAAAAGAACCTGTCACAGGACAGAACTATATATTAATTTGTATGAAATTATATAGAAAGTTATATGAAATTACAAGAATGTATTTAACGATGTCCGTCCTTCCGTCCCTCCGCCCGTCTGTCTGTCTGTCTGTCTGTCCATGCATTCTTGTGCGCACTCTACAGGTCGCAAATATTAGGATATTTTGATGAAATTTGATACACAGACCTATGTTGGCCCAAGGACGAAGCCTATTGATTTTTGTGAACATCGGTCCATGTCTAGACCTAGTGCCCATATAAGGGTTCCCCAAAATTATATTGTTTATACGCTGCAGGTCGCAAATATTAAGATATTTTGATGAAATTTGGTTCGCTGACTGCCACTATAGAAAATTTCGACACAAGTCCCATTTTAACCCATTCGAATTTCGGATCCAAACATTAGTTGGCTTTTAACCAGACTGGTGTAGGGTATTGTATAATCGGCATACCCGACTTTAACCTTTTTACTCGTTTTAGTATGACAATACATACAGTGTTATATAACTTAGAATCGAACCATATATAATCATATCGGTCACTACATATATTTTGATTAGTTTTAAATGGCTTATGTAGTTATATATGGAGTCAGATTTGGGGATATGTAATAACATCAATTACCATATAAAAAATTCGTTGAAAAAATAATATCAGATGAACAGTAGTCCCCGCTTAAATGCGCCTTCAAAAATTTAGAGTTTTCGGCTCTTTTAAGCGGGGAATCATTCGAAAATTCGGGTAAATTCACAATAACGCATTTAGGAAAATATATGTACAAATGCGTTAAAGGGCACTAATCGAAATTAGTTTTCGTTTGGCTTTAAATCAGACTGGTGTAGGGTATTATATAGTCGACATGCCCGACGTAAGTCGGTGTACCAAATTTCGTCAAAATATCTTAATATTTACGACCTGTAGAGTGCGCACAAGAATGCATGGACAGACAGACGGAGGGACGGATGGAGGGAGGGACGGACCGAAGGACGGACAGACATCGTTAAATCGAAATAAAAAAAATTCTGACAATAATACCTCTCCACGTAGTGGTATAGGGTATAATAATTTTAGTTTTTAGGATAATATTGTGTTTATCAAAAAAATTTTAAGTATTTTTATACCCTACACCACCACATGGAGCGAGTATAATAAGTTTGTGCTGATGTTTGTAACTCAAAAAAAATATTGGACCTAGACCCACCTTATAGTATACCGATCGGTTCAGAATCACTTTTTAACCATGTACGTCCGTCTGTCTTTCCATGCATTCATGTGCGCACTCTACAGGTCGCAAATATTAAGATATTTTGATAAAATTTCAAATCAAGGATGACGCCTATTGATTTTGGTTCAAATCGGTCCATGTTTAGACCTAGTGACCATATAATGCCCCCCCCCCCCCCTCCCAAAAATTGGCTTGTTTACACGCTGCAGGTCGTAAATACGAAGATATTTCAATGACTTACGTCGGCCCAAGAACGAAGCCTATTGACTTTGGTTAAAATCAGTCCATGTTTAGACCTAGTGCCCATATAAGGGTCCCCCAAAATTGGCTTGTTTACAGGCTGCAGGTCGCTTTTATCCAGACTTGTGTAGGGTATTATATATTCGGCATGCTCGACTTTAACTTTTTTATTCCTTTTTTATAACGATTTTTTTACTCAGTAGCATTCCAGCTCCACAATGCGTATGTATATTTTTATATCACATTCTTTGATAGTGTTCATTTGCGAGCTACTTTTGAAATTTTCTCACATTAAATAATTATTCCAAAAATAAAATTTTGGAATAAAATTCAAAAACTCTACAAATTTTATGTAGAGTTTAGTTGTGGAAATAATATAAAAATGAAATTAAAAAAAATCTTAACCCGCTCGGGTCCGGCAGCATGTTAACGTTTGAACTTTAATTCCCAATATCTCCGCTAGGGGCTGCTGCAAAGCTATAAAAATAATAAAAATATTTTTTCGGCATAGATCTATATATATTTCCACGAAGTTTGGTCGGAAAATTCCCTGCCATTACAATTCAGGCATGTATGGATTAATCGATCAAAATAAAAATCCGAATAATTGACAACACTAACATTTGTACCACTGGTTCAGTCCCATTTTCACCTGTCTCGGGACAGGTACTTTCAGACCGGTACTCTTTTCACCAGTCACAGGACCTGTACTTTAAGACCAGTTGCGTTTTCACCGGTTACGGGACAGGTCACCCGGTAGGTACTTTCAGACCGGTCCTGTTTTCACTAGTCATGGGACAGGTCCATGCAGACCGGTCCTGTTTTCACCGGTCACAGGGCAGGTTCCTTCAGACCCGTCCTGTTTTCACCGGTCACGGGACAGGTACTCTCACTACAACTGTAGTTTCATCTACAGAAACCCATAAGAAATTGTCTTTAACAGTCTCACGCATTTTGTCGATAGTTTCCTGATACAATTAGGGGAATATATTTATTTTGTAGGGTAGTTTAATTAATATATTTTTGTGGAAGATTTTCTTCCTTAGAAGCAACTTTTTTATGTTTGCTTGTATTGATATGCTGCTCTACATTACATTTTTTGGCCATTTATTTTACAAGAGCAAACATTACAAAAAAGCCAGTCTTCTTTAACTTTTAAACCGCCTTTATACACTCGCATCAAACATTTATTTAATTATTTTTTCGGCATTACTTTATTATATTTTTTCGCTTTCAACGGACTACTTTCTTAAACAAAATAATTTGACAGCCTGTGACGGTAATCAGTATGATTTACAACTAGGGTTTGGGGTTCGGGAATTCCTGGGAAATCCCGGGAAAAGTTTACCGGGAATTCCCGGGAAAATAATATATTTTTCCCGGGAAAACTAGAAATGTTAAAAATATTAAATTTTTTAAATTGTTTTTGTTCGGAATAGGATTTTTTAATTTTAGTCATAAAAAACATTTTAAATACCAAAACAAAAATGTCATTGTTAAAATCTTTTAAAAGGGAATCAATTTATTTGACACACAAAAAACATCTTTTCCAAACAATTTGGAGCATTTCAACTAATAAAGATTTTTCGCACAACTTATTCAAAATATAAGTAGTAAAACCTAAAAACTTGGTAAAATGTTTAAAAGAAATATGAACAAAAAGTTTTGTTTCTTACAAATAATCGCCCTTACTATCTAAATTTTTCAAATGTATATTTTAGTTAAAGTCGACTTTAGTTAAAATATTGGGTGGCAGTATACCTTGACTTGGTTTATTTTTGGAGCATTCTGATTGGTTAATTTATTTTCAACCAATCAAAATATTTGAAAATATAAATATTTTTATAAGGTTTTCATACACAAAATGAACAAAATTTAAATTTAAAATACTCCTTTATATTAATCCAATAATTTTATAAGTAACATTTTCATTAATAAATGTGATATTTTCAAGTAAGTTTACTTTATTTTAATACACCTACTTTCAAACTAATATATTCTTTTATATTAAAGAATAAAATGTCAGGAGTATGGAAATACTTCACAAAAAAAGACAATGTAGCGCAGTGCAATATTTGCCCTAAAAGACTAATGATTAACGGAGGAATATAAATTTGGTTTTCCGACATCTAAATTTGGTTCACAAAAAAAAAACAAAAATTGATTGTCATGCAATTTCTCTTGAAGAAAACAACAACAAGAATAACGTTCCAGCTAAAATTAGCAAAGTACCCGAAGAAAAAATTGTAAGATGAATAGGCATTGAACGTTTTATGGTAGGGCAAACATTTCCTGAAATGGTATCCAAATTAGCCGCAGTCGACGGAATGTCAACCTGCACCATAACTAGATCTTCGTTTATTCGAGAAAGTTTTTATAATAAAAACATGGCATTGCCAAAAAATTAAACCGATGTAAAGAACATTATATTAAATTACTACAATCATGTAAAAGATATCATGATAAAAGAAATATCGAGCAATATTTCTAACAATAGGAGATTTACTATAATCTTAGATGAATGGACAAGAATATCACAAAAGAGATATTTGAACATATGTATAAACGGAATTAATTAATTTTATAACCTGGGGTTGGTTTTTATATCAGGAAGATGTAATATTGATGAAATAAGAAGAACTGTAGAAATAAGACTAGAAGAGTTTTATTTGTCTTTGGAAAATAACATTGTGGCCACCATATCTAGTGGGCCAAATGTGATGAAATTGTTTGTTTCCGACAGTACAGTAGTGCGTGCTTTCTGCTGGAATCATGCCATTCATTTGGCAGAGCTTAGAGTAATTTATGTTTAATCAATTGTTCAACATTCTGATATTTTTACTTTGAATTCTCACTACACAGACTGAATTTGTACTGAAATAGTGTTTTTTTTAACAAAAACTACTTATATAGGTGGTTTTCATTAACAATTTTGTTCAAAAATATTTACCAGGATTCAAATTTTTTTATTCCCGTTTCCGGGAAATAAAAAAGTCCGGGAAATCCCAAACCCTATATACAACGTTGTAATAAAAGATAGTAAAAACTTTTTATTAAAAAGTCAACCTTTATTAATTGAGGGAAAAATGGGACAAACAAATTAAAAATAATACAAAATTGTGAAAAAGGCACAATTATTTCAAAAAAAATCAAAAAAGCAAAAACTTGTAAAAAAGCAAAAAAAGCATTTTTGTCTTCTCTGATTATAATGTAAGCAAAAAATTTATTAGTTTATCTTCGGTTTTCCTTAAAGCTAGCCCTTTCCTGTTTACATAGCCATACAAGCTACAACTACTATTCCAAGTTTGGTCTAATTGGTAGTTTCTAAGCTTTTTAAAATAAACTTTTTTGGGCATTGCTAACCCATGTTTTTTGGAGGTAAATATGTATAAAAAATTAAAGTTGAACTTTCGAAATAAATTTTGATGAAAAATATAACTTTTAAATTATCTTTGGCCTTTATATTGTCTTTCATATCTATCTATCTATCTATCTATCTATCTATCTATCTATCTATCTATCTATCTATCTATCTATCTATCTATCTATCTATCTATCTATCTATCTATCTATCTATCTATCTATCTATCTATCTATCTATCTATCTATCTATCTATCTATCTATCTATCTATCTATCTATCTATCTATCTATCTATCTATCTATCTATCTATCTATCTATCTATCTATCTATCTATCTATCTTAAAATCGTTAACTCTTGCGCTGCGAAGGCCAAAAACGTCCAACAAATAGTGATGTGTTACATTTGTTACATTTTATAAAATTAAAAAACTTGTGACCCGATTCTGTGTGTATTTTTGACGTTTCTAAACTAAAATATCTTTTTTCGAAATTCCAATTGAGCATTTTGTTTTTCCGTTCTTTAAAAATGTAGGCCCAATATCGAAAAAATCCGAAACACCACCTCACTTATTCCGCTTGAGACACCTCTAAAAAGCTTCAACTGCTTCTTCGGCACTCATAAATCGTTGACCACTTCTTCTTATTACCTTTGATATTCGGGAATAAGAAGAAGTCATTGGGTTCTAAAAAAGAACTTTACGAAGGATGAGTCATCAATTCGATGTTTTGACTGCTCAAAAATTCACCTGTTTGACAAGATGTGTGAGAGCTCGCATTGTCATGATGGAGAAACATTCGTCTTTGGGGGTTGGTTTTACGAATTTCTCCGAAAACTTCCGGCAAACAAGTTCGTGTACCACTCAGTGGCCACATGACCCATTCGGCCAAAGAAACTGGCGACCATTTGCTTCATTGTGCTTCTTCCACGAACAACTTTTGTTGGATTTTGCTAGTCTTGGAATACCCACACGGTCGATTACTGTTTTGTTCCGGCTCATACGCATACATCCATGATTCGTCACCCATCACGATCTTATACACGTCTTTTCAAGCACCACGGTCGAAATTTTTAATCATTCCCTTACACCAATCGGGGGCAATTTTCCCCTTTTAAACCACCATTTTTACCACATTCCTGTCCAAAGTCCTAAAAATGCCTTGTCGATAAGTTAGCCCATACTTCAAGGAAAACATATTACAGATTACAGGTTTCTAGCCGAAGGGTTCGGTTAGGCCATCAAGGGGGAGAATTATTCCATTTTTCCCCTCCCGGTAGGAATTCCCAAAAATTCCGTCTTACAGGACGTTTGCGTTGGAGGAGGAACCTACTACATACATAATTTTAGGTCTCTATATCCAGCAGTTTCGCCAGCCCGTCAAGGGGGAAGTTTTTTCCCTTTTTACCCCTCCCGGTATGAATTTCCAAAAATATCGTCTTAGGCGACGTCTACGTTGGAGAAGGAACCCAAATACCGAATTTAAGCTCCCTTGTTCCAGCAGTTTGGCCAGGCCGTTAAGGGGGAGACTTTTCCTGTTTTTGACCCTACCTGTGGAAATTTCCAAAAATCTCTTAGCGGATGTCTACAATAGAGGAGGAACTTTAATACCAAATTTCAACTTCCTACCTCCAGCGGTTTGGGCAGGCCTTTAAGCGGCACTTTTCGCTTCATTAATCCCCATTTTTGCAATGTCCCTGTCCAAAATTCCATAAAGCACCTTCCCGATAAGTGAGCCCATACTCCAAGTAACATATGTTTTACATTTCAGGTTTCTAGCCAACTTTTACTATTTGTGCCCCTCTCGGTAGGAATTTCCGAAAATCCATCAACAGGGAATTTCAGTTTCCTAGTTCCAGCACTTTAAGCAGGCTATCAAGGGGGACACTTTTTCTTTTTTTGTCCTTCCCGGTTGGAATTAGGCTGGAAGAGGAACCTAAGTACCGAATTTCAGCTTCCTGGTTCCAGCAGTTTGGACAGGTCGTTAAGGGGCCACTTTCCCTTTTTGATGCTTTTCTTCTTTTTGCCCCTCCCTTTAGGAATTTAAAAAAATTCCATCTTCGCCGCTTTCTGCGATGGATGAGGAACGTTCATACCAAATTTCAACTTCATTGCCTCAGCGGTTTGGGCAGGCCGTTATTGGGGACATTCTTCCCTTTCAACCCCCATTTTTACTATGTTCCTGTTCAAAAAAAAGAAAAATTACGTTGCCGGTGAGTTAGTCCTACTCCAAGGAATACATATTTAAAATTTTAGGTTGGCCAAAAGGGATTGGGAAGGCCGTGAAGGAGGAGACTTTTCCCCTTATTTCCCCTCCCGATAGGAATTTCAAAAATTCCGTCTAAGGGGACGCCTACTCACATACCGAATTTCAGCTACATAGTTTCAGCAGTTTGGGCAGGCCGTGAAGGGAGAAATATCCCCCTTTTGGGATATCCTGTAGGGCTTTTTCAAATTTTTTGGTTAATTTTTCCCGTGTTTTTTTTTTTGATACTAGGTGTGCTCCTTTACTTTTTTTGTGTAAAGAGCAATTCCATATGAAAGCGATCACCTTTTGGACGACCCCTCTCCGATTCTAAAATAAATAGTCTCAATCGATTGCCCAGCAAAAAATAATGTACCTACATATTTTTTTTTTTTTATAGTGACTGGTTTAGTGGTGGTGTACACCACTGTCATGTGACAAAATTGAAGAATTCTTCATAAGGGACCTCATTGAAAGTTGTTTTAAAATTGAATCAGGCTTTAATTGAAAAATAAAATTTTCCTAATTTTTCTCAGAAATTTACCTTTTTTCCCATGAAAATTAAATTTTCCCATGAAAATTAAATTTTCCGATTTTCCACAGAAGCTCCTAAATTTTCCGGCTAATTTTTTATTTTTTTGGATTCCTCATAATTTTTGCTTTAAGAATCAGCAATAAAAAAATGGGCCCCGACTCCTTGTTTGGACAGGAGAGGAGCATTTAAGAGACCACCTTGTTCTCATTGTTTTTATATTTTTTATAATTGAATTATTTGTAATTATTTAACATTGTTTTATTTTATTATTAAAAATACATTTTAAAAATTATTTTACAGTTAAAAATACATTTATGAAGAAAAAATCTTTCTTATTTTGCTGCTTATACTTAATTACAATATTTATTAAAAATTTCAATTGTCTTGGCATCATTATAAAATTAAAGTAACTTTAAATTTAGCACGTCGGCAGACGAAGAGTACCGCTTTACATTAATTGACATATCAGAAATATTTGGTATGAAGCAATGAAACTTTTGCGTTCCAGTTATAGTTTTGACATTATTATATCTGTTTTGAATTCGTCGCTCCATGGCATCGTGTTCTTTTTGAGTGCATAAAACTGTGTTAATGGCAATTTCCTTGCTTTGAATCCACGAAAACAAATGTTGTACATTTAAGATCTGGTCAGTATATGGCCTTTGCAAACTTGCCTTAGTCGCCATGCGTTTTAGGGTTCCCCCTAACGCATCGCATGGGCCCTTACCATGGGATGTCGCAAAAAAGTGCCACTCGACCTTGCAGTTTTGTTCTTCTTCAATTATGCAAAGATTGTAAAAATTTTTTTTATTCTTGTACTGAGAAGCCGCGCCGTCTGAGAAAAACGTTACTTTGTCGATTGCATCGAATTTTGATCTTAAGAATTCAAACAGTTTCATTTGAAATAAATAAACGGACACATAATTATGAGCTAAACTCTCCGCGACAACAACAAGGCTTACGGTCTGTAGTTCGTTATCTTCGTTTTTGAAATAAATGCAAAAAGGATGCACCGTGCACTGGTCGTTTGCCCAGTGATAAGCCTGAATTTCATCCTGAACGAGAAAAGTGTAATTCTCGGCAAAGTCGCTTATCACAATGAATTCATTTTGGGCTAATTTCTCCTTACTTTCCTTTAGAAATTTCGATTGCATCTCGGATATGAAATGGTGCGCCTTCAGTTCATTCAACTTGAATCCGAATTCCTCGATGAATTCCGGAATCTGCTCTACCACGGTCTCAAGGGAACATCTGCCGCTGCTAATTATCCACTGTTTGAAATGCACCTCCTGAATTAACAGCTGTTCAAACTTCTCCGCCAAATATTGCTCTAGCTCGTCAATCTTCGGACAATTGTCGCATTTGGACAGATGACAATTTTCCGTGGGGTATGCGCACAACGACTTCGACAGGAGGTCCCTATATGTTTCAATTTCACCGTGAAATACTTTCAACTTCTTGCATGGAAAGAACATTAATTTGATGTTTTGATGAAACATGCAAACGCAGACTGAATGCGTTCCGTGCCTGTGTAATGCCAGCACGCATTCTTTTGGTCGTAGGATGGCAAACTTAGAAAATCCCACTTTTTCTGCTGGGTATTTCTCTTTGAACTGATGGTATGCTTCGGATAGATTACATAATAATAATCTGCGCTGCTTGTGTACTTTTTCTCCATCTTCACGTGTGATAACATAGTCACGTGTACCTGGGCAGGCGCGGCTGTTGTCATCATTGCAGTAAAAATCTTGAATCAATTTCACCGTTGCTTCGCTGAGGGTCCTTGAGCCAAATTTCTTGGTGGGAGTCGCCAATATGCCCTTCTGTCGAACTAATTCTTTGCTTCTTCTCGCGATGTAAAAAGATGTTTGAAACTGTTCAGAAATCTTGCGTATAGACCATGATTGAGGCAGCACAGATAAAATGAGATATTTCTCCGGAAAAGTGGTCGCTAAATTGAATTTTCTTTTCAACTGCTCAATCATTTGTTTGCCGTCATCAACGTCATCTGCTTGACTGCATTCGTTATCAGAGCCTTCATCAAATATTGTCGCGATTGCACTCATAACCTTGCCTTTTTTCTCTTTCCTGTATTTTTCACTTCGCAACTTTCTTTTTGTAATAGGCGATTCACCTAAAGTGGTAATAGCCTCATTCAAAGGACTCAAAGACATATTGACCATCGGAATGTCTGCCTCACTATCAGATGAAACATTTTGTTCAATTGTCATTTCACTCTCGGATTGTGGTTGCATTTGTTTCAATGCATTTGCTTGTTGAGACAAATCGATTTTACACTTGGGGCAAATGAATTCTGCTTCTTCACCGTATTGTATATTTAATTCATTCATGTATCGCTTCGAAACACCAGTTAATTTTAATACTTTTATCTTTTTCGAACGATGTCCACTCTTGTTAAACGGATTGCAGCAAAATTTATTCATTTTACTTTAAATTGTCTTTACAGCTTCACTCTTTACTTTACAAAAAAAAAAACACTTTAACACTTTCACGTTTAGTATTCAACTAAAATTTGACTCAGAGTGTGTGAAGTATTTATATTTATTTTTTGGTAAAAAATAGGTAAAAAAAATAAGCGATATTTGCTTTTCTTTAATAGGAAAATTTGCGTGAACTACTGGTCATAAAATGTTTTTTAAAGAGGGACTTAATTGGTTACTGCCAATAAGCCGACCACAGGTCATAAAATGTTTTGTAAATTTTTTAAATTACCAGGTAATAAATATTTCGCCATATTTATGGAAAATCCGTGTTTTATGACTTGTTTCTGCACGTGTCATTTTAGGCGAAATATTTATTACCTGGTAATTTAAAAAATTTACAAAACATTTTATGACCTGTAGCCTCAGTCGGGTTTGGTGTGCCATTACATGCCACTGCTGCTATTATCCATGGATTTATGGCCGATCTTGTGAAGGCAGGCAGACCATATTCACTACACACTCAACTTGGGGCTCTTAAAAAAATTGATTTTTTCTTCATAAATGTGTTTTTAACTGTAAAATAATTTTTAAAATGTATTTTTAATAATAAAATAAAATAATGTTAAATAATTACAAATAATTCAATTATAAAAAATATAAAAACAATGAGAACAAGGTGGTCTCTTAAATGCTCCTCTCCTGTCCAAACAAGGAGTCGGGGCCCATTTTTTTATTGCTGATTCTTAAAGCAAAAATTATGAGGAATCCAAAAAAAAAAAATTAGCCGGAAAATTTAGGAGCTTCTGTGGAAAATCGGAAAATTTAATTTTTATGGGAAAATTTAATTTTCATGGCAAAAAAGGTAAATTTCTGAGAAAAATTAGGAAAATTTTATTTTTCAATTAAAGCCTTACCTTTCCAACGAGCTATCACTCGTTGCGATCGCTTTAGTAGTTTTTTTTTAAAACAACTTTCAATGAGGTCCCTTATGAAGAATTCTTCAATTTTGTCACATGACAGTGGTGTACACCACCACTAAACCAGTCACTATAAAAAAAAAAAAAAAATATGTAGGTACATTATTTTTTGCTGGGCAATCGATTGAGACTATTTATTTTAAAATCGGAGAGGGGTCGTCCAAAAATTTGCCAATTTTGATCGTTTTCATATGGAATTGCTCTAAAGTTCTGTAAAATGAGAGTAAGCACAAAATCCTAAATGACAAAATTGCCGAAAAGTACGGGAACGCACAAAATCACTTTTTTAGCACAAAACTTAGTTAAAAGAAAAAAATTAAAATGCATATAGTTTTAGGCTGACAAATCGCACAGATGCACATACCTTTTGCATTTAAAAGTTTTTAACTTTGTTCAGTTAATTTTTATATATAAAAGTTTTAGTTTGCGTATTTCTTTGCTTAATTAAAATTTAAAATGTTTTCACAATGGTATGATTTGTTTATCATTACACCAGCTGTCCCTTTTACAATTTTCCTAAGTTAATAGTAAAAAGGGAAACACAAATACACAATTTTAAGCGCTTTCATTTGCCCAATTTTCGAGTACGGGAACGCTTTTTGGTAGGAATGGTTTCCACGGTAACATAAAGGAACAGACCTTTTATGTGCTAATTCAGTAGAAAAATTAAAAGACAAATTTCTTTTATTAATTGCCTGATACTGGTAAAGAAAGAAAGAAAATTTCAATATAAAAATGGTTTTTATAAAATAAATAGTCAGAGGCACAAAATTTATAATTTTTTTTATCTCCAAGAGCGCAAAAATTTAAAGCTTTTTGAAACTTTTTAAATATTACAATTAAGAATGGCTTATACCCATAAAATAAAATTTAATTTTTAACGTATTTTCTAAGTTCTAAACTAAATTATAGCTTTCAAGTGTAATTTAAGTTCTAGGTGATTTCAATTTACAAAAATTTTAGTTTTTTTGTCAACATTTAAAATTTTTTGCCATCCGTTTCCGATATGGAAACGATGCCAAGCATCAACTCCGTGGGAATTTTCAGGTTCCAATATTAAATGAAAGTAAAATTCCAGAGTATTTTGCAAAGTTAGCTCGGTCTATTTTATTTTATGGCCTCTTGAAATATCTGTGTGGCGCGAAACCCCGAAAATATTGCTCATTTTTAGAGTTACGAACTCTCTCGCGTTCACGAATAAATTTAATTTCAAGTGTTCCGTTCGGTTTTTTTATTTTGTTCGGAATTATCAAACAAACCATTGCTATAATATTATCTTATACTGATTGAAAAAATCCTGTAAAATTAGCAAACAAAAAAGATATTCAAAATTAGTTAAAAGGGGCCCTGCAAAGAAAGCTTTTGAAATTAGTAAATCCTTTTTTCTAAATATTAGTGACATAAGAACAGCAAAAATGCAACTGTTAAGTGTACGAAATTTTAGTAATATTTAAGCTAAATTTTGTTTAAGCGGCAAAGAAATCTTTTAATTTAATTGAGTTGAATATAAATAACGGTCTCTCCTGCTACGAGAAACAGAAATATTTTCTAGAAAATAGTAGACTGTTTTCTGCAGTGTAGATTTTTATTCGTATTAAGAAATTCAAAAAAATAAAAACTTAAAATTGTTTGTGATGTTTTAGTCGACTAATATCCAGGAAAATTTTTGCCGATCTTAGCAGTGTAAATTGTCATTTTCGATTAACTAAAATATAGCTGAAATTTTGTAAATTTAAAAGATTTTTTCTTGCTGTTTGTACTTTTCTAATGTATACACTGAAAATATTATTACAGTAACTGACTGTAGTTTATTTAAACAGTTATCCGTACATTTGTTTTTAAATGATTATTCAGTTAAAATACAAAGAAATATATTTTTTAACTGTTTTTGTCGTTTATTTAAAAAATAAATTACATATAAATACGGATTTTCTGTTACAGTTAATATTTTCATTTAAAATGTTTTGTTAAAAAAAGAATTCCTTTTCGATTTCTAGGTCAGTTAAAAAAATTAAATAAACTAAATATCGTTTATTCTTACGGATTTTGTAGTTAATTTTTTGAAATTTAAAAAAACGAAATAAATGAAAAATCATTATTTTTTAAGGATTTTGTAGTTTATTTATTAACATTTAAAAATAAATGAAAAGTTCTTTTGATTTAAATGAAAAGTCAGTAGACCGGTTTTCAAGTGATTTTTCATTTATTTTAAATTACATTTTCAGTTAATTTAAACTACAAACTATTTTGAGTGTAGCAAATGTTCCGCTGAGTTCAGCTGTTTTTTCAGCAAAATTTTTTGAAGACTTTTATATTCAGAGACTATAAATTATAGAGATAGGAAATCAAAACTTATACTACTCACCGATAGAGGGCGCTGAAATTTAGTATTACCTGCACTCAAAATAGTTTGTAGTTTAAATTAACTGAAAATGTAATTTAAAATAAATGAAAAATCACTTGAAAACCGGTCTACTGACTTTTCATTTAAATCAAAAGAACTTTTCATTTATTTTTAAATGTTAATAAATAAACTACAAAATCCTTAAAAAATAATGATTTTTCATTTATTTCGTTTTTTTAAATTTCAAAAAATTAACTACAAAATCCGTAAGAATAAACGATATTTAGTTTATTTAATTTTTTTAACTGACCTAGAAATCGAAAAGGAATTCTTTTTTTAACAAAACATTTTAAATGAAAATATTAACTGTAACAGAAAATCCGTATTTATATGTAATTTATTTTTTAAATAAACGACAAAAACAGTTAAAAAATATATTTCTTTGTATTTTAACTGAATAATCATTTAAAAAAAAAAGTACGGATAACTGTTTAAATAAACTACAGTCAGTTACTGTAATAATATTTTCAGTGTGAGCAACTATTTAGTATCAGTATAGTATCAGCTGAGCCTATATTTTAAAACTCAAAAACTGCTGAAAACTGCTGAAAACTGCCCAAAATAAGAAAAAAAGAAGAGCGGAATATATTTAAATAATAAAATTTGAGATATTTGTTTGTTTTTTTGCTTTGTTGTTTGTTATTATTTAAATTTAAATAAAAGTGTAAATAAAGTGTATGAACAATTGAAAAAATTTCTGGAATGAACTAGTGAACTAAAAGAACACACTAGCTTAAAAATAAAATTGATTGAAATGAACTGTGAACTATAATGCCCAGTTCTAGTCATTTTAATTCCGATTGTTTGTTTGTACAAAATGTTTCATTTTGTATGGAAATGTCCTCTTGATTAAAATTTCAAGACGACATCAAATTCAAATCCAAGCTAGATTTGCAAAACCCTTTGAGGATTTTGTTTTAGCAACAAGCTACCGCGATGATTATTTTGCAAGGCCTTCTAAAATCGCATAATCTATTTTTGTTAAATATACTGCAAGAATCTTATAACATATGTAACAACAAGTGGATACTTTAAGGAAATGTTATTTACAAGAATTCGTGGCTTTTTTAGAATTCTTATTTAGTTTATATTTGTTATTATTGATATATTCTTAGTTCGGAAATAAAATTCATTAAATTTTATTTTATCTCCAATGCATAAAAAGGTAATAACTGGAGAATCGTTTGAAATTTTTACTCCAAATTTTAAATATGTTGAAGTAATTATATATTTTTGACAATCGAAAGAAAAAAATATTTTTTTTATTAAATTTGATTTTAATTATTTTTTTTAGATTTCACAGTTTGTTTATTTTTAGTACCCTTTTTTTGGTAATTTCAGCAGATTGATTTTAAATTGCATTTTACAACAATTTACTGAAATTTAGTAGCGTCTACTAATTACACTGCATGACAAAATCTTGACTTTTAAAAATTAGTAGAGCTCTGGCCATCAATTCTATATATTTCGGACATGCTGATTACAATGGCGTACCTTATTTTCCAATCTAAGGTACAGATATTTCGCTAAATATCTTTAAAGCAGGGATCGGCAAACATATACAACCTTATTTTGTGCATGTATGAGTGAGTTGCAGCCTCTCTCTCTCTCAATGCACTGACAAAGAACGTTTGAATAATAATTTGAAAATTTTAAACGTTTATAATGCGAATATAAAATAAAAATGTAAAAGCAAACAACAACTACAAAAACAAATATCAAAAAACAACAACACAAAAAAAATAAAAACAAAAGAACTTAAAAATAAATTAACAAAAAAATGTATCAATAAACATTATGCAGAGTGTAAAAAATCTGGCAAACAAGCGATCTGACAACCTACTTCATTGAATGCTTGTTTGCGACTAAGTTATTTTTTTGTTCTATGTGTGAGCTTATGTAGGTGTGAGAGAGCGCACATGGGCATACAGTGGTGGCAAATTTAATAGGAACGATTCAAGTTTTTTCTAATTTTTTTTCGATGTCTTTATTTTTAAAAATCAAAATAGTGGCTAAATTCGCCCCCGGGAGGCAAATATGTGGTTTAGAATATTGTGCAGAATTTTAGCATAAAGTCTGTTTTTTTATTTTGTCACTTGTTTTAAGTGGGCGTTGTTATCAAATTTCAGAGTAAAATTTAGTGAGTACTGATCGGATCTATACAAACTGTATATTTTTGGAAATCCTAGAAAATTTCCTTAACTTCTGCATTATTTTTATCTAGAAATAGTCGCCAGACTTGAAATTACAGTGCCTTAAACATAAAAAAATTTTCTTTGTTTTTAGCGATTTTATAATAAAGTTAACCACACTGAAATTTTAACAGGAAATGCTTTATACTTAACATAGGAAAAAACTTGACTTTTTTGTTATATCGTAGCAAGCAAGGTTGGTTACCGTTATCGTTATAATACCGTTATCGCTAAAATACCGTTTCAAATTGAATACCGTTATCGATACCTCTAAAAAAATTTTTAAATACCGTTATCGTTACCGATACCGTTATTTTTATGGGTAGTTACCGGTATTTTACCGGTATTTATTATTTTATATAAAAATTACAATTTTTTTATTTTTTATTTTATAATCTTGAGTGTTTTTTTTTACAAAAAAATGTATAGATAATAATTTTACTTATTAAAACTACCAGTATTGAATTTATAGCTTAAAATCTGTATTTTCAGTACTTAAAATTAAAAATATGCCATGTTTTTACTTGTTTTTATATGTTTTTAACATAATTTTTAATACCGGTACGTACCGGTATTGCTGTTTCGATAACGGTATACCGTTACCGAAACAGTCTTAAATACCGTTACCTTTACCGTTACCTAAACAAACGAAATCTGATACCGTTACCCTTACCGTTATTCGTTTCGGTAACCAACCTTGGTAGCAAGTATAGCATAAAACTATTCGCTTTAAATTTTTAGTCTTGTTAACTTTATTTTAAAATTGCTAAAAACAAATAAATTTTTTTTCATGTTTAAGACACTGTCATTTTATGTCTGGCGAACATTAATGGATAAAAATAATGCAAGACTTAAGGAAATTTTGTAGAATTTCCAAAAATATACAGTTTGTATAGATCCGATCAGTACTCGCTAAATTTTACTCAGTAATTTGATAACAGGTCGATATCGCTACTTTTTCATTGAAAGCCACGCCCACTTAAAACAAGTGACAAAATAAAAAAACGGGCATTATTTTAAAATTCTGCACAATATTCTAAACCACATATTTGCCTCCCGGGGCGAATTTAGCCACTATTCTGATTTTAAAAAATAAAAGCAACGAAAAAAAATTAGAAAAAACTTGAATTGTTCCTATTTAATTTTCCACCACTGTAGGTGTTGCCGACGCCTGATTTAAAGTTTGGTGGTTTTCCATTTAGTTTTTTATATACAAAAATTTTCAAATGTAATCAATATAAATTTTTTGTGGTGAAAAGTAGGAACAGGATCTGTATTCATATTTAGGCTTAAAATTTGATGCATAAAACTTGATATTAAAACCATTGGTCGCGTTTTGTATGCATTTTTACGATGCAATTAAAAGGAAAATATTTTAACAAAAAATTGTATTCATCTATAGCGGCCTATACGATAAAATTGCGACTTTTCAAAAATTTTATATGGCAGCATAGCTTTCCAAGTTGTTCCCAAAGTCCAACTTTAAACACATTTAGCGAAAAATCTGTACCTTAGATCGAAAAATAAAGTACGCTATTGTAATCAGCATGTTCTAAATATATATAAGTGATGCTCAGATCTCCATTAATTTTTGAGTGTCATGCAGTGTTATTTATACCAATTTCATTGTACTAACTTATTTTAGCAAATCGATTTTAAATTGCAGTTTACAACAATTTTTCTAAAATTTATTTAAAATCAGTAAAAATACGTTGCTAAAATTAGCAAAAAAATACCGCTGGACTCAAAACAGTTAAATTTCCCATAATAACAAAAATAAAATTTTCAGTAGCCATTACGGAGGCTACTGAAAATTTTGTTTTTGGAAATTTTTCATAACTTTTCTTTCATAAAATTTAATAATTTCATTAAAAAAATTCATTGAATTTCATAAATTAGATCTCCATAAATTTAATGAAAATGTTCTTTTATATGAAATTGTTCAATAGTATTTACTTTTTTTAAATTTTTTTTATAAAATATCGTCATTTCCTGAGAGAATAATCTTTCATAATTTTTATTTTTTTTTTTTTATTTTATTATTAATTTTGGACTATGAAATTTTTATTTTTCATATTAACTTTTTCGAAACTTTTTTTATGAAACTTTTTAATTTAATGAATTCTTTCTTTAGATATATTTTATACATCCGTAAAATATGCTACGATTTTATTACGCATTTGCTAAGTATTTTTTATTTATCCACTCCAGCTTAGCAACGACAACAACCAACTATAATAAATAATAGTAAATGAAATTGCTTCATAGATTTTATGAAGCTCTTCATTGTCTGAATGATTTATTCATTGGACGAGTGGCCTATTAATTTTATGAAGAGTTTCATTAATTTTATGAAATTTTCATAAACATTGACTTTAATGAAACCTGTTTCATATATTCTATGAAAAGTTTCAATGGACGAGTTCCAGTGACAATTTTCATTGAAACTATGAAGAAATTCATTACTGAAGTGATGAAAATTCTCTCAGTGTAATAGCTAATGCCTACAAGCAGGAAACCTGTATTTTTTAAGGAAATCCAAATGTTAATTCATCAATTTTATGTTTAAATTTTAACAAATATGAAGAAAAATATTAGTAGTAACAATAAAAAATGCCACTTATCAATTAAAAGGTTCGAAAAAAATTTTAGTTTCCCATTTGCACATTTTATAAAGTTTTTTTCAGTAAATTGGAGAATTGCATTCTCTTTATTTTCCAACCTCTTTGATTATGCCTAGCACACATAACTAATAAGAATTTTTACAAAAACGATTTTAAAAAAACATTTTCTTTAGGTACCAAACAGCTTAAAATTTTTTTTAGAAAACAGTTTTCGCAATTGGACTTCGAGTCCATTTTATTTATGAAAACTTCAGAAACTTGGGGGAATATTTAGTTGATCTCTTATTTTTAAGTAAATGAATGTTCTTTTTAGTTTGACTCTAGATCATAAAGTAGCTGTCACATAAGTAGACAAACATTAAAATATTAGCCTACACAAGACGAAATACACTGATGATGGCTTTGTAGCGAAAGCCGAAAATACGTATTCTGTATTGCTGGTCTTATCGAATTCTTTCAAATATATTTTTATTCTTTGTAATTTATCATCTTTCTTTGATTTGAAAATAATTTAAACAGAAAGTGATATTAATTTATGATCTACACTCAGATAAAAAAGTTTCTAAAAAAATTTGTAAACAGTTTCCAATCGCACTATACTATTTTTATACTGATTATTAGTACAATTTTTATTTTTAGTAATCATTTTTGCTATTCTCTTATTACAAATTACGGATTTTTTTACTAATTTTCGCTGCTGATTTCAGCAAAATATTTTACTAATTATTCAAAACTGAGTGCTAAATTTAGCAGAAAAATATACTAATTTAAAAATATTTTTTTTTAAATGAATGTTATTTTAGTTTGACTCAAGATCATAAATTAATATCACTTTCTGTTTAAATTATTTTTCAAATCAAAGAAAGATGATACAATTTTTACAAGTAAATTACAAAGAATAAAAATTATTGAAAAAATTCGATAAGACCAGCAAGGCAGAATGCGCATTTTCGGCTTTCGCTACAAAGCCATCATCAGTGCCTTTCGCCTTTGAGTGGGTTAATATTTGATAGTCGTCTACTTATATGACTGTTGAAAGCAAATCGAGTTTGTTATCAACAACTCAACTTAGACTAACATCAACGAAATTTAACAATGCTATTTTTATCCTTTTGTTATTATTACTCTTTTTTGATTTGAACCTTAATTCTTAAGATATCTCAGCTGATTCTATTCAACTCTGTGTATGATAAACACAGATGTTTGAATTACAACGAACCGTTAAATTTAAATTTAAATGTATGTTATTAAATTATATTTTTTGCACCGTGTCAATGTGTTTAAGATGAATGGGGGAAATGTTTTTAGTTGATCTGTTACTTAAAGTAAATGAATGTTATTTTAGTTTGACTCAAGATCATAAATTATTATCACTTTCTGTTTAAATTATTTTTCAAATCAAAGAAAGATGATACAATTTTTACAAGTAAATTACAAAGAATGAAAATTATTGAAAAAATTCGATAAGACCAGCAAGGCAGAATGCGCATTTTCGGCTTTCGCTACAAAGCCATCATCAGTGCCTTTCGCCTTTGAGTGGGTTAATATTTGATAGTCGTCTACTTATATGACTGTTGAAAGCAAATCGAGTTTGTTATCAACAACTCAACTTAGACTAACATCAACGAAATTTAACAATGCTATTTTTATCCTTTTGTTATTATTACTCTTTTTTGCACACAGAGTTGAATAGAATCAGCTGAGATATCTTAAGAATTAAGGTTCAAAGCAAAAAAGAGTAATAATAACAAAAGGATAAAAATAGCATTGTTAAATTTCGTTGATGTTAGTCTAAGTTGAGTTGTTGCTAACAAACTCGATTTGCTTTCAACAGTCATATAAGTAGACGACTATCAAATATTAACCCACTCAAAGGCGAAAGGCACTGATGATGGCTTTGTAGCGAAAGCCGAAAATGCGCATTCTGCCTTGCTGGTCTTATCGAATTTTTTCAATAATTTTTATTCTTTGTAATTTACTTGTAAAAATTGTATCATCTTTCTTTGATTTGAAAAATAATTTAAACAGAAAGTGATATTAATTTATGATCTTGAGTCAAACTAAAATAACATTCATTTACTTAAAATAACAGATCAACTAAAAAAACTTTTACCCCATTTATCTTAAACACATTGACACGGTGCAAAAATATAATTTAATAACATACATTTAAATTTAAATTTAACGGTTCGTTGTAATTCAAACATCTGTGTTTATCATACACAGAGTTGAATAGAATCAGCTGAGATATCTTAAGAATTAAGGTTCAAAGCAAAAAAGAGTAATAATAACAAAAGGATAAAAATAGCATTGTTAAATTTCGTTGATGTTAGTCTAAGTTGAGTTGTTGATAACAAACTCGATTTGCTTTCAACAGTCATATAAGTAGACGACTATCAAATATTAACCCACTCAAAGGCGAAAGGCACTGATGATGGCTTTGTAGCGAAAGCCGAAAATGCGCATTCTGCCTTGCTGGTCTTATCGAATTTTTTCAATAATTTTCATTCTTTGTAATTTACTTGTAAAAATTGTATCATCTTTCTTTGATTTGAAAAATAATTTAAACAGAAAGTGATATTAATTTATGATCTTGAGTCAAACTAAAATAACATTCATTTACTTTAAGTAACAGATCAACTAAAAACATTTCCCCCATTCAATATTTTTTTTTTGATTTTTTACAATTCTTGTTTAGTTTATATTTGTTACTATTGATATATTCTTAGTTTAGAAATAACACCCAGAAAATTTCATTGCATCTCCAATGCATAAAACGGCAATAACTGGAGAACCGTTTGCAATTTTGACTCCAAATTTCAAGTACGATGAAATAATTATACGCTTGTTACAATCGAAAGAAAAAAATTTTTTTTTTTTAGATTTTACAGTTTTTTTATTTTTTAGTACAATTTTTTGCTAATTTCAGCAGATTGATTTTAAATTACAGTTTACACCAATTTACTGAAATTTAGTAGCTGCAACTAATTATTTATACTAATTTCATTGTACTAAAATTATGATATCTAGTAAGTTTTTTAACTGATTTTAGCAAATCGATTTTGAATTGCATTTTACATAAATTTTACTAAAATTTAGTAGCGGCTACTAATTTTTTCTACTAATTTTATTGTACTACAGATCAGCAGACATTTGTTGCTAAAATTAGCAAAAAATACCGCTGGCCTCAAAACAGTCAAATTTCCCGTAATAACAGCAAAATGTTCAGTAGCCATTACAGCCACTTGGGGGCTCGAGCTATGTTACGTTCCTGGCTCCAGCAGTTTGAGCAGGCCGCCAAGGGGAAGACTTTTTTCCCCTCTTTGCCCCTCCCTGTAAAAATTTCCAAAAATCCCGTCTTGGTGGATGTCTACGATAGTGGAGCAACCTTTATACCAAATTTCAACTTCCTACCTCCAGCGGTTTGGGCAGGCCGTCAAGGGGGGCTCTTTTCCCCTTCTGAACCCCCATTTTTTCAACGTCCCTGTCCAAAATTCTAGAAAGTACTTTCCAGAAAAGTTAGCTCTTACTCCAAGGAACACATATCTTAAATTTCTGCTTTCTAGCCAAACGGGTTTTGGCAGGCCGTCAAGGGGGAGACTTTCTCCTTTTTTGCCCGTTCCGGTAGGAATTTCCAAAAATCCCGTCTAAGCGGACGTCTACGCCGAAAGAGGAACCTACATACCAAATTTCAACTTCCTAGCTTTAGCGGTTTGGGCTGGGCGATATTGAGTCAGTCAGTCAGTCAGTAACGTTATTCTTTTATATGGGTGAAATCAAAAAATGTGATAAGTTTTTGGGGCAAATTTGTAAGAAGCAAAAAGTGTTAATATTTCGGTTTTTTCTTAATGGAATCAGTAAGTTTAGTCATTATAAACCTAATTCCAAAAAATCTCTTCTACAAGTTGTCTCAATATCTTTTTTTGCACATTTTTTTTTTTTTTTGTGGTAACAGAGTTTACATTTCTGCAAGCAAAAGATATAACAAAAAAAATTGCGTACGAATTTTCTTCAATTTATTAGTTTTTGGTATTTGGGTTTTCAACATGCTTTCCAATAATATATAATTTGTGTTTATCAAATTGGCGGTTTCGCGAATAAAAATACAATTCATTCCGCCAAAAAAATATTTATTTTTTTTTTAATTTTGTATTTTTGGTCCTTTTAAATGCTTTTCAAAAATATAAAATTTTTTAAAATCCAATCAGCGGTTGCGGAGTTACAAAATAATATATTAATAACATAACATTTCGCGATCAAAAAATTCTTAAATTGTGTGAAACAAATTTAATTTGTCAAATTAATGTCAGAAATGGCTCGAAATATCGATTCCAAACCAATGAAATGCAAAATCAATCGTTTTTCGCTCCAGCAGTTTAGGGTAAAAAACTGACAAATTTTTTTGATTTGACGCAAAATTATTAGTTGAATCATCTTTTGACGCATAAATATAAGTTGAGTCACCTTCGTTTATGGTTATTTTAAAATATTTTAAACATTTACCTACATTTTTTTGAAATCAATCTGATGCAAATAATTTAGGTTACGGAGTTTACAGTTACGGAGTTTACAGTTACGGAGTTTACATTTGGATACTTTTTTCGTTTTCTTTCAGAAACGCTTTGTCAGAATTTTCTTTCCGAAACAAAATCGTATGATGTCTACAAGGTGAATCCAAATATGCCATTGTTTTGCTTACTCGTTAAATAGTTTGGTGTAAAAATTATAAACGGAGTTTACAAAATTTTTTCAAATCTTATTAAAGACATCCTTTTTCATCTCGAGAATGTTACATGCTGCATAAAAGCTTCAAGTCTGTTATACTACTGATTACTTACAGTCCAACGATCATTTGAGTATAAATAACATTATACTTTTCGCAATATAAATAATAGATAACTCCAAAAATCTGGTGTATGTATTTTTATCAAAAATTATGACGAAAAATCGTTAAAGAGTTGTAGCCGTGGTAGCTAAGATATACGAAAAAGTTTGTAAAATGTATTAATTTTTATTAAAAACGGCGCTTTTCGTCTTCATAAAAATTCTTACAGTTAGTGTTTAGCTTCAGTGGTTATTAAAATATAAGCTTTTAAAGTTGAAAAACCTTATGAGTTACTGGTTACGGAGTTTACATTTGGCCTATAAAATTGGTCACAAATTTTATGTATTAACCAAAAATTGGTCAGATTGTTATAAATTTTGTAAAACAGGTGACAATGCGTTGATATATATCGAAATATATAACTCAAATGTAATTCATGCATTAGGAATTAGGTGGTTACACGGTTTTTTTTTCACATTTTTTGATACCACCCATATATAGAGATTGTATATGGCAGAGAAAACTACACTCAACCAAAAAAGTCTGTAATGGCTACTAAAAATGTTGCTGTTATAACGGGAAATTAAACTGTTTTGAGGCCAGTGGTATTTTTTGCTAATTTTAGCAACACATGTCTGCTGATCTGTAGTACAATAAAATTAGTAGAAAAAATTAGTAGCCGCTACTAAATTTTAGTAAAATTTATGTAAAATGCAATTCAAAATCGATTTGCTAAAATCAGTTAAAAAACTTACTAGATATCATAATTTTAGTACAATGAAATTAGTATAAATAATTAGTTGCAGCTACTAAATTGCTGTAAACTGTAATTTAAAATCAATCTGCTGAAATTAGCAAAAAATTGTACTAAAAAATAAAAAAACTGTAAAATCTAAAAAAAAAAATGTTTTTCTTTCGATTGAACAAGCGTATAATTACTTCATCATACGTGAAATTTGGAGTCAAAATTGCAAATGGTTCTCCAGTTATTGCCGTTTTATACTTTGTAGATGCAATAAAATTTTCTGGGTGTTATTTCTAAACTAAGAATATATCAATAGTAACAAATATAAACTAAACAAAAATTGTAAAAAATCAAAAAAAAAATATTTTTAAATAAGTATATTTTTCTGCTGAATTTAGCACTCGGTTTTGAAAAATTAGTAAAATGTTTTGCTGAAATCAGCAGAGAATAGCAAAAATGATTACTAAAAATAAAAATTGTACTAATAATCAGTATAAAAATAGTATAGTGCGATTGGAAACTGTTCACAAATTTTTTTACAAACTTTTTTATCTGAGTGTATATAAGAGAAAAGATAGTTTAAAATAATATATGGCACCGAATAAGACGTCATATCATATCTGATGACGTCATATCTAATCTTATACGGTGTTATTAACTCTCTAATATGAATACCCGAGTAAAAAAAATTATATATAATCATATGTGGCATATATTACAATATATAATTAGACATGTGGTTATGTATATCCATATATAATTATATATGACGTTTTTTCCGAAAAATTTTCCTTATATTATGCCATATATAATTTCATCTAATTAGATATCGGCCTTCATAATATTAGATATGGCATATATAATTATATATTACATAACATGGTTGATCTTATTGCATATATAGTTATATATAGAACTATATCTTAATATATATGGTGGCATTTTAGCAATATATAATTATATATGGTATCATTTAAACAATATATAATTATATATGGTGACGGTTAAACTAGATATTATCATATATGGTGCCATTTAAACAATATATGGTCATATATGGTACCTCATAAACAAAATCTTTAATTCAGTTCCAGATATGATAATATATGGTACTATATATAGTGCGATATATATTTATATATGGTGTTATGTAAGCTATATATTATCATATATGGTGCCATTCAAACCATATATTATCATATATGGTACCATTTAAACAATATATTATCATATATGGTGTAATTTCAACAATATATGCCCATATATGGTACCTCATGAACAATATTTTTAATACAGTTCCACATATGATAATATATGCTACCATATATAGTGCCATATATATTTATATATGGTGTTATTTAAGCAATATATTACCATATATGGTGCCATTTAAACCATATATTATCTTATATGGTGCCATTTCAACAATATATGCTCATATATGGTACCTGATGAACGACATTTTTAATACAGATGCAGATATGATAATATATGCTACCATATATAGTACCATATACTTTGATATATCGTATCATTTAAACAACCCGAGGAAAAATAGTTACATATAGTCATATATGTGATTAAGTTATATCTGTATAAATATACAGTTTCATCCAAAGAATGGCCCGATATATTTTTATCAATTGTTTATCAATTTTTATCTAAATGTATCAGTTTAGATCTGACCTGATTCAATTATGTGTTAATCAGATGAAATTGTATCAGATTTTTGATCTGATACAATTTTATCGGTTTGATCGTAATTGGTTCAATTTTATATAAATAAAATATAATTGTATCCGACATTTACCTTATACAATTGTATCAAAGTTTTAAACTGATATAAGGTCAAAATTGGGATATAACTATATAATTTTGTATACAAATATATCTATTTGGACCTAAACTGATACCATGTAATATAAACCAATAAAATTGTATCAGGTCAAAAATCCGATACAATTTCATCTGATTAACACATAATTTAATCAGCCCATGTGAAAATCGAAATATATATGAACATACATGATCATACATTGACTAGTATATGATCATGCATAGTCATACATGATCATATACGTCAATGCATAGTTCAATGTATGACCATACATTATCTCATATATTTCCATATATCTTCGGATACGAAATTTGAGGGTATATGACCATACATGTTCATATATGACCATATATGCTCACATATGGTTCATGTATGCTCATATATGATCATATATGGCCATATACCTCCATATACCCTCAAATTTCGGATCCGAAGATATATGGAAATATATGAGATAATGTATGGTCATACATTGAACTATGCATTGACGTATATGATCATGTATGACTATGCGTGATCATATACTAGTCAATGTATGATCATGTATGTTCATATATATTTCGATTTTCACATGGGAGGTCAGATCTAAACTGATGCAATTAGATAACAACTGATACAAATAAGAACTGATACAATTTTATCGGGCCATTTTTCGGATCAAATGGTATATGGATGAATCTAAGTTATATATTACCATATAAAGCTCCATATTGGTGCCATTTAAACAATATATTGTCATATATGGTGCCATCATATATGGTAATTCATCAGCAACTACAATATTAACTGTATATTCAGAAGCTATTAATTGTATTTCAGAAGCTATTAATTGTATTTCAGAAATTATGGAATGTATTTCAGAAATTTATTAATTGTATTTCAGAAATAATCAAATCTATTTCAGAACTTATTGATGGTTTATCATAGTTAATAGAGAAAAATTTCTAAATTACATTTCATAATTTCTGAAATACAATTGATAATTTCTGAAATACAGTTTGATAATTTCTGAAATACAGTTGTGAATTTCGGAAATACAATTAATAGTTTCTGAAATACAATTGATAAAACTGAAATTCAATTGACTAGTTCTGAAATACAATTCATAAATCTGAAAAATAATTGATAAGTTCTGAAATACAATTGATAAAACTGAAATTCAATTGATTATTTCTGAAATACAATTGATAAATCTTAAAAACAATTGATACAATTGGAAATGGTGTAGAGCGTTAAAAATATGTAAATAAAATTATTTTTTAAAAAAAATTCAATTTAATAAAAAAATATAATTTTATAAAAACATTTATAGAAAATAAAATTATAAATTTTATAAAAAGAAATTCTTTTGAATGGGGGAAATGTTTTTAGTTGATCTGTTATTTTTAAGTAAATAAATGTTATTTTAGTTTGACTCAAGATCATAAATTAATATCACTTTCTGTTTAAATTATTTTCAAATCAAAGAAAGATGATACAATTTTTACAAGTAAATTACAAAGAATAAAAATTATTGAAAAAATTTCGATAAGACCAGCAAGGAGAATGCGCATTTTTATAAAAAAAATGTATAGCCGTGAAAGGTATCGAACTCGAGACCTTCTGAGTTTAAACCTTATTTTAACAAAATATTGAAATTTTTATAAAATCAGTGCTCTTCCAGTGTATTATTTTTTGAACTATTGTCAATATCTGTCTGGGATCTTATTTAATCCCAAATAAATGGAGATCTTACGTAGTACCCAAATATAATGCGGGATCTAATTTTAGCTGTCATTTTTCTGGATAGTTTTAGATGTCAATCTCCAAATATATTGCTGTTTCTAATTCGATCTGCAATTTATGGGATAAATTAAGATCCTACCAAATCCCCAAATATATCACTGGATTTAATTCGATCTGCAATTTATCGGAAAAGTTAAGATCTTACGCAATCCCGAAGTATATTACTGGATCTAATTTTATCTGTAATTTTTTGGATAAATTTAGATCTTACTTAATCCCCAAATATATTGCTGGATCTAATTTGATCTGCCAATTTTCTATTCAATTTATATCCAAGATTATCCACAAATATATTGCTGGATCTAATTCGATCTGCCATTTTTCAGATAAATTTAGATCTAACTTAATCCACAAATATATTGCTGGATCTAATTTGATCTCCCATTTTTCAGATCAATTTATATCTAAGTTTATCCACAAATATATTGGTGGATCTAATTCGATGTGCCATTTTTTGGATCAAATTAGATCTAAGTTTATCCCCAAATATATAGCTACATCTAATTCGATCTGCCACTTTTTCGGATCAAATTAGATATACGTTTATCCACAAATATATTGCGGGATCTAATTTGATCTGCCAAAATTGAGATCAAATTAGATCTAAGTTTATCCCCAAATATATAGCTGGATCTAATTGGATCCGCCATTTTTCGGATCAAATTAGATCTAAAAATATCCGCAAATATATAGCTGGATCCGCCAATTTTCGGATCAAAATAGATCTAGGTTTATCCCCAAAGATATCACTGGACCTCCCAATTTTGAGATATAACTTGATCTTAGTTTATCCCCATATATACAATGGGATCTAATACGATATGATTGGATACACCCAATTTTGAGATCTAATTGGATCAGCTAGATATTACAGCAGATCTTAAACAATATCAAATTGGATATAATTAGATATTGCGCGAGATCAATTTTTTTTACTCGGGTAAACACACACTCAGCGAATTATGTAGGTAAAATTAACTGCAAATGACAGTTGAAATTACTGCATTTGCACTTAAAAAGGTGTAGACTACATTAGTAGTTAAATTAACTGCAATTTGAAGTTATTTTTAGCTGTTAAAAATCAACTGACAAATGTAGTAAAAACAACTACAAATGCAATTGAAACAACATACATGTAAATTATTGTAAAACTGTACAAACAACTGCAAATGTAGAACATAAATAAAAATTATTTTAAAAATTATTAATTTAATAAAAAACAAATTTATGTAGGAGTGTTTACAATTTTATTCTATAATAAATTTAAAATTGAGAAATCAAAATTTACACTTAATGTCACTTTTATTTTTCACTATTAAGTTATTGTTGTAGATGTCCGTCTATGAGGAATGAAATATGGTGTTGTTTGGCTTCCTTTTTTTCTCCAGGTAGAAAGAGATGAAAATATAAAAGAACTGAAAGAAAATAAATACAATATTTTTTTAACATTCCCGTAAATAAATTTATATTTTATATTATAAAAATTGACTTATTATTTTAATAATTTAATAAAAAATATATAAGCTTTTCCGTATTACGCGTCCTCACTCTTTGGCGTTGTTTTATGACTAAGACAAGAGAAAACATGTTCTACTCATATTCTTTCACTAGAAATTTCTAAACAAGCGCTTCATACACATGCTCCTGTTTGCTTCGTGTGCTTTTTATCAAAAATTTTACCTATCACCACGTGATAGGCAATACTAAATTAATATTAAAAATCGTATTTGCGCATCATTTCGGCAAAAAAACCTTCCGCACCAAATGCATTTTCTAAAAATAATTTTTGTTCGGGGATTTTGTTTAACTTACATAACGAATTATTACAAAAATTATTGTAAACGACAAAAAATGTATCCAAAAGTAATTTTTACCGTAAATAAAACTTCGGAGAAATATTTTAATTAAACTAAAACCATATAGAGTAAATTTCAACCCTTTCGCATTACTACACAAATAACTGTCATGTAGTAACTGCAGAACTTTTCTGAGTGCAGTTTGATCAAATATTATTATATTGAATCTAATCATTTTTTCCCGGGAATCCATTTTCCGTATCCAAATTGCCATTTGAGCTATAACATAAATGACTTGCTGCACTCAAATGTGGTTACGAACCTGCATACAAAACACGAAAAATATACTCAGGGAATTATGTAGGTAAAATCAACTGCAAATGACAGTTAAAATAACTGCATTTTCAGTTAAAAAGGTGTAGACTACATTTGCATTTAAATCAACTGCAATGTGAAGTTATTTTTAACTGTTAAAAATCAACTGAAAAATTTAGTAAAAACAACTACAAACATAATTAAAACAACGTACATGCAAATTATTGTAAAACTGTACAAATAACTGCAAATGTAGTTAAAATAACATAAATAAAAATTATTAATCTAATAAAAACAAATTTATGTACATACTCTTAACTTAATTTTATTCCGTAATAAATTTAAAATTGAGAAATCAAAATTTGCATTTATCACTTTTATTGTTCACTACAGTAGTTTTGATTTAACTGCCTTTTTCTTAAGTGCACATTTGCTATAACTGCACAAAATTTTGGGTTTCGTTTCTATTTTACAAAATTATGTACGCAATTGTCTTCTTTAAGTGCACTTTTTGTACCTGCGAATTTAAGATAACTGCCTCATATTTTTGGCACTTTTACATTATTTTCATAAAAAAGATCACCGTTAGCTGCCTCTTGTGTTTTGTGTCCTACTTTAGTCGTTTTTTAACCATAAACATCGCAAGATTTGGTGCAAGGCACAAAGTTATCATAATTAGCTTCATTTGCTTTCTTTATTTTCAGCCTGTATTGGTATACCTGCACATTAAGGCAGGAATCAATTTGACTTAGCTGCGTTTTTGGCTTACCTGCACAAAAATTCTTGCAAAAGTTGGTTGTGCAGCTAATACCCCATTCACATGAACGAGATTTCAGTTATCTTGATGATTATTGCAATATCTCATGTATTATGATTCTCCATACAAATTTTCTATCAATAATCACTTCAATTTGACAAGATAATTTATAAACCCCGTCAATTATCTCCTAAAAGTCAGGGTTTGAGAGGTGCTTTTTGAGTACTCAATACTTGTTTAGCTGAGTACTCGATACTACTCTACACTCTGTTTTTCATATTTCTTTTATAAAAGAGCTGTATTTACATATAGATGTATTTTCATGGCAAAATTATGCATATATTTGGAAAAATACAAGTTTGAATGTACTAAGGAGTTTCGTTTGGGCATTGAGTACTCGGACAAAAGAACACGGTACTGAATACTCAGTACCCAAATACTTAATACTTTTATAACTCTATAACATAAGAAATAAAAACAACACAAATAGAAAAAATAAATTTTAATTTTTAATAAAAATCAACAAAAATTAAACAAATTGTGCTTTAAAATGAAATTAACTATATATTTCATTGACAGTTGAGTTAAATATAGCTGCATTATCCTTCCGGGCAACAAATTGTATACAAACAGATCTTCAATAGCTTCGGTCTTCCTCCGACCAAAAAATCAAAAGTTTCATCTTTAAACTAGTCATCCCTGTTCGAAAAGTTAAATATTAAAGTTGTATTTTATCCAAAGTTAATAAGTATTTTATTCCGGCAGTGGAAAATATATGTTTTTTGAAATTTTTGGTTAGGTCGCAAATATTTTTTGTTTACAAAAATAACGAAACAGCTGTTAACGACATAATGAAAACCCCTTCAACCGTATGTGAACAGTTTTGATTATTTTCCAAATCTAATTGCTAAATCCCCTACAAAACTTGCTTGTGAATGGGGTATAAGTCAAAATTACTGTATATTGTTCTAGATGTCCGTCTATGAGGGATGAAATATTGTTTGGCTTCCTTTTTTTCTCCAGGTAGAAAGGGATGAAAATATAAAAGAACTGAAAGAAAATAAATACACTATATTTTAATATTCCCATAAATAAATGTATATTATATATTATAAAACTTACCTTATTATTTCAATAATTCAATAAAATATATAACCTTTTCCGTATTACGCGTCTTCACTCTTTAGCGTTGTTTTATGACTAAGATAAGAGAAAACATGTTCTTCTCATATTTTTTCACTAGAAATTTCTATACAAATGCTTCGTACACACATTCTTCTTTACTTCGTACACATACACACTTGAAAATTGAAGTATTTGTAACAAAATTCAAAATAACTGCATAACATAAATGTTACTACAATGTAGTGGTTTTTGAAGTTTGTTTAAAAAAATAACTGTCAAAATCATTAGAAATGTTTGCTCTAAGTAAATTAACTGCAATTGTACACGCAAAAAAAAAGGAGTAACATTTACAAAAATTAGAGTAAAAGTTTATAAAGTTCCGTGGTAGATATACAACTACATAAAATTAACGACAAATTTGTAAATACGCTTAGGTAAATTTTCAAAGAGATATATATGTAATTAAATCGAAGCCTTTGTTTAATATAACACAACACGCAAAGGAAAATTAACTTTTTTCTTTTAGTAAAAAAACATGGTTTATTTTTTAAATAAATAAAATTGCAAATTCTGTATTTTTATTTTAGTTTGTTTATTTTAATTAATTAATTAATTTTAATATTTTTCGTTGTCCTCAATTCCTCTGCTGTCGAACTGTAATTGTGTTTTGTGTTTACAAACCCTTTATTGCTCTATTCGTCATTTCCGTTCAATAACTGTAGGTATAATAATGTGGATGTATATGTGACCTTCTCCGAGAAAAGAGACCTAGTGTGTGAAAATGAAGTTTTAAATTAAACATTAAAATTTTAATGTTTTTCTCATTTTTATCGATTTTTCCAAGTTTTTGACACACTAGGTCCCTTTTCTCGGAGAAGGTTCAAATGACGGCAGGACCAAAAACGATACATATGAACTTTTTTTTAATTTTATTTTATTTTTCCAGACCACCTATTTATTGGTTTTGCCAGCGTTTTGCCAACGTTTTAAAATTTTGTTCCTCCAGTACTTTTCCGGCGATTTTTGAACAGCCGGTCCTTTTGTCTAATGATGTTATCATTTTGGGAATGGGAAAGCACTTTTTGTCAGTACTTATACCACCTGTTAAAGTGCTTTGCCACCGCTTTCCCGTTTGTATTTTTCTGACTGAGTAGTTATATAGTAGCTGTGTTCGGGTACTCAACATTGGGATCCCGCGGGATCCCAATTTTACCAAAAAGCGTTTTCTTACTACACAATTGGGTAAATGAGAGCTGTCATGAGAGAGTAATATTCTTGTTCTTCTTGCACGAGAAAGCCCAGACTTTTTTTTCGTGTAAATTTGGGTAAATTGTTTTAATCAGCTGTTATATCATCAGTTGGGTGCAACTAGTTCAATTGAACTCTTCACTGATTTGAACCAAAGACCTAGTTCACAACTAATAGCTCTTTTAGTTCAACCGATCATTTCATTCATTCAGAAAATATGTTTATGATTTACAAAAATTAGTATAATAGTTGCAAAAGCCTATCGGTGATTTTACAACTCCATAAAATTACAGACAATTTTGTGAAGACGCTTGTTTAAATGCGTTAAAGAATTAAATAAGTAAATAAATCGAAGCTTTTGTTTAATATTAAAATCTTTTCCAAATTTAATAAACTATGTATTCCTTTTTGTAAATAGAAATGCCTAAAAAAGAAATTTTTATTAAATTTTTGATTTAAAAAGGGGTTTAACTAGAAAAGCCATCTAGATTTTTACAACAAATTGAACAAGAACTAGAAAGAGCGCTCACCAAAACGAACTATAATGCACAAATCTATTGACATTTGTTTTTCGGGCTTCAAATGTGGTTTTTCGCGTTCGTTTACTTTTGTGCATTTTTGTTATTTCGGGAGAGTATTTCTTGTTAACACTCATTTTACCGAACTTTACCCAAAAAGTAAAGAAACAAAGCTAGTAACTCATTATTTTACATATGTTTTAAGTAATGCAGGAATTTTTTTTTTTTTTTGTCTTAATACTGGTATTTAGTTCAAAAAATAATGATACCTCTTCGCCGTTTCTTCGCTGGGATATTCATGCATTTTGAAATACTCCTTCTTGTTTTGGCTGGGATACTATAGTGTTATTTAAATTGAGTATTACAGAATGATTTACTGACTTATTTTGGGTGTGGTGTTTATAATCTTAATCTCCTTCTATAATATTCAAAATTCTATATTTTCAGTGGCCACATGAAAATGAAATTTATCCTCAGTATGATTCCTCAATGGGTCAATTCTTACAAACACTGCGATTGGAACCTTTAACAAAAGTTAACAATTTAGCACGAGGAACACAACTTAAGCTATTGGTTCGTTTGTCCAATCAACAGAAGGTCATATTTAAACCACAGTGGTATCCACGTGACATTGTTATCGATGGTCCGGTTTATGGTGGCAAAGATCGTCATATAGCCGAAGTTTATGCCTTTTATCTGGGAGCTGTTCTAGACTTTCGTTGGACACCTATAGTGGTCGGTAGAGTAGTCAATTTAAAAACGGATATTTACGAAAAAGGTGACAGCGAATTACAAAATACTATGACAATAACGGAGGCAGAAAATGGTACCCAAGAATATTGTCTATTTGGCAAGTGTCACTATTGCAATGAAGAGGAAACTGTGTGCGCCGATGAAAATAATAATATTGAAGGCGTATTAATATACATAATACCAGGACAATTGGCCAAGAGAAGATCGCCATGGCAGAGAACGTATAAAGAGGATAAACGGGCACCGTGGGAAGATGACATGAATTATTGCAAGTAAGTGGAAGATGGTATATTTTCAAAATTTTAATTACACTTTGAATTACGAAATTGTCTAATTCCCGATTTTGTTTAAATTTTGTTTAAATGCTTTTCTATAAATTCTTTATATTTGTATTATTGCAGAAGTTTAAAAGGTAAAATGGAGACTGAACGATTATTGGATCTAATAGATGTATCGATATTTGATTATTTAATACAAAACGGTGATCGGCATCATTATGAAACACGTGAGGAAAGAGTTGTTTTAATAGATAATGGCAAAGCCTTTGGTAATCCAAACAAAGATCATCTGGATATTTTAGCACCATTATACCAATGTTGCTTGTAAGTTATTTTATATCAATATCAGTTTTGTTCTGTATTATTTTTAAGTAAAAATTTCGCTCTTAATTTAAGTTTTCAATATCGCAATAATAATTTCAAAGCAATTTCATATCATATACAAGATAAATATTAATCCTTTTCAATACAAATTTATATCTTTGTAATTTTCATCATAGGCTCATATTGAGTTTATAGATTATTATTGATGTCCTCGTTAAGACATGTCCGTCTAACCCCCATTTAGTTTAAATTAAAGTACTCCACAATTCGACATTTTATGTAAAAATGTCATTATCAAAAATTTCATGCATTGCTACCCAGCAAAAACATGGTAATGACAGGTCATTACCATACGGATTACCAAGTAATGATAGGTCATTACCTTTTGCATTACTTTAAAATACAAAATAATGACTTACTGATAATAAGTTATACAAGTACTTATATATTCTTGCAAAGTAATCACTTACATGTAATTGATTAAATAAGTACTGATTTAGTCTTTTTTATATTAATATTTTATTTATTAAATTTTTTTCGAACATTTTTCCAATTGAATAGAAAATTTTCCGAGATAAAAAGTTATATTTTAAATATGACAACTATTTCGCAATGTGGGGTAACCACTTATTTCCTAACTTCTAAGTAACCACTTATTCTATCTTTGTGAGTAACCACTTATTCTTTCACTATGGGTAACTCGTTATCCGCACTTTTTTTGTAAGCGAGAGGGTAATGACCATCCATGAATTTTTGGCCATCGCGAACAAAAGTAATGTTGCGAGTAAATAGCCTGGTAAGTAGTGAAACCCTTTGTGTGCTACTTACTCGCTTAATTACTCGGTAATGTCTGTTTTTGCTGGGTATGTCATGTCAATTCAAACAAGGTGTTATGCCATTTTATGCTAATACAATCACACTGTCATAGCATATCATTGCAACTTAGCTAAGCTGTTGTTTGGTGTTGTGTTCAATACCATGTCTTTTAATGTTTTTTCTGCAAGATGTTTTTAATACTGTTTAATCCTGCCTTATATGAAAATATTGATTATTCTTTATTATTAAAAATTATATTATTTTTTAAACAAAGATTTTAAATCAAAGCCAATAAATAACAGAGCTCTACAAAATAGGGAAATATTTATAAGTCGCACAACTTTGCAGTGGATTTAGGATAAATAGGGGGTGCTGATTTCGAATCTACAAGCAGTTTATTCAAATTGGCTTTAGATTTTGCAGAATTCTCGATTTTACTTTTTTCCATTTTTCAACCGATTATATTAATTAAAAATTTATAATTTAGTAACTATAGCTCCAGAAAGAAAACCCTTTACACAGTTTAATCCCATGACCTATTTTTCAAACTTAAGTACCGAAAGTTTCACGTGAAAAAACTTTTATACACTTAAGTCTTTTTTATGCGGTAGATGCGTTCCAGAAAAAAACGCATAAAATAAATCCGCATAAAAAAGAACTCTACTTCCATACAAAAATGGGAGATGCATTGCGAATATTTCAAAAACCGCATAACTTTAAAATAAGGTGAGAAACTTGAACTAAAATCGCATAAAAAAATCTGTAGAATAAAAAATTTAAAAAAAAATATTCATTTAATTTTACTTTTCGCGCAATATAACACTCGTATTCATACAGTGCATACCAAAAAAAAATAATCTCCATACCTACTTGCATTCATATATGTCCACACTTGTGCATTAAAGAGAATACGATAGTATTCCCGAGAATTCTACGACAATTGTGAGCCAGAAATAACAGATTTTCTTGTTTGAGACTCATTCATATTAATTGCGCTTATTGAAGATTCCCCAAGTTTAAAATATTTTCCAATAGAGGCATATCTTTCACCATTTTCTATGCGATCTAAAATTACCATTTTTGTTTCTAACGAAATTACTGTCTTTTTTTCTTGGTTTTATCTAGAGTTTGCATTTAACCGCAGTTTTGCTTAACCGCGGTTACGGTTAAAATTGGTGCGGTTAATCGCGGTTAACGGTTAATCGCACTCATAACAAAACATTTTTAACTTACTTGATTAACACAAAATTAATTAATTGCTAAAATTACCAACGGCAAAATTATTAATATCCAAAGCAAAAACACAAAAAATTAAAAACGAGTAAAAAAAGTTGAAGCATGGCAACTATATGAGCTGAGGCATGGCAACTATATGATACCCTATATCAGTCTGATTGAAATTCTAAGTTGTCTAAGGACTTGTGGCAAATGACAGAAAATTAGCAAAATCCTGAGAAAATTTGATTTAACCTAATGTTAGGTGTATGTACAAGAAAATAGGAAATACAGTCCATATGGGCGATAGTTCCAAATATGGACCGATCCTATCTAGAATCAATTGGGCCCATTTGAGTTAGAATACTAAAATTTATTAAAATATCTTTGTATTTGCGACTTGCAGCGTGCGAACAAGTCAATTTTGGAGGGACCTTTATATGGGTACTATATCTAACTATGGACCGATATAAGTCGGTATACCAAATTTCATCACAGAATCTTAGTATTTCCGACCTGCGAACATACTCATTTTTAGGGGACCATTATACGAACATCAAGTCTAAACATGGACCGATTCTAAACAAAATCAATAGGCTGTGTCCATGGACCCATGTGAATCAGTGTACCCCATTTCATTAAAAAATCGTCGTATTTGCCAGCTGTAGCGTACGAACAAGCCAGTTTTGGGGAAAACTTTATATGGGCACTAGTTCTAAACGATTTTAACTAATCGTAGTGTATAAATAGAAGCCGAATTTGAGAAGAAATTTTTAACAAAAACCAATTGAATATAAGAAACTTTTGCAGATCCCTTTTCTAAAATAAATAATGACGAATGAATAAGAAGATTGTTTCTAATACTAAAATTCATATTTTTTTAGCAAAACAAATTGAAAAATTAAGTTTTATTTGTAAAATCAGTAGCATTTTCTTAAATTTTGCGCTTCACTCCAAAATAATTTAAATATTGCCCGACAATTTATTTAAGTTTTTATCATCGCTTAAAAACAGGTTCCAGATTAAACACAAAAACTAAAAAAAATTGTATTAAGTCTGATTTGCAAATTTAATGTGTTTATAACTTTTGAGGAAGGTTTATTCTTCTTTTTAACCTCAAACCTACTAAATTAGAATTAATAAAAATACATATTATTGACAATATTAATTGTATTTGGTCTATATGACGCGTTTGGAAAAACAACACTTTACTATAGAAAATAAAAATGCCCTGTTGGCTGTCCGTCTCCAATATACACAAATTGCCTGCACTTGTACGTACAAACCATACGTCAATGTGGCAATATTTGTGAAAAGGTGAAATGGAGGAAATAAGAAGATAAACAGAAAATCTGAAGTAGAATGTTTGTATATGTCTGTTTGATCACTTCTGAAATTATTCATATAGAGACAATCTGACAATAAAAATATAAACAAAAATACAATTTAATGGAAGATCACTGATGAAGCCTGTCCATAAAAAGGCAGAAACTAGATCTAGTCTGATTTGCAAATTTAATGTGTTTATAACTTTTGAGGAAGGTTTATTCTTCTTATTAACCTCAAACCTACTAAATTAGAATTAATAAAAATACATATTAATGACAATATTAATTGTATTTGGTCTATACGACGCGTTTGAAAAAACAACACTTTACTATAAAAAATAAAAATGCCCTATTGGCTGTCCGTCTCCAATATACACAAATTGCCTGCACTTGTACGTACAAACCATACGTCAATGTGGCAATATTTGTGAAAAGGTGACACGGAGGAAATAAGAAGATAAACAGAAAATCTGAAGTAGAATGTTTGTATATGTCTGTTTGATCACTTCTGAAATTATTGATATAGAGACAATCTGACAATAAAAATATAAACAATAATACAATTTAATGGAAGATCACTGATGAAGCCTGTCCATAAAAAGGCAGAAATCTACATCTACTTTGATTTGCAAATTTAATGTGTTTATAACTTTTGCGGAAGGTTTATTCTTCTTAATCTCAAACCTACTAAAAAAATTGTATTAATTTTTATAATTTTTAGACGAAGTTTCTTATTTTTTCGCAAAAATTTAAAAATTTCGATACTAAACTATTCACAAAAATCTGGTTTTAAATGTATAATAATTTAACCGTAACCGAACGGTGTTTACATGCAGTTACGGTTAATTAGTGCGGTTAACCGCGGTTTCGGTTGCGGTTAAAACCGAATTGCAAACTCTAGTTTTATCCATTTCTTTTACGAAAACCTTTAAAAAAATAAGACAAATTTTTTTTTTTATTTTAAATTAAGTAAAAAGTATTATAAAAGTTGTAAAAAAACGAAACGCAAGTCGATTTTAAAACCCCATAACTTCAAATCCGCATAAAAATAGACTTAAGTGTACTCCATATAAAAAAAATAATTTTTCACGACAATGAGTTTCAGTTCGGTTAGCATTTGTGGTACAGTTTAAAAAACGTAGTTTTACTTGAATGAAAGAAAATCGGGTTTTCATTGTTTAAAAAAAGTATCATAACTTTGTCAATTTTTAACCAATTTTAACAAATGAATGAATTTTTTTTTTGCTGAACGTAGGGGTCGCCATTTTACATTTTTCGTTATAGCTTCGGTATTTAAAGTCGGATTTTTTTGCCTCGAGAAGACCAGTGTTTTGCTATTAAGGAAAAATCCAGTGAAAAAAAATTTAAAAAGGCGACCCCTACGTTCGGCAACCAAAAAAATAAAAAAAAAATGTCTTCTGGGTTTATCGAAAAACTTCCTAAGCAAGTTTTTCGATAATTTGCGAGCTTTAATTTCTTGACATTAGGGTGGTATCAACTGATATTTGGTGGGTAAATACTAGAACGGGATACTTGAGGTCAAAAGTCCTTAGAGCAAAACATTGGTCCCCTCGAGAGAAAAACATCGATGTATCATACTTTAAGATCCGACTGTAAATGCGAGATATAACGAAAAATGTAAAATAGCGATCCCTACGTTCGGCAAAAAAAAATAAAAAAGTTTTTTTTGGAAACCTCCTTCCTTCCATATACATATAATTTAGATTTGAGGGTGAACGGCGATCTTTTTTTTTTTTGAAGTACGGTCTAATGTACATACACATATATTTGAAAAGACCAGACAAGTTTCATTTAAATACCGTCTAAAAATTCATAATCGGTTTAAAAATTACTGAGTTACAAATGTTTAAATGCGCCAATCACAAAAAATATTATTTTCCCCTTAAGCACCGTAAGTTGTTTTTCACGTGGAAAAATTTCACTCGAACTTTAAAGGCCTCGAATTGCAATTTAGTTTATAAAAATGAACATTTTTTTAATTTTATTACAAAGACAGAATCACAATAAACACAAAACGTCACTTTCTCCCAAGAAAAATAATAGCCTTTTTTTTAAATTAAATTTGTGTGAAAACAAACTCTATACAATTTTCACGTGAAACTCATTATCGTGAAAAATCATTATAAAAACTGTATAACAGTTTTTTCACGTGAAACTCAAACAACTTACGGTGCTTTATCTCGAAAATTATACCCTCAATTTGCAATTTAATATATACTCAGCTAGACCCACAACCTGCACTACACTCATAAAAAAGCCCGTACAAATACCAACGACTATATAATTAAAAGACTATCCAACTCTCCCTAGCTCTGTTAAATCACTCTCTTCTTAATTTATATCGAAAATTCAGCCATAAGAATTACACACGTGGTGGGTTATTATGTAATTCGATTTGAAACGGAAATGCTTTTGAACAGAATTTTCCCATTGAAAATCAAGTTCCAAAAAACAATTTTTAAAGGGGCAAAATATTGAAAACGTGTACGCGATAGTCTAGCATACACGTTTTCAATACTTTCCCCCATCAAAAACTGTTTTTTGGAGCTAGATTTTCAATGTGAAAATTCTGTTCGAAAGCATTTCCGTTTCGAATCGAATTACATAATAACCCCCCTGTATTTGCGGCAGCAGAATGTTCAATCAATTTGAAAATCATGGTCTGTTAAATTTAGGTAAGCTAAATTTTACATACTGCTACATACTAGAAAATTTGAGCTGAATTTTGCAGAAATTTTTCCTGATTTAACTACACATTTCTATTAAAATATTGCTTAAAATTTCGACTTCCGGGATCTGAACCTAGCCGGGCGCATATTTATTATTGGGAGTGTATGTGTTTCATAAGGATTTACTTATAGTTAGGTGAAGAGTGACGAATTTTTGTCCATTTTGCTTAGTTTATGAGGTAAAATCTGTTTTACGATTATATAATAAATGAAAGTTAAAATATAGCGCCATCTCTATGTCATATTGATAGCAGAGACACAAAAATATAATAATTAAGAAATAATTGTGGTTTAAATTAGAGATGAGCGATCCGGTGATTTTTGAATAACGCAGCTACCAGTGATCGTGATTTTTAAATCACCGTTCTTTTAAACAGTGACTGTGATCACGGGTTTGTAATAGAGATGGGCGATCCGGCGATTTTTCAGTAACATTATTCTCAGTGAATGTGATTTGCAAATCGTTGTTCTTTTAAACTGTGATCGTGATCACGGTTTTTCTATGGAAAAGACTGCGATTTTCTGATAAATAAACGAAATAATATTTATGGCGAGTTTTTAAGTTGTCAGTTAAACTTGGCATATTTAAACCGGACGAATTTTGTCAACCATTTCAAAGTTTATTAACAAACATTTGCCGGAAAATCTTTTTCTCGAGTATAATTTATTTCTTTATTGAAATAAAACAAAATAAACCACATTTTAAAAGCAGTATTCCAGTTACAAACTGCGTTACACTAAGTTTAAAGATAATCCACTTCCTAAAAACTGGGCCTTAAAAGAAGAATAGTTGCGACCGGTAACAAAGACATGATAGAAGGAGACATTTTATTCAGAAGAGTGTGAAAGCAATTCACTGTTATTGAAAAAAAAAAAAAAAAAACATGTATTACTGTGCACAATGAAGTTTGCAAGAAAGAATAGTAAAAAAATATTAAAAGAACGACATTCCGAGTAACTGCGACTTGAAATATTTGATCCCTGCCGTTACCAGTGATTTATCAATAACTGTGATTAAATCACCGGTATGAAAATATCGCTCATCTCTAGTTTAAATTAGCTGAAAATTTGTAAAGTTAAGAAACACAAACTGATAAAAATTAGCATTCAAAGTTAGTTCAATATGGATTAAAGTAGAGTTTGCTGTTCGGTTTTAATCGAAACCGAAACCGCGGTTTTTCAAGCCTCAAACCCGAAACCGAAAACCGACAAAAATAAGTCGGTTTTTAACAAATACTTTAACCAATTAAAATAATTAATTAAATTGCATATTATTGAATCTTGAATTTCGAAAAGACTCAGCTTCTATTTTACAAAATATTGTATTTAATTGTAATGAACATTTTCTACATTAAAAACTGCTTTAAAGAATTTTTTGATTTTGTTATTACGGATAACATAAACTGAAGCTTATAATTTAAGTAAAAAATTGCACCAAAAAGTCAAGTGGTTTAAGAGACATTCGTCCTTACTATCTAAAATTTTCAAATGTATATTTTAGTTAAAGTCGACTTTAGTTAAAATATTGGGTGGCAGTATGCCTTGACTTGATTTATTTTTGGAGAATTCTGATTGGTTAATTTATTTTCAACCAATCAAAATGTTTGAAAATATGAATATTTTTGTAGGGTTTTCATACACAAAATGAACAAAACCGTATGATTAAAAATAAAGTCGACTTTAAATTTAAAATACTCTTTTATAGTAAAGACCATTGAGTTTCGCATATTCAGTTACGATTTTCGCCGATTTTTCAAAAAGCCTTATTTCGTATTCCGCGAAATTTATAAAAATTTTAACTTTTTATTATTTTAAACAAATTGCTAAAATTTAAACTATAATTAATTGCCGCAAAAAGAAAAAAAATTCATTTATAACGGGTTTCCGCGTTTATTTCTTCTCCCGGAAAAGTTTCGAAATGGCGTTATTGCCTTTAAATATTCGAGTGAGAAATTCAATAGAATTCTAAAAGATATCTTGGATGTATTAAACTGTTTAATTTTTCTGCATATTTAATTATCATATATTTAGTTAGAATATTGTTATATTTAATTATTTTAAAACAATTCTATTAATATCACAAGATAACCGAAAAATAACCGAAACCGCGGTTTCTATAATTTTGAAAAACCGAAACCGCGGTTTCCAAATTTTTCGGTTTTTAGCAAACTCTAGATGAAAGTAATTGTTATGCTGAATTAGATTTACAAAAAATATTAGTTCAATCCTAAGTTTTTAGACAAAATAACAGAAAAATTATTTCAGTAGGATCAGAACGCGTCTAACAGACATTTGTACTAATTTTTTTTATGAGTGTAGCCACTTGAGAACTGTTTTAAAAAATTTTTTGTAGCATCCTGTAATAATAAGTTTAATTGCAAATAATGAGACATACAAATGATTCGAATGCATCATTAAGAACATATCGATACCATAGATTCAATACTCTATTAGGTTGTTCATAAGGGGTGTGCTATCTGTTGTATCGTTGTATCGTCCTAACAAAAAACAGAGTTGTTAAAATTTTTATTTGTGTTTAACAACGATTTTCTATTCAGTTTTCTATCGGTTAGCACACTCAAACATAGTACACTAAACATACGTAAAAATGTTGTATCGTGCTATTCTCAAATGTTGTATTTTTTCAATTTAATTTTTAACAACTCTGTTTTTTGTTAGGACTATACAACGATACAACAAATAGTACAACCCTTGTGAAAACCCTTTATATCTGCAAAAATACAATTGTTCAGGAGAGCAATAAAACTACTATTATTTAAAAATTGTAACTTATTCCTATATATACTTATTTTGAAATTATTTGCGTTATTTACGTTGCTAATGCAGATATAGAGTTCTGAAATAAAATGTTTATATAATTTTATAATACTAGCAGATATGTAGTTTTGATAAATATAAAAAATATGCATTATTAGGAACAAATGACAATGTAAATTTCTCTATACTTTTTGTGGAAAACAATATTATGTGCCTCCAAACATCAACGAACACTGAATTGTTAATCAGGTATGGAAAAGTCTCATTTTATTGAAATTAATAATCCAAGAACTATCCCAGTAGCAAAAAATACTAGTTTAGAACCAGTTATGTACTAGTTTACTTAAACCAGACAACTAGTACGAGTTCTACCGCCTCTCCATACAAACAACTGTAGAATTTAACATGGAGATGTCATAGGGATGGGGGCTATTGTCGCCAAACTCCCACTTTGGTACTAGTTGCAGAACTAGTTTGGAAATTACAATTTATGGACGAAAAATAGGGAGCGAAACTGGTACAAATATGACACTCGGGGGACCAGTTCCGAAGTGACTCTTTGGAAATAGTACTGTACCAGTTGGTTGCTATCTGAATTACGATATATAGATACAAAACAGTTTTTTTCCTTTGATAAAACGCAGATTAGACCGATAGTTTCTTCTTACTGATATAATTATATCCATTTACCAAATGAAATTTAAAATATTTTGTGTTTATGATTCCTAATCACAATAAAACATTTTAGTAATTATTTGCAAACTCAGAATGTATTATTGAAAACAAGTGTAACCAAAACTAGTATTTCAAAACTCTTTAAATACGAGTTTTTTGCATAGTTTCAATGAAACTATTAAGTACACAAATTGTTAAAGATTATTGTTTTAGGAAGAAAAACAAGAAGCTGTACTGGTACTTATAATAAATTTACTAAACTAGTTCTGGATTGACTCTTTGGCACCAGTACTGTACCAGTTGATTTACACCTCAATTCAATTCACAATAAAAAAATTTAAGTTTAATAATTTCAAATCTAATATTTTAATGCAGGTAATTTGTTTAAACACTCTCTACCTAGATCGTATTTAACTAGTACACAACTGGTTCAAAATGTTTATTTTGAGAACTAGTTATGTAATGACTAGTCAAAAAACTAGTACATTTTAGAACTAGTTCAACCATTTGCTAGTGGGATTATATCCATATCTTATTCCAAAAATTAATGGTTAGTTTGGAAAAAAAATTGGGAAAAAAAATTTTCCAAAAACGAAAAAGTTTGCATTATTATATTCGTTTGCAAAATGTTAATCGCTGATTAAGTTTCTTAATTCTTTTTCTGCGGCATAAATCCTTTTATTCACAATCCACCATTATTTTGAATTTTTTCAATGCGGTGTATTTTAATCCATAATCCAAGACTATTACACTCATATCTTGCCCAAAGTTTGGTGGTTAGTTTGCAAAAAAAAAAATGCGAAAAAAATTTTACAACAATATATTCGTTTGCAGAATGTCAATAGTTGATTAGCTCTTCTAAGCCATTTTCTACGCTTTTTCGCATTCCGCCGTTATTTAGCAATTTTTTAAGTGCGATTTTTTAAAATTTATAATTTAGGGATTGCAAAAAAAATCACGAAAAAAATTACAAAAACGAAAATGTTTGTATTCATATATTACTTTACAAAATGTAAATCGCTAACTTAGATCTTTAATACAAATTTTGTACCATAGAGACTTTTTTCGCGTTCCGCTTTTATTTTGAAAATTTTCGAGTGCGGTTTTTTTTAATTTATAATCTAGGGACTATAATACACATTTCATAAAACAAAGTTTGTGGGTTAGTTGCAAAAAAGAAAAACTCGCGAAAAATAAAATTTGCAAAAAACAAAATTTTTCCATCAATATATTTGTTTGCAGAATGTAAATCGCTGATTAATTTTTTAATTAATTTTTTGTCCCATAAAGCCTTTTCGCCCTTTTCCGCGATTATTTTGCAATTTTTTAAGTGTGGTTTTTTTAAATCTTTAATATAATATATAATACCAATTTCCACACCAAAGTTTGGTTCTTAGTTTGCAAAAAAGAAATCGCGAAAATATTTTGCAAAAAGGAAAATTGCATTATTATATTCGTTTGCAGAATCTTAATCGCCGATTGAGCTTTTAAATTATTTTTTTCTACCATAAAATTTTTTTTAGCGTTCCGATATTATTTTGCAATTTTTTAAGTGCGGTTTTTTTTTTAATTTGTAATCTAGGGACTGTAATGCACATCTCCTAAAATAAAGTTTGGTGATCAGTTGCAAAAAATAAAAAATATTTCCGAAAAAATATATTCTCAAAAACCTTTTATGTGTACCTTATAGAATTCAAATAATTTAAATTTATATGCAGATATAGACTTCTGTATTTGAAAATAAATTTGTTTGTAGATATGGGAAAATGTGAAATGTTCAAAAAAGTGGCAAAGATTGGGTATTTTGCTTCCAAATTAATATCATATATGGATATAATATCAACAATGATTTTTGCCATCAAAAACTCATTTTGGCCAAAATTGCAGATACAGAATATTGAATATAGGGTCTCGATATACTGCATATGTCGGATGTGTTAACATGTTCATTTTCTATGTCCATGTACACTCAAAAAAATAAGTTAGTACAAAAGATAGTAAAACGTCTTGTATATCAAGTGTACTAGTTTTCAGCAATTTTTTTTTTGTTGAAATTCCGTTTTCAGCAAAAGTTTTAGTTATATTTTTTTAGCACTAAACTAGATGTAGATGTCGCAGCTTGTCTGGATGTAGTACAGACAACGGAAATGAAAAAAAAAAAGAAAAACAACTCTACACAATTTCTATATTTAAATTTTCAACAAATAAAATAACTAAAGTAAAATTTCGCTACAAGTTTTTTGAGTTTTTTCAGTCTACTAATATTTAGCAAAAAGTTTTGTAATTTTAGCAAGGATTTTTTTCATTTGCAATCGACTAAGTTGTAGAAAAACTTTTGCTGAAGATTACTATTTTTTGGTAAAAATCAGCTCGTTGATTTTCAGCAAACCTTTTGCTGAAATTACCAACTTTTTTGCAAGCACGCTCCTGACTAAAAATTTACTGACACAGCAACATTTTTGCTGAATTTACTGACTTTTTTTTGAGTGTATGCAAAATCACTGTTAAAACTATGCATAGATTTGATTTTAATTTATTCGACAGTGTCTTTATATGTTATTGCCACACATGTATGAGCGGCATAGCATGACTTAACACTCGCATGATGTGACACATGTCGGTATGTTATATAGTTCAACAATTGCAGGCCTTTAGTTTAAATGTTATACGAATTTTTTAAAACGGCAATTTTAGACAGTTGCCTTCTTATCTGGAAATATCAAGGTTGGTTACCGAAACGAATAATGGTAAGGGTAACTGTAACGGTATTGAATTATGTTAAAAACATATAAAAACAAGTAAAAACTTGACATATATTTAATTTTACGTGTTAAAAATACAGATTATATGCTTTAAATTCAATACTGGTAGTTTTAGTAACTAAAATTATTATCCATAAATTTTTTGTAGAAAAAAAAAACTGAAGATTATTACAAAAAAGTCAAAAAATTTACATTTTTATATAAATTAATAAATACCGGTAACTACCATTGAAAATAACGGTATCGGTAACGATAACGGTATCTGGAAATTTTTTAGAGGTATTGGTAACGATAACGGTATTCAATTTGAAACGGTATTTTAGCGATAACGGTATTATAAAGATACTGGTAACCAACCTTGGGAAATATTAACATAAGTGTGAAATTACTTTTAGTAATTATTATTGTTCTTATTAAGACGCATTTTTAAAGAAACCTCTTTTCAAAATTCCATTGAATGCAAAAGTTGTAACAAATTTTCATTATAAAAATTTTCTAAAAAAACGATATTCGACCTCAGCGATTATGCACAACCGGATAGCATACCAGCACTGGTGCTGGTATGAACGCGGCTAACAACACTGAAAATTAACGCCCAATGGTAATATGCTCTGCGCACTCGAAGGTGATGAAGAGTGTGGGTAATTACCACCTTATAATTTATGTAGAGTTAAAACAAAAAATGTTGCTGTGTTAACAAATTTTGTTTGCTGAAAATCAAGGAGCTGATTTTTACCAAAAAATAGTAATCTCAGCAAAATTTTTGCTAACACTTAATCAATTGCAAATGAAAAAAATCCTTGTTAAAATCACTAAACATTTTGCTGAATATAAGCAAACTGAAAAAAGCTCAAAAAATTTTTAGAGAAATTTTACTTTAGTTAATTCACTTGCTGAAAATTTGAATAAAGAAATTGTGTAGGGTTGTTTTTTTATTATCATTTCCTTTGTCTGTACACTCATAGAAAAAAGTTTGTAGAAAAGTTAGTAAAACTGTTAGTACTTCAACTTAACAAATTTTTAACTAATTTTTAGTTAAAATTTAATTTTTAGTTAATTTTTTTGCTACCTCCACATTACTAACTTACAGATTTTTTTGCTATTTTATTTTGCTGAATTTAGTTACTAATTTTTAACAATAAATTTGCTAACTTTACAGTATTTTGCTGAATTTTAGTTACTAATTTTTAACAGAAGATTTGCTAATTTTACAAATTTTTTGTAAACTAAACCACCAATTTTGGAGCGCTTATAAACAGAATGTTAAATGACTCATAAAAATTACTGCATATTTTTAACTCGCCAAAAATAATGCAAAAATTTTTTAAATAAAGCTAAATTGAAATGGTTGAAAATTTGTCCTACTCATAAAATATCTAAATTATTAAAATTTATAAGAAAAGTTTCGATTTATCGTAATACATTAATTTTCAAAGATCAAGGTTTATTTTGGACGAACCATTTTAATATGAAAATTGTGATTAAAAGTATCTCTGGGGAGCAAGTGGAGTGGCGATGACCCTAATTTTTTCCCTAATATTGTACTTTTTAAGCTTATTTAAAGAATACGATATTTTTAATCGGCCACACATTCTTTCCTGTGGATGAAGCTTTAGAGGTGAAAATGGAAACTCAAATAAATTCGGAAGTACATATCCGATCAGCAAACAATGAAAATCAAAGAAGGGTCTCTAAAATACATTTTCCCAATCAGAAAAATACAAACGGGAAAGAAGTGGTAAAGCACTTTAATAGGTGGTACAAGTACTGGCAAAAAGTGCTTTCCCATAGACAAAAGGACCGGCTGTTGCAAAAAAAAAACACTGGCAAAACTAATAAATAGGTGGTCTGGAAATATATTTTCCAAAATAAAATTTAAAAAAGTTCATATGTATTTTTTTGGTCCTGCCGTGATTTGAACCCAGGGCGTCAATGTGGCAGACGATTGCTCTACCCAATGAGCTAACGAGACATATAATATATATTTGATGGCTAAACACATAAATGTGCTGTACTGTGCCAAAAGGCTAGTACTGGCAAACAATTTTTTGTAACTAATGTGCCAGCGTTGGGACGGCAAAAGAAAAGTTGGTGTTGAAGGAGCTTTCCCACAAACAAAAAATTGATTTTATATTAATTTTAAATTAAAAAAAAATTAAAAAAAAAAAATTTCCTTGCAACCGGATTTGAACTCGGAACCTTCTGACTACAAACCTTTTTTAACAAAGCGTCAGCATTTGTATAAAATCATGGGTCTACCAGTGAATTGATTTTTATACCACTGGTAGCATTGGCTAGGTAGCACTGGATAACCACTGGTTGCAAACCCTGGCAGATCACTCTAAGCCAATTCTATTTCAGTGGTTTTTTTTATAAACCCCGACATTTTTGTAAAACAAATACTGGCAAAACGTTTTTTGCAAACGCTGGCAAAGCGTCCCAAATGAGAGTTCTGCCAGTCATTTATTTTTAACACCGTGGTTACCCAGTGGTATGCCAGTGCTTGATTTTTTGTACCACTGGCGATTTCTGACTGGGTTGTTATGGTTAACATATTATTGTCTATAAATGTTACCACTTTTACAAAAAGCCATTCTTGAGAAATTTTCATTGGCATTGAATTATCATTGGCATTACTTTATCTCAATGTCAATGCCAACAAATTTCATCACCATTCAATGCCAATGAAATTTTTTTCAATTTGCAATGATGAAAACAATGGTATTGAAATGTAAACATAATTGAAGAAAAAGCATTGTAATATAAAAAAAATATAAGAAATACGCGAATTTTTAATTTTTTTTCTTAATTTATTCTTTTATTAAAACATGAAAACAAATACTTCTTTCATCAATTATAAATGGGCATTTAGACATTGAACAATGCCAATTGAAAAAATTTCAATTAATTGACACATTCAATAAACTGGTCCGAAGTATGCTTTTAAATACACATTTTTTATTTATTAATTTTCATTTCATTTCATTAAACTGGTCCGAAGTATGCTTTTAAATACACATTTATTTTTTATTTATTAATTTTCATTTCATTTGCTCCTTTTTTTACCTTTTTCCAGTCCACTAGTAATCTTCCAAAGTTTTGTTGATTTCGGAAAATTTTTGCAAAAATTCTCTAAATTTAACAGTTTTTTTTTTGCTATTTTTATTAAACTACTATTCAGCAATTTTTTTTTACTAATTTTAGCAGGTTAAATTGTTATTTGCAATTAACAACAATTTAGCTCAAATATTACTAAAATTCTGTAAATTTAACAGTTTTTTTTTGCTGTTTTCATTTTATTAATATTTAGCAAACTGATTCTGCTAATATTAGCAGTTTTTTCTGCAGCATCATTTTTAACTAATTTTTAGTAACTTTTTCTGCTATTTTTACGGACTTATTTGTATGAGTGTACTACATCAAGTACATCGTCACAATTTTTGTCGAAAAATCAATTAGTAAAATCTTAGTTCAAAATTACTTTAGTGCCAAAAAAAATATAACTAAAACTTTAGCTTAAAACGGAATTTCAGGAAAAAAAATTGCTGAAAACTAGTACACTTGATATACGAGATGTTTTACTAATTTTCCTACTAACTTATTTTTTTGAGTGTACAAGTATTTCCACTTCGTCAAAGCTAATTGCTGTTAGTATCTGTAATGACTTCCGTCGATTTATTTCGAGCTTTCTCTGATATCGCTCTATACATGTTGTTATAGATGGGATCCGCAAGTTTCTGTTCTTTCTCATTCTCTTTTACTCATGTTTCTTAATGACCTTCTTGATCAAACTTTTAACCCTATCTACTCTTTCGTAGATGACAGCAACATTTGTCATTTATTTTCCTTTAATCATAGCATATACCTGAGCGCTCAGACTGAGAGGTTAGTGATCAGGTCGTTCAGCAGATAGTTGTAGAACTGTTAACTATAAAAAGTATTTGCTGATTGCAACCAATATCAAACTTACAGCACTTGCTGTCCTACACACAAAAAATTCCTGTAGGGAAGACGATGAAAGCGTACACGCAGAAAAACCGGAAGTCTGTAAGGGCTACTGAAAATGTTGCTGTTATTACGGGAAATTTAACTGTTCTGAGCTAATCTGAAGTACAACAAAATTAGTAGAAAAAGTTAGTAGCCGCTACTAAATTTTAGCAAAATTGTTGTAAACTTCAATTCAAAATCGATTTGCTAAAATCAGTTAAAAATTTACTAAATATCAATAATTTTAGTACAATGAAATTAATATAAATAATTAGTAGACCCTACTAATTGTCAGTAAATTGTTGTGAACTGCAATTTAAAATCAATCTGCTGAAATTAGCAAAAAAGTATACTAAAAAATAAAAAAAAACTGTAAATTCTAAAAAAAAATTAAATCGGATTTAATAAAAAAAAAATCCTTCGGTTGTAAAAAATGTATAATTACTTCACCGTTCTTGCAATTTTAAGTAAAAATTGCAACCAGTTCTCCAGTGATACCATTGGAGATACAATAAAATTTTCATAACTTTATTTCCAAACTAGGAATAAATCAATAGTAACAAATATAAACTAAACAAGAATTGATAATATATTTAGCATGGATGGTAACCGAAACGATGCGGTTATCGGTAAGGGTAACGCTATTTTAGATTATTTCGGTAACGGTATTTTAAGGGTAACGCTATTTCATTTATTTCGGTATCGGTATTTTAAGGATAACGGTTTTTCAGTTATTTCGGTAATGGTATTTTAAGGATAACGGTGTTTTGATTATTTCGGTAACGGTATTTTAAGGATAACGGTATTGTAGTTATTTCGGTAAAGTCATTTTAAGGGTAACGGAAGTCATTTATTTTGGTGCATTCCGCAATTTTTTTTACAAAAAACAAACGAGATTAAAACAGAACCCATTTACCAACTTAATGTACGAAAAATACTCAATAACCACGTGCAATTACCAAAAGTTGAATTTTAAACATAACGGTTTTTTAAGGGTAACGGTACTTCATTTATTTCGGTAACGGTATTTTAAGGATAACGGTATTTCAGTTATATCGGTAACGGTATTTTAAGGATAACGGTATTTTAGGGGTAACGATAGTCAGTTGAAAGGGTTTTGAATCGATAACGGTATTTTAGCGGTATTGCCTGCCAACCCTAATATTTAGTTAACCTGTGGTGTTGTTGTTTTTCAAATTTTGTTTGGCTTAAGGTCATTGGTTTTTGAAAAGTTTTTTTAAATAAATAAAACAAAAGTAGTACATTGAAAGATGACAAAGCAAATTGTGGAAATTTTTTTGTTGTTGTTTTTGTTTTTTCTTTGATATTTTAAATGTTTAATAACGCTTCTAGACGAGAAGAAGAAATTCTCATTGAGTTTGTAATTTAACTTAACAAATATTTCCAGAAATTCTGAAAACCTCGTCCCCTAACGATTTCCTTAGGCAAGAATGAAATCCGGATAGGGACATGCCTACAACGGATTATTTTTCACATTTTGTTAAATAAGTTTGGGATTTTAGCATATTTAATTCCTTTAATGCAATTAATGCATATCCCGATAAAATAAAATTGGAAAAAACTAATGTGTGGCAACATTTGTCAAAAGGAGACAAAGAGGAGATAAGAAAATAAACAAAGAAAATTTAAAGTAGAATGTTTGTATGTCTGCTTGATCACTTCTGAGAGCAAAAAACAATAACAGAAAGCTGAATAGGAAAGAAAAACTATGAATTAGCCACACTATGAGCAAGGCCTTACGTGGGTTAGATGGCTAAGCTGTCAAACTCTAGTATAGTTACGTTTGTAATGTGGGAATGCATGGGTTCGATTCCTACAGCCGACAGGTTGTTGAAAAAATTATCATATAGAGACAATCTGACAATAAAATATAAACAATAATACAATTTAATGGAAAATCACTGATGACGCCTGTCCAAAAGAAAAAGGCAGAAACCAGATCTAGTCTGATTTGCAGATTAATAATGTGTTTATAACTTTGAAAAAATGTTTATTCTTCTTCTTAACCTCAAACCTACATAACTAATATGCAAGTGCTTGTGCAAATTTAAATGTTACTGACACTTCAGAAAACATTGTTTTCTATTGTTGTTTATACATGAACGGATGTCACTACATTGCTAGATCTATCAAAACAACAGAGTAGTACATTGGAAGATGACAAAGCAAATTGTGGAAAAATTTTTGTTGTTTTTTCTTTGATATTTTAAATGTTTAATAATGCTTCTAGACGAGAACAAGAAATTCTCATTGAGTTTGTAATTTAACTTAACAAAATTTTCTGAGTATTATTTCCAAACTAAGAATATATAAATAGTAACAAATATAAACTAAACAAGAATTGTAAAAAATCAAAAACAATTTTTTTAAATTAGTATGTTTTTCTGTTAAATTTAGCACTTGGTTTTGAAAAATTAGTAAAATATTTTGCTGAAATCAGCAGCGTGAATTAGTAAAAAAATCCGTAATTTGTAATATGAGAATAGCAAAAATGATTACTAAAAAAAATTGTACTAAAAATCAGTATAAAAATAGTAAAGTGCGATTGGAAACTGTTTACAAATTTTTTTACTAACTTTTTTATCTGAGTGTTCCAATGTTTCGATCAAAAGTTTCTTGATCATCTTCTGGGATCTGATAGAAATACAAAAATACACAGTTAGGTTCTTAAAATTCTAAAAAATCGACGAATTCTTGTAAATAAAGTTTCCTTAAGTATCAAATACGAAAATAAAAAGTGTCGTTTTGAGTTAGTATCAATAGTTTCCATTGTGCAACGAATTTTACGAATTTAGTGGTACATATATTAAATTAAAGGTGAATTATTTGTCTTTTAATTTATTTTATGTATAAAACCAATATATTATGCACACATTTTTTTTTATAAAAGGTAAATATGAAATGAAAAATTTATCCTGAATTTAACTAAACCCGCTATAACTTAAAAGCTGTGTGGGCGAAATTGAAAGGTAATAGCCTAGGGCAAGGAATTTCATGCAAATGCATGTTTTTTCTCGATAGTCCAAAACTAATATGGACTAAATATTTATCCGAATCATCAAATTTAGAACAAAATGGCATCGATTTGTATTTGCATATTTTTGCATATTTTGTCATAAATGCATGTTTTTGTATATTTTGACTTTAAATGCATATTTGGTGCCTTTTTAATGCATATTTTGTGTTTTTTAATTCAAATTTGTGCATTTTTTCATTTTTAGGACCATTTTTTATTTTGTAAAAAAATATAAAAAATTGATACGTTTTCATATTTTGATTCAGTCAAAATAAACATTCTTAAAACCTTATTGACCTATGGGAAATCTTCGAGTTCCGCATATGTTTGCAAAATGACTAACTTAAATACATTTTTAAGTTTTAGAGTGCATTATTTTTGCAAAAATAATAGTTTTTAGTGCATATTTCTTATATTTTTAATGCATATTTTTCTTTTTTAACCGCATATTTTAGGCGCATATTTTCCATTTTTAAGTGCATGTAATTCCTTGCCCTAGTAATAGCTTTAAATAGGTATATATTGTTATACTAATAAAATGTATCTTCTGTGTACAATCTTACACTATTTTTTGGGATATGCTTATTTTAAATTTGGATTAAGATTTGTTCGGAGATCATAATTACATTTGATCGTGCTGCGCCATCTTCTACTCATCATGGCGTGTCAAAATTTGGCCGAGGCATTACGAACAAACAACGTTGGGTTACACGCTATACTTGTTATTTTGCAATATGATTTTGGGCCACCCCAACAGTGTCAACATTTTCATATTTTAACCCTGTAGACAGGGACATGTTTGCATAGACAAATAGGATTTTAAAACTTATACGTAAGATTGGGCCTCTAAAAAAATAGGTGCCTCTTATTTTTTTTTAAATTTATTAAAATCGGAGTGAACCGATTTGAATACCTTCCTTGTAAATATTTCTATAAACACCTCCCAAAGAACTTATTGACATATTTTAGGAATTTATACAAATTTTTGTGCACACAATACACTTATTAGCTTTTCATTATGTTAAAATTTAACTGTTCCCTCATTCTCTTTTGCAGATTACGTGCTTCGACCTGGGAACGTTTACAAGTATTTTCTGGCGGTGTTCTCACAGAACTTATTGATCGTTTAACTAAATCTGATGCTCTGTATCCCTTAATAATCGATAAACATAAACGTGGCGTTGAACGTAGACTTTTAGTCATCTTTGCTGTGGTCGAGTATTGTATGGATCGTGAAGGTGAAAAAATGTTTAAGAATTTATAAATTTACCTCTTTCCCTCCTGCCTCTAGCTAGCCAATAACATATCATTATTATATAAGAAATGAAAAAGACAATTATATTACTTTACATTTATAGGTTGTAAAAATTTGCTATCTTTATTTGTTATTATTTTTTTAATAATTTAAGTAGTTAATTTAATAATTTAAGTAGTTAAAAAGTTATTGTATATAGATGTTAAATTATTTTATGCGATGGTATCAACAATTTTATAAATCCTTCATCGCAGCAAATTAAAATATTGATGCCTTGAAAAAGTTTGAAGTCTGTGCAAATAAATCGATTTTTTTAATTTGTAGAAAAGTGTATTTATTGCAGAGTAATGTATTTATTACGATAACTTTTGTAAATGGAAACTGTTTTGCTTGAAATTTAGCAAGAAGAGTTTTTAGAGGTGACCCCATATTATACTAAAAGTTGGACTTTGGAGACAACTTGGATAACTATTTTTCCATATAAAATTTTTGAAAAATCGTGATTTTAACGTATAGGCTGCTATAGATGAATACATTTTTTTGTTAAAATATTTTCCTTTTAATTGCTTTACTAAGTCATAACATTTATTAAGGTCGATTTTGCTTTCAGATAAAACCGTAAAAATCCATATAAAACGTGGTTTTAATATCAAGTTTTGTGCATCAAATATTAACACTAAATATGAAAACAAGTCCTGTGTCTGCATTTCACCACATAAAATGAATATTGATTACATTTGAAAATGTTTGTATATAAAAAGCTAAATGAAAAACCGCTAAACTTTAAAGGCATTTCGCGAAGAAAGTACGCAATTGTAATCAGCATGTCCGTAATATATAGAGTTGATGGTCAGGACTCTATTAATTTTTAAAATTTAAGATTTTGTCATCCTGTTACATGTCCGTATTCGGTTCATGAACCACTTCGTACACATAGTTTATGATTTAAGGAAGCGAGGAATCGCGATTTCAAACATGCTGAACTTTTTAGCTCCAGAAAATGTTCCAGGCAATCACAGAATGAAGGGGGGATAGGGAAATTCCCCCTCAGCAAAATCGAAAAGAAAAAAAGGAAACAGAAAAGCAAAAAAAGAAAAGAAAAAAAGGAGAGGAAAAAAGAAGAGAAAAAAGGATAATGGAAAAAAATGATAAAGCGAAAAAAATAAAAATTTGTTATGTACATACAGTGCACAAAGAAAAAAGTTGGACACATTATATATTAAAATGAAACGAGCTGCAATCAATATAAAAGACAAAAAATGAAAAAAGGTATTGAAAAGCATAAAATTACTGTTAATTTTACCCAGGAGTATGGCATCATAAAAAAAAAATAAGTTATAAAAATATCGTTTTCGCTAGATGGCACTTTATTAAAAAAAACTGACAATTTTCTTTTTTATTTAAATTTAAATAAAAACAAACAACAAAGCAAAGAAACAAACGGATATCTCAAATTTTATTATTTGAGTGTATTCCGCGTTGTTTTTTCCTTATTTTGAACAGTTTTTAGCAGTTTTTGAGATTTTAAATATAGGCTCAACTGATACTAATTTTAGCGCCCTCTACCGGTGAGTAGTGTAAGCTTTGATTTTCTATCTCTATAATTAATAGTCTCTGATTTTACGTACAATGTGCTTATGTTGTTGTAAAAAGAAATTCAAATAACATGGTTGTGATTTGAATTTCAATTTGAAAATTCAAAGTGTCCAACTTTTTTCTTTGTACACTGTATAATTTTAGATGAAACAAAAATTTTTCAGTAGTGTTGTTTTTACAAATTTTTTTTGCGGATTTTATCAAGGTAATTTGTTATTTTTAATTAACTAAAAGTTAACTTAAATTTAACTAAAATTTTGTAGATTTAGCAGTTTTATTTCTCTTGTTCTTATCTTACTAGTATTTAAAAAAAAAATCTGCTAATATCAGCAGTTTTTTTGCAAGGTAATTTTTAATTACATAATTTTTAGTAGCTTTTTCTCCTATTTTTACATCTTTATTTCTTTCTATGAGTGTATTATTTTTTATAAAAAAATAGCACTTTAAAAAAAACAACTGTACATATTTTTCCAATATGTTATATATTTTTGTTAATAAAAAATGAAAGGAAGACAACAATTTACGGGACAAGACTGCTAAAGGTCAGCTATCATGTATAAGAAGCGATAGCACAGGGGGTAGAGCGTCTGCTTGAAATGACAACAAGTCTGGGTTCAAACCCCACACGCTGCATGATGATTTTCTTTTTTTTTTTAAGTTAAATTAAAATAAAAAGAAGTGAAAAAGAACTTCCTTATCATTGGTTCAATTATACATAATTTGTTTTTAAAACGAACAACTTCCTTCCTATGACAAGCCAATGTGAAATTCATCGGTGAAAACACCGAAAAAGAACAACTCCCTATTCAACAGTTGCAATGCTTTAACTACTACTTTTTTCCTAAATTTTTTTCCCTGGGGCCTTGCTTATAGTGTGACTAATCAATTTTTTCTTTATTTTCATTTAACCAGTCGTCATTCAAAAAACTTTAATAGACATTTTAACAAATTCGTTTATAAAACTGATAATATTGATTATAAAACAATTGAAGGGATTAGTGTAAAAACATGATAAGCCACATGATTTCAAAAACTGATTCTATGTGGTCATTGTATTACCTAATACCGTAAAAACATCCACTGAAAATATCTAAGCCATATTGCAATAAATTTCGGATCTAGCGTAAAAGCTACTTTTTACAATTCGATTTTATTGTGAAAATTTTCTATTCAAAGAGATGATAAGCCATACTTATAAACTACACCTCTAAACAAAAAGATGAATTCTGAGGAAAATATAAGCGGAAATAAAGATTTTTGTGAAGATAATGATGGTAGTATGGTGGACAAAGGTTTTCTTATCAAGTTATTGATGAAATTTTTAAAGATATTTTTATTTTGAAAAATCGTAGCTCCTTTTCAGGAATATCATACTTAGGATACTTGTACTCAGAATTTATGAAAAACTACTATAAGATATCCGTTGCTGGACCACTAGATGCCATTGAAAAGCATTATTTCAAAAATGTGGATTATCAGGTTATTGCGGAACTATTATTAGAGATTCCTCTATTTTGAGGGAAATGTAGATTTGTTGTAGTACTGTAAAAATTAAGACACTTGTGATAAGTGCTATGTTAAAACCTCTAGAACAAATTCGTCGCTTTAAGAATGGAAGATAGTGCAAACCATTATTTTAAAATTATGTGGCTTATCAAATTATTGCAGAAATTTTATTAAGAATTTTTCTATTTTGAAGAAAAGGTTGGTGTTTGCTGGACTTTCATAGACTACATACTTGTAGAAAGTGCTAAGGAAAGATATCTATATAGTAGTTTACTATTTTACTTCATCTGCTAATTTTCTCGTTCAATTTGATGTTGATTAAAGTATTTATTTCGTATTAGTAAAAAATACATCTGAACAAATATTCTATCAAAAAATAGAAACAAGTAAACGGCAATTCTTAAAAAACGCAGAATATAATAAAAATCCGCGGGATATATGGTGGAAGACCTACTCTATCTCTCATAAAATGTATATAGAGTATGAAAATCCTGCAAAACACCTAAAATTTCTTCAAAATAAAAAATTCTTGAATAAAGTTTCTGCAATAACTTGATAAGCCACTGTTGTTATAAGAAACTATAAAGAACAGCGAATTTTATTAAAACATGAACCGTTCATTACATAGTGATATAAACTTACTGACTACTTGGTATAAATAGGTTATTCAAGTATTCACAACAGCCACACTATTTTAATAAAACGATTTTTACTGTCTTCTAGTCTTCCAGCGAGGAATATATGGTACAAGACTTACTTTATCACTCATAAAATGTATATAGAGTATGAAAATCCTGCAAAACACCTAAAATTTATTCAAAATAAAAAAATCTTGAATAAAGTTTCTGCAATCACTTGATAACCCACACTATTTTAATAAAACGATATTTACTGTCTTCTAGTCTTCCAGCGAGGAATATATGCACTCTGAAAAAAAAACGGTCTGTCCCAAACATATTTTTCCTGGTAATATATATATATATTATATATATTTGGAGAAATTGTTAAACATATTCGCCGTGTTTTTACTAGAAACAATATATATTTGGATTAGGGTTTTTCTTTTCCCGGACTTTTTCATTTCCCGGGACAGCGGGATTTTTTTCTGAATTTCCCGGGATCCCGGGAATTCCCGCTCGTTACAAAGTAATTAAATCCGACATATGTTGTACTTGAAAAACTCGATTTCTATTAAAACACCGTCCGACAAAGTTCGTCTTTTGGTTGTACCCATGATAAAACCTACTTAATATATTCTAAAAGGTGAGCTAAATATAAAATATGCATGACTTCCACTTTTTCTAGATCAATTCGTTTAATAGTTTTAATCGCGAATTACTATTTAGGTAATATATTTATATGGAAGGCGGTCTTAATTTTAAAATGAAATATATTAACTAAATATTAAATCGCGGTTGGAACGGTTAAACGAATTGATATAGAAAAAGTGAAAGACACGCGTATTTTAATTTCTTCCCTTCTTTTAGGGTATATGGGAATTGTTAATCGGTGCCAACTTGTGTCGGACCAGTTTTATAGTCAGAGCTAAGATAAATTTTTTGCTTAAGTATTTCTTAAATATGGAATCCAAAAATGTGTATTTCTAAAGATTTCATTTCTGTGCAGATTTTCAGAAGTATTCGTATAGAATTATTTTATAAAAAAGTTTAAAATTGAATATTCTTCACACAAATTATTACGCAAATTCTCTTAAAGATTTTTATAAAAATCGACACTACATAGAATATTATTAAATAATATTTTATTCATCTTAACACACTAGATATAGTGAAAAATATAATTTAATACGTATGCCTAATTATTTACTATCAACATGGATTTATGTTGTAGGTTAAAAATATTTAGAATATGCATTTAAAATTTACAGTTCGTTGTCGTTCATAAATCTATGCTTCATAAGTTGTCGATCAGAGTTGAATTTCTAGCAGCTGGATAAGAATAACATTGTAAGAATTTCGTTGATGTTAGTCTAATTGAGTTGTTTCAATTTGCTTATTTGTTTCAATTTAATAAATAGTTCATCATCAATTATTAACCCATAAAAGCATAGAATATAGAGGATGGGTTTGTAGCAGGATCCGAAAATACGTACCTATTCTATCCTGCTGGCCTTCATCATCAATTATTAACCCATAAAAGCATAGAATATAGAGGATGGGTTTGTAGCAGGATCCGAAAATACGTACCTATTCTATCCTGCTGGCCTTATCGAATTTTTTAAATTTTTATTCTATGTATGTAATTTACTTGTAAAAATTTTATCATCTCTCTTTAAATTTCAAAATAATTTAAAGGAAAATGTGATAATATTTGATCTCAAAGTGAACGAAAAACATTCATTAAATAGTTCCTTAACTTTAATTGGTATCTTTTGAATAGAAAATTTTTATCCGCAACTATTTAAAAAGAAATTATTAAATTTGGATAGTTGTATTTTAAATTAACTTATAAAGAAATCCAAAATAATTTGAAAATGCATCTGCATAATATTTAAAAAATACAATTGAAATAAAGGAATAGCAGTTGAAATTTAAATAAACTTATTTGAAGTGAAAAAACCTCAAAATACTCAATTGAAAATACAAAAATATTCCTAACTTTTAAAAGCCTAGTATTTTTGGAAGTATTTGGAACTGAGATACGGATGTTGAAGTGTTGAATATATTGCTTTATTTGAACAAAGATCACCATTTTAAAGAAACAAAATTTTTCTGAAGTTCGAGTATTTGTTTTCGGTTTAACTTAACCAAATTCAACTCACATCCAAAATCAATTTGGCCTAAATAATATGTTTTTTTATACTAATTCAGTTCATTAAATTTTAAATCGAATTTTTTAATATCAAATATTTCTTGTTTAATTAATTTCAATTCAATGCTTTAAATTTAAATTTATTTAGCTTCAAAAATTGCAATATTTAATAGCTAAACCTTCTGTAAAAAAATAAAAAAAATCCCGGGAAATCCCGCACAAAATTCCCGGGATTGCGGGATTGAAAAAAGGGCGGGATTCCCGGGAATCCCGTCCCGGGAATTCCCGGGACATAAACCCTAATTTGGATGCAAATATATTATGTTTGCCTGTAAATATATAAATGTTTGGGTGAAATGAAATAACGCTATCGACAAATACATATATGTTTGGCAGCAAACATATAATATGTGTGTCATAAATAAATTATGTTTCCATGCAAATACTATATATAAATAATATATTTAGTTATAAAGCAATTATTAATATATGCCAAACAATAGGCGTATTTATTCTACTCTCCAAATTTCTCTATATTTTAATGGAAAAACATAAAAAGTAAAATTAATACATCTACTGTCTGGCGATTATTTAATAACTAAATATATTATAAATCACATTGAATTTTACATCTAATACAAATCTTTCATTGAAAAACAATAACTAGAATCTTTTAATTTATTTTTTATTTATTTTTATTAACAAATATTAATTAAAAACTCTTATAATAAGTTAATACTTTAATATACACAATTAAATAATTTTTTTTTTTCTTTTTAACACAATTTTATGTTTTATTTATACTTATTTATTTTATTTTTTCACATCTTTCACAATAAAATTAATAAATAAAGGAAAAATATCACTAAATTTTCTGACTAGATGCAGTCTAGCTAAACTAAACGATTATTACTAACTACAAAAGTTACAATGGCTACACACAACTTTATTCATATGTATCAAGAATGGAAATTCGCCGTTTTTCCAAATATATGTTAATTGTATCCCACAAATATAATTATTATAAAGTTAAAAATGCAAAAATATGTATTCTTAGATGACAAAATAGCTGTGTTCGGGTACTCAACATTGGGATCCCGCGGGATCCCAATTTTACCAAAAAGCGTTTTCTTACTACACAATTGGGTGAATGAGAGCTGTCATGAGAGAGTAATATTCTTGTTCTTCTTGCACGAGAAAGCCCAGACTTTTTTTTCGTGTAAATTTGGGTAAATTGTTTTAATCAGCTGTTATATCATCAGTTGGGTGCAACTAGTTCAATTGAACTCTTCACTGATTTGAACCAAATACCTAGTTTACAACTAATAGCTCTTTTAGTTCAATCGATCATTTCATTCATTCAGAAAATATGTTTATCATTTACAAAAATTAGTATAATAGTTGCAAAAGCCTATCGGTGATTTTACAACTCCATAAAATTACCGACAATTTTGTGAAGACGCTTGTTTAAATGTGTTAAAGAGTTAAATATGTAAATAAATCAAACCTTTTGTTTAATATTTAAATCTTTTCCAAATTTAATAAACTAAGTATTCCTTTTTGTAAATAGAAATGCCTAAAAAGGAAATTTTTATTAAATTTTTGATTTAAAAAGGGGTTTAACTAGAAAAGCTATCTAGATTTTTACAACAAATTGACCAAGAACTAGAAAGAGCGCTCACCAAAACGAACTATAATGCACAAATCTATGGACATTTGTTTTTCGGGCTTCAAATGTGGTTTTTCGCGTTCGTTTACTTTTGTGCATTTTTGTTATTTCGGGAGAGTATTTCTTGTTAACTCTCATTTTACCGAACTTTACCCAAAAAGTAAAGAAACAGAGCTAATATGACTAATTTACAAACAAACCCATGTTTACCGGGAAATACATGTATAGTAACTATAAATACAATATAATTGGAAGCATACTCCAAATACATATATGGTAGTTTGTAAACATACATATAATTACCTGCAAACATATACAAAAACGTCGTTTTCCTCCGTGTGGTACAGACTTACTTTATCACTCATAAAATGTACATAGAGTACAAAGGTCCTGCAAATCACCTAAAATTTTTTCAAATAAAAAAATCTTGAATAAATTTTCTGCAATAACTTGATAAAGCCTATATGACACTTGCTAGTTTCAGTATTAATAATCCAAAATAGAAGAGAGCACGAATTTCCTTATGTGAGAAATAATGTGTGCGAAGAGAACAACTATATCGAAAAACTATCAAACTGTCAAATTGATGTTGGTAATGCAGTACCCTTTATATGATTGGCATTGATGGTGCAAAAAACTAGAATCTAGAAACTAGCAAGTGTCATATAGGCACACTATTTTAATAAAACGGTTTTTACTGTCTTCTAGTCTTCCAGCGAGGAATATATGGTACAAGACTTACTTTATCACTTATAAAATGTATATAGAGTACGAAAGCCCTGCAAAACGCCTAAAATGTCTTCAAAATAGAAAAATTTTGAATAAAGTTTCTCCAATAACTTGATAAGCCACACTCTTTCTTTGAAACAATGGTTTCTGCTTTGCTCCTGGTATCCATCGATGGATATGAGGTAGTAGTCTTCCTTAAACACTTATTACGTCTATCAAGAGTCTTTTTTTTAATTAAAAGCTGATTTTACACATTTTTTTTAAACTTTAAAGGCGATTATTTCAATATTTTTATTTTGTGGCTTATCAGCTTATTGCACTAAGCTCTTCAATTCAAATTTGTGGAGAAATGTAGTTGGGTGATATCAAAAATGTGATAAAAATCATGTAACCAGCTAATTTCTAGTGCATGGATTACATTTGAGTTATATATTTCGATATATGTATATCAGCGCATTGTCACCTGTTTTACAAAATTACAACAATCTGACCAATTTTCGGTTAATACATAAAATTTGTGACCCTGAACTTTGTTTTTTATGAGTTCAGTAACCTGTGCTAGGATTTGTCTTGTGACATGTCACAAGTGGTCAATTTCCCCCTCCTATGACAACGCCATGTAAAAGTGAACAGTCTATTCCATATAAAGGGGCCAGTTCGGTGACAGTTTGTTAAAATTTCCCGTAGAGCAGTAACTCTTAAGGTTCTTCAACTTTAATAGTTTATATTTTAATAACCAATGAAGCTAAACTCTAACTGTAAGAATTTTTATGAAGTGGAAAAGTAACGCTTTTAACAAAAATTAATACATTTTACAAACTTTTTCGTATATGTATCTATACTAACACGAATTCAACTCTGTAATGATTTTTCGTCATAATTTTTGATAAAAATGCATACACCAGAATTTTGGTGGTCTATTAATTATATTACGAAAAGCATAATGCAAGGTTGGTTACCGTTATCGTTATAATACCGTTATCGCTAAAATACCGTTTCAAATTGAATACCGTTACCAATACCTTTAAAACAATTTTCCAATACCGTTATTCATAGCGATACCTTTATTTTTATGGGTAGTTACCGGTATTTTACCGGTATTTAGTAATTTATATAAAAATGCCAATTTTTTTAACTTTTTTGTTTTATAATCCTGAGTTATTTTTACAAAAAAAAAATGATAGATAATAATTTTAATTATTAAAACTACCAGCATTGAATTTGTAGGTTATAATCTGTATTTTTAAGACTTAAAAATAAGAATACGCCACGTTTTTACTCGTTTTTACATGTTTTTAACGTAATTCTTAATACCGGTACGTACCGGTATTGCTGTTTCGATAACGGTTTACCGTTACCGAAACAGTCTCAAATACCGTTACCTTTACCGTTACCGAAACAAACAAAACTCGATACCGTTACCCTTACCGTTATTCGTTTCGGTAACCAACCTTGATATGTTATTTATACTCAAATGATCGTTGGACTGTAAATAATCATCTAGTATAACAGCTTTGAAGTTTTTCTGCATGTAACATTCTCGAGATGAAAAAGTATGTCTTTATTAAGACTTGAAAAAATGTTGTAAACTCCGTTCCTAATTTTTACACCAAACTATTTAACGAGTATGAAAAACAATGGAATATTGGATTCACCTTGTAGGTATCATAAGATTTTGTTTCGGAAAGAAAATTCTGACAAAGCGTTTCTGAAAGAAAACGAAAAAAGTAACCGGATGCATCGGATTGCATTCAATAAAATGTACACTCAAAAAAAAGTCAGTAAAGTCAGCAAAAAATGTTGCTGAGTCAGCAAATTTTTAGTCAGGAGCGTGCTTGCAAAAAAGTCGGTAATTTCAGTAAAAGGTTTGCTGAAAATCAGCGAGCTGATTTTTACCAAAAAAATAGTAATCTTCAGCAAAAGTTTTGCCATTGCAAATAAAAAATCCTTGCTAAAATCACTAAACTTTTTGCTGAATATTAGTAGACCGAAAAAAACTCAAAAAACTTGTAGCGAAATTTTACTTTAGTTAATTTATTTGCTGAAAATTTAAATATAGAAATTATGTAGAGTTGTTTTTCTTTTTAATCATTTCCGTTGTATGTACTATATCCAGAATTTCAAATTAGATTTTCAAAATTTTATATAGAACAATTTCATTTGAATTTTTCGAATTTCAAATGACAAAGAGAAATTTCATTTTAAAATTTCGCATTTTCTAATACAAAATTCCGATTTTAATTGAAAATTTTTTAAATAAAAATAACCGCCCTTACTATTTAAATTTTCTAAATGTACATATATTTTTGTTAAAGTCGACTTTAGTTAAAGTTTTGGCTTGGTTTATTTTTGAAGCATTCTGATTGGTTAATTCATTTTCAGATAATCAAAATTTTTGAAAATATAAATATTTTTGTAGGATTTGCAAACTTTTGCTAAAAAATAAAGTCGAATTTAAAATTAAAATACTTTTTTATAGTAGGGGACAAAAAGTTTAAATATTTTGAATTCTTTTCATTAAAATTGCAGAACCGAATTTCTAATGGAATTTTCTAAATTTGAAATGGAAAATGCTACTATCTTTTAGAGTTTCCCAATTCGAAATAAAAGATTGGAAATTCTCTTCAAATTTTCTCAATTTTATAAAAAAAAGGAAGTAATTTCACTTGAAATTTTCCAAATTTCATTCGGAAAGATTTTTTAGTTTTCTCCAAAGGATTATATTGAACTTATTCCAGTCAGTCTTTTGGAAATCTTGAGCATACATGTTGATGTCTTAGAGTATACAGTTTTGATCCTAAAATAATGTCTTTTGAAATACTCTCCAATTTATGATTTGCAAGTAATTGATTTCCGTTAAATCCTGTATTTTCTGCAGTTTTTTTTTTTACTTTAAACGAGTAAAAAATTTAAGGTCGGGCATGCCGACTATATAATACCCTAAACCAGTCTGGTTAACAGCCAACTAATGTTTGGATCCTAAATTCGAATGGGTTAAAATGGAACTTGTGTCAAAATTTTCTACAAAATGATAAACGAAGAGAAAATCGGAAATATAGCCCCTAAATATGGATCGATCCTATCTAGAATCAATAGACTTTGTGCTTGGTCCGACATAGGTCGGTGTACCAAATTTCATCAAAATATCTTAATATTTGCGACCTGGAGAGTGCGCACAAGAATGCATGGACAGACAGATGGACGGACGGACGGACGGACAGACAGACGGAAATCGTTAAATCGAAATAAAAAGTTATTCTAATTCGATTGGTATACTATAAGGTGGGTCTAGGTCCAATATTTGTTGGTGTTACAAACATCATCACAAACTTATTATACCCTCTCCACGTAGTGGTGTAGGCTATATGGTAGTTTTACTCAGTCTAAATTCAGTATAAAAAATTGTGGGTTTTTGGGAATCCAACAAACTTGTTTCGCTCTTGTGAAGCATAGGCGTACCTAGACCATTTTTCTGGGGTGGGCAAGCAACACATTAATTTTCTGCTTTTTATTTGCCCATTCTCACACTCTTAATTCTTAAAAACACTTTCGGCATTATGCTTACAATTTTTTCACACAAAAATAAACTTAAAAATGATTCCTTGCCTTCTAATAAAATGTTCATAATTTTCAAAATGAAATAATCCTGGTAGCTTATCCTATCAAAAACGCCATATTTTTATACATAACTCTGAATAGTGCATTTAGTTTTCTGAAGAAAACCTCATACAAGGAATGTATTCCAAGATATATTCTCAGATAATTATAAAATTTAGATATTTAATAGAGAAAAGAAATCTAAGATCAAACTGTCTAATTCGTCCACCTCGGACGAACCCTATCTAACCCCATATTCTGACCACTTAAATTACCGAGGTGGGCAAAAATAGTGAGATGTTCATCTTACAATTTTTGTTTCTACAAAATATTGAAATTTCATTAAAATAACATAGTAGTGTTTAGTTTGAAGTAACTTCATTGTTATATATAAACTAATTATTCGTTTAGAAAACTATGAAATCTAAGATATTTAACTGACCAATAAAGATTCTGCGTTATTTTTCTATTATTGAACAACTTTGCGGTTCTAATAATTTTTCTTAAAGAAAAACTCTTAGGCTGCGTTTACTCTGAAAAAACAATGAAGGAAAGCTTATAGATGTTTAATTTTGAATAAAGTACACATATTTAGTTCTAATAAATATATTTTCCAAAAAATTTAAGTTTATACCAGTGAAGAAATACTGTTTTCTCAGAGTGGTGAATATCGAAATCTCGCGATTTCGGTGCAGATGTAAACGCACCCTTATAGTCAATTTTATATTCAGAACTAAGATAGATTTGTTTCTTAAATATTTTTTAGGTAAGAATTTTTCAAACAACATTTCTTATTTAAGAAATAATTAAAACAAAAATCGATCTTAATTCTGACTATAGAACTGACCCTTAGATTTCAACAAATTATCTGCCTAGGAAATCAGTAGACATTTTCCCAAACCAAAAACACAGGATTAATTGATATTAAAAAAAAGTAATATTGTGATACTTTTCGCCATCAAAATCATAGATAAAAGAATTGTAGGTAGATTTTTTAAAAATTCTGGGGTGGGCAAAAATCAGTGTAGGGTGGGCTTAGCCCACCCCAGACCGGCCTAAGTCCGCCAATGTTGTGAAGAGAATACTGGGCTGTAAGTGTAATAAGCCAATGCAAATCCTATGAAAATTGACTTTCTGTATGAATACAAAAAGAATTAAGTAGCATCGAGTCAACATTTTGCAACTCTACTGTTTAGTTCATAAAGCCTTGTTATATTATTTTACTTCGATGGAGTTAAGTACTCTGGGATCACCGAAAGAGGGCGCTGCTGTATGTATAAGGAATAGAAAATTCATAAATAATATTTTTCTATAACTAACCATTACACCACAATGTATTAAGAGATTTCCATATCTTCGGTGTTCTGTATCACAGTTATTTCAATATCGATTCATATTTTTGCACTTAAATTTAGGAAAAGAAATGCTGAAATTAAAATTATAACTTTATAAGGCCCAATCACTGAATGTCCAGTTAGATGCTAACTAGGACTTTAATTGACATATTTGTTGTTGTTTCGGCTAAATTTTAACTAGAAATTCTGTAATCGGGACTAATTTGCAAAACCTTTTTATTTCAGTTAAGAAATGTCCATGTCTATATTCTACAAAACATATTTCGATTTTTACTGCAATGCCCTCTGTTGCATAATCAATCGACGTTTTTTATTAACCAACCACTGCTAAAATACTTTGTTTCTCGAAAATAAAATTGTTTATACCATCGTTAATTTAAAAGTAAAACAGAATACGCTCAAAATATATTTTTTCTTAAATATTTATAAGAAATTATGTTTATTTTAAAAAAGTATTTATTTCAGTATTTTTATTCATATAAAGCTATAAAATATTAGTGGGATTCATCTAACTGCATTTATGACCTCGTAAACCGTGTATTTTTGTAATCGCGTATATTTGTAAATTTACCTGTTTATTTGAATGAACGCACCTTTTAAAACTATTCACATTTCAATTTTGCGTTTAGCCACTTTTTTGATCTTTTCATGAATTAAACATGAATTTGTATCATTTAAAAACAAATAAAACAGAAAATAAAAAACAAGAAACAAAACAATACAAAATAATTTTATTTTTGACAATAGTTGTGTTTGTGCGGCAAGCTATTAACGTTGGCTTATGTCATTCCCATACAAATTTGACATTAGAAACTTTGAGAGTTAACACAAAACGTTGACTAATGTCAAATTTATATGGGAATGACATAAGCCAACATTGATAGCTTTCCGCACAAACACAACTATACTCAAATGTGTGTATAAATACGAAAAAGTTTACACATAAAAATGTAAAAAATGCGTATATTTACGAGGGCTCGTAAACTAGTTTTGACATTAATCGAGTAAACTTACAACATATACACAGTATACGAAGCGTAAATACTTTAAATGAATACCTTTATTGATAAAATAGAAAAAATATTAAGTTGATTTTAGTCGTAGTTTGAGAAGAAAATGATAATGTAAACAAACTTTATGTAGCGTTTACATCTGCATCTTTATCCCGAGATTTTGATGTTCACCACTGTGACAAAACAATGAATAAGAGCCTATAGATATTAAATTTCGAAAGAATATATTTATCAGAAACAGAGAACGGTTTGAGTGCCTTATTTTATGCTTTTGAATGCAATCACAAAAAATGTGTATATTGTTGTCAATACACATCATTCCAGTACAGCAATACAGACAAAATTGAAAAAAAGTGAGTATGACGAAAGCCATGCATTGCACTGTATGTCTTCTGTTAATCTTACCTAACACTCACAAAAGCAACGAATACAAAAGGATTGGTATGAATAAAAAATGGTAGCATTCGGCAGAGAAACCTTAAGCTGATACCGGTGACTTGTAGCGCTTTGTGATTACTTACTCTGCTGAACGATATTTTCTTTGTTTTGTTTTTAAATACATTTTTTGTATATTTCCTTTGATTTTTTAAAAGTTTTTGTTTTTGAATTATATTTGTATGTTTTTATTTGTCAATCATACAAAACAAAAATTTTTTAAAACCAACAACAACAAATGTATCACTATTTGATTAAAAGTAGCAAACATTTTTTACGCTACCAAAATATGACAGCGCTCAGACTGAGCGGTTAGTGATAAGGTCGTTCAGCAGATAGTTGCACAACTGTTGTAGAACTGTTGACTGTCAAATTGTATCTGCCGAACGCACCCAATGATTGTTACGAATGGTCTCAATGTTGGTTATATAAAAATTGAAATATTTTTCCGTCAAATATTTTAGTATATTTTTGATTTTTATTTCTTTTACTTAAACATTAACAAAATGAGAAAATATGTACATACATATGTATTTCATATTTAAATAAAACAAAAATGGAGATTTCTTCACACTGCATTTTTCAAAATACTGCAACAGGTCAACGAATACTAAATGAATGTTGTAATTGATTTTATTTTTTTAATGCGTCATCACTTCCTTTCGTTGCTTGACATGTAGTGGCTTTATAAAAATAATGCGTAAAAACCACTCATCAAAAACAATGAATGTATTTAATAGCAATAGCATTAGTTATTGTTGTTGCATGAATACATGGCAAAAGCAATGAATGGTATGACTGCACAATAAAAACGAATGTACTCAAACCGTTCTCTGATCAGAAATAACTATATGTGCTGTAATGAAAATTGAGCAACTATATCGCCGCGTTTACATCTCCAACGAAATCCCGAGATTTCGATATTCACCACTCTGGAAAAAAATGAAGTAAAGTTTACACTCGTTCAATATAATCATAAAATGTATAATGTATGTACATATATCTATCTATTCGCTTAAAATGTATTTGCATGTATTCTCTTTAAAGTTTTTTCAAAGTGGTGAATAGCGAAAAATATCGTGATTTCGATGCACACCTAAAGCTGCGTGTACATTTGCTCTGAAATCTCGAGATATATTCAGCACTCTCAAAAATAATGAAGAAACGCCTACAGATGTTCAATTTTGAATAAATCACACATAGTTATTTAGCTCTTGTAAATACATGCTCTAAAATTTGAACGTTTACAAGCTGCTCTTCACTGTTTTTTGAGAGTGCTGAATATCGAAATCTCGGGTAAACGCAGCTTTAATGCATCCTAACACTGCGTTTATTGCATCGATATCCTAAGATTTCGATATTCACAACCGTGAAAAAAGATAAAGAAAAGTGTATAGATATTAAGTCCTAGGAAAATATATCTATTAGAACTAAAGTTGTGTGTTTCAAAATTTAACGTATATAGGCTGTTATTCATTGTTTTTCACAGTGGTGAACATCGAAATCTCGGGATTTCGTTGCAGATGTGAACGCAGCTTAACCTAGTGTCTACAAATGCAATGAAATGTTCAAAGAAATTTGAAAATAACACACAAAGCAACAACACCGAAAATAATTTTGTTGTTGCTTTGTGTTGTAATTCGTAAACTTTATGGCATCCCAGCAAAAAAAATTGGAAGTAATGCTTTACAAACTACTTCTTTCACTGCTTCACAAGTATCCGTTAGAGTATTTTTACTGCTTTTTTATAAGTTACTCTGAACAACTTCAAAAAATTACTTCTTTCATTGCTTCCAAAGTATCCGTTATTATGTTTTTACAGCTTTTTTAGAACTACTTCTGAACAACATTCAAAAAATCACTTAAGTATTGCTTCTAAAGAGTAATTGCTCTAAAAGTGATTCTAAAAAGTGATTTTGGTATCATTTATTTTTTTTTTTTTTATTATTCGGTGCTTATACGCAGGTAAAAAATAAGTGGTTACAAGTTGTTAAATAATACGACTTATATACTTACTAGTGATTAAAAAATAAGTAGTTACCAAATTCACATTATCTTTATAAATAAATAAGTAGTCACGCGTAAGCTAGACTGCTTATAAAAACGGCTTCGCCTAACAAAAATAACTAGTACTGACGCCGAATTATAAGTAGTAAAAAATTTTAGTTTCTTATGTAACCACTTATTTGGTAATGAAAGATTTTGCTGGGGAACAATATCTCGCAGTAACAAGGTGGTGATTTTATGCCAGTCAACTTTCATATCAAAGAATAGCTCGCAAGTTCGATTCCCGGTGGCAGCAATAAAAACTTTTGTAAAATAAAAAAATATAATAAGAATTTTTTTTAACTTTTAATTGATGAAAAAAGCTTCATTTGCACTCGTTCAAAAAGTACTGAAGAAATGTTGAAGTGGAAATACTCCTCTCCTATGACAACTCAATGTTAAAATCATTAGTGTTTATGTTAAAAAAGAAGTACATTTAGATCATCAATTGTAGTGCTTTTTCTAGTGCTTCGGCATCTCTTTTTTTGCTGGGATATTTTATTGCATTTGAAGACACTAGGTAAGTTGCGTTTACACTTGCATCGAAATCCCAAGATTTCGATATTCACCACTCTGAAAAAACAATGAAGGAAATCATATAAATGTTCAATTTGGAAAAGGCACACATAGTTAACTCTAATAAATACATTCTCTAAAAATGTAACCTCGTTATGATTTCCTTCATTGTTTTTTTGCAGTGGTAAATATCGAAATCTCGTGAATTCGATGCAAATGTAAACGCAACTTTAAGCTATTCTTCATTGTTTGTCTATAGCGGTGAATATCGAAATCTCAGGATTTTTATGCAGATGTAGTGCCTGAACACATTAAATGAAGCTGCTGCCAGCAGCAAAATCATTTTTTCCCATATATTTTATATGATGAGCAACCTACTGTCAATTATTGCTGGCAGCACTGAAAAATTAAATAGAAATGGTTCTATTTTCAGGTCTAGCAGGAATAATTTTAGCTGCCTGCATCTCGGTAGTTTGCTCTTCATACAAAATATATGGGGAAAAAAGATTTTGCTGCTGACAGCAGCTTCATTGGATGTGTTCAGGTATGTAAACACGACGTTAGAGGAGTTTGTATTGAAGTCTATTTTTTATTGCCTTTTACATTTGAAAATGTAAATAGCTTATTAAATTTCTTATTTTGAGCCTTGCTTGAGTTTCCCTGAAAATAAATAAAAAAATTAATTTATTAAAAGAAAAATATTTACAAGTTTTATTGAGAGAAGGATTGATTATATTTTCTCTGTAACTGAATAGTGTATAAGTATAAAACAAGGTTGGTTACCGAAACGAATAACGGTAAGGATAACGGTAACGGTATCGAATTTCGTTTGTTTCGGTAACGGTAAAGGTAACGGTATTTAAGATTGATTCTGTAACGGTATACCGTTATCGAAACAGCAATACCGGTACGTACCGGTATTAAAAAGAACGTTAAAAACATATAAAAACAAGTAAAAACATAGCATATTCTTGCTTTTAAGTCTTAAAAATACAGATTTTAACCTATAAATTCAATGCTGGTAGTTTTAGTAATTAAAATTATTTTCTATAAATTTTGTTTCAAAAATAACTCAAGATTATAAAATAAAAAGGTTAAAAAATGGTCATTTTTTATATAAATTAATAAATACCGGTAACTGCCCATAAAAATAACGGTAACGATAACGGTATTGGTAAATTTTTTTAGAGGTATCGGTAACGGTAACGGTATTCAATTTGAAACGGTATTTTAGCGATAACGGTATTTTAACGATAACGGTAACCAACCTTGGTATAAAATAACAAAATATTCTATAATTATACCGTTAAAGTATAGTATATATAATAATATATAATACCATAAAAAATTATACTTTTATTTAAATCTCTTACCTTTCCATGAAATTGTGGTTTTAATTCCGTGCCCTTGGCTTTTTTAGCGCCACCCTGAAATTTTTTAAAATCAACCTTTTGATAATCGAAATTTGTTTGAACAGGTTTATCAGAGGATTGATGGGCTTTGCTACCGGACGTATTAAATTTTCCTCTTTTGCTTTTGTTTTTAAATTTCTTGTTAGATTGGGCCAATTGATAATTTTGTTTAGAGGAAGTAGGTTTTTCTTCTGGTGGTCCATTATCATCACTATCTACTTGACCGTCTTTGTCATCATCGTCTGATATTGTGGTAATGGATGTATCTTGTAATGCAGGTCTTTTTAGTCGATTTTTTGGTTGTTTAAGTTCTTTTTTAATCGGTGGTAAATTTACAAATTTCAATTGATCATCAGTTGGTGTTATCGATGTACTACTATTACTGTCTGATTCAGTTTTAATGCGTTTGGCTGCCGCGGCATTAGCAGCTTTCTTTGCTACCGATTCTTCATATTTACGTTTAAGCATTTCCTTGATTGGCAGACTGTACATATCATCTTCTTTTTTAATATTTTTAACATCTTCCGCATCTTTATCCACAGGCATTAATGTTGGTGCTTCTGGGCATAATTGACGTTTTTTATTTTCGGCTTCTATGCGTGCAGCCTCTTCGCGTTTCTCTTTTTCCACCATGGGTAATACTGCAACATAACGTTGATATGGCAGTAGAATTTTTTGTTTTTCAACAAGTTGATAACGTATGGTTTGTTCGTCCTAAACAAATAAAAAAAATTTTAAATTAGAAAGATTTCGAAGCAAAGGGACATTTTCAAGCTTAAACAAATAAAAATAATTTCGACTTGTAATTCTTTTTCAGAAAATATAATTTTTTAAACTTCGAATTTTAAGATACTTTTTTTTAACAAAATGTACTTTTTCTTAGAACGAGGTGCTTTTTAAGAAAAAGTACACTCAAAAAAGTTTGACAGTTACTAGATGACAGTTGTTTGTGTAGTAATCAGTAATTACTGTGTTTTTTCTATAGAAAAATTAAAAACAACCGCTATGGGCGCTATTTAAAAAAACAACTAACGAAAAATACTGTAATTTCGTAACAGTTGTTTAAAACAGTTATTTTTAATATCATAATAAACAAATATCAAAACAGTAATTTTACAGTAAACAGTCGTTTTTGTTAGTTATTTAAAAAATAAAAAATTTCGTTGAATTACTTTGAATTTTAAAATTTCTTGTTTAGTTTATATTTGTTATTATTGATATATTCCTAGTTTGCAAATAAGAATCAGAAACTTGTATTGTATATCCAATGCATAAAAGCATAATAACTGGGTTTGAAATTTTTACTTCAAATTTTAAATAGGTGAAGTAATAACTCATATTTTTGTAATCGAAAGAAAAAAAATTGTTTTTTTATTAAAATATACTTTTATAATACCAAAAGGATTAACTGTAAAAAAATAGTAGATTTTACCCATTTTGTCAGTTTATTTAAAATTTTTGTAGTAAAAATTTGTCAATTAAATTTATGACATTGGTAGTTGTTTTTAATGCATTTGTTAGTTATTTTTCAACAGTTAAAAATAACATTTTTTGTCATTTTAACGGTAAATACCTTTGTCGCCTTTTTAACTGCATATACCTTTGTTTTACCTGTCATTTTCAGTAGATTCTACCGACAAACTTTTATGGGTGTAGTTTTTAACAAAAAAAATGTTAAATGTAATTTTTTAGTAAAAGGTACTTATTAGAACAAAAAGTACTTTGGAATTTATTTGACAATATCACGCTTTTTTAACAATCAGAAATCAACAGTGGTACAAAAACTCAAGCACTGTTAACAATAAATGACCAGCAGAACATCCATTTGAGACGCTTTGCCAGTGTTTGCAAAAAGCGTTTGCCAGTATTTGTTTTACAGAAAACGGCGGAATATAAAAAAGGAGTAAAAAAGTTAAAGTCGGGCATGCCGACTATATAATACCCTACACCAGTCTGGTTTAAAGCCAACTAATGTTTGGATCCGAAATTCGAATGAATTAAAACGGAGAATCAATAGGTTTTGTCCTTGGGACCATGTGAGTCAGCGAACCAAAATTTCATTGAAATATCTTCGTATTTGTGGCATGCAGCGTGTAAAAAAGCCAATTTTTGGGGACACTTATATGGGCACTAGGTCTAAATATGACCGATTTTAACCAAAATCAATAGGCTTCGTCCTTGGGCCGACATAAGTCGGTGTACCAAATTTCATTTTGCGACCTGTAGAGTGCGCACAAGAATGCATGGACAGACAGACGGACATCGTTAAACCGAAATAAAAAGTGATTCTGAGTCGATCGGTATGCTATAAGGTGGGTCTAGGTCCAATATTTTTTGGTGCTACAAACATCAGCACAAACTTATTATACCCTCTTCACGTAGTGGTGTGGGGTATAAAAACACTGGCAAAGGATTGAGTTATTTTGCCATACCAACTTTTGCAAAAAGTGGTTAACCAGTCAGAAATTGACAACGGTCGCTTAACCACGTCCGCGTATACCGCGGTTGTACATCAAAACCTTGTGAGTACGTTTATGCTAAAAAATGTCAAATTTTATTATGTGTTGCCAGCTATTGACAATAGTGACATTGAAATAGTACCCCTCGTAATCTTAGTTTGGAATAACACTCAGAAAATTTTATTGTATCTCCAATGCATAAAAAGGTAATAACTGGAGAACCGTTTGCAATTTTAACTTCAAATTTCAAGTATGATGAAGTAATTATACACTTGTTAAAATCGAAAAAAAAATTTTATTTTTTTTTTAGATTTTACAATTTGTTTATTTTTTAGTACACTTTTTTGTTAATTTCAGCAGATTTTAAATTGCAGTTTACAACAATTTACTGAAATTTAGTAGCGGCAACTAAATACACTGATTGACAAACATTAACTTTTAATTTGTCACATGAACTTCTTGGTATTTTTTATTTAAACTTCCTAAGGTGGAAAATACTCGTATGTGTGGAAAAAATTTGACACCCATATTTTTTTTGTGACAGGAACTTTATATTTCATAAAAAATACCGAGACTTGACTTACAATTAAACTTGAAAATATCGTTGGCTCAGTCGGCAAATATGTCAAGTCCGTTTTTTTAATTTTTCAGGAGAGACAAAAAACTGTCAAACTTTTTTTGGGTTAACTTTTTTTAAATCTGTAAATGCAGTTTTCTTCTTTAGTTTATCTTATTTAACCACAAAAAATCATAGAATTCCAAAATAAAAGTTTGCAGACTTATAGGCTCTTCTTGGACATTTGCTCTTTATAATTTTCTACTTTAAATGTGGACTTAGCAGATTTTCTTTTTTTTATTTTATTTTTATTTATGTCAGCAGGATCCATGACAATCGCCTAATAAAATTTATAACTTAACAATGTTTTTCCTGAAAAAATTTATAAGTAATAGTTACCCAGCCAACATTTTTCTGAGCGCTCAGACTCTAAAATACGAGCATTTTCAGAGTGCTCAAATCTTAGAGTCATAAATGAAACATAATAGACTCTTATTTATGAGTGTATTCAAAATTTTTTTTAATTTTTTCAATACTCATAAATGGCTCAGAAAATTCAAAATTTTCCAGCAATTCTCATAATTTGGAGTCTTTTATGAGTCATAAAAGTGCGCTCAAAAGAGGTTTCATCGGTGAAGAAAAACACCCTCATATATCTATGATTTAAGAAGGTCTAAGGCAGAGGTCGGCAACACCTATGTGCATGGGCGCTCTCTCACACCTACATAAGCTCACACATAGAACAAAAAAATAATCAGTCGCATACAAGATTTCAATGAAGTAGGTTGTCACATCGCTTGTTTGCCAGATTTTTTACACTCTGCATAATATTGATACATTTTTTTGGTAATTTATTTTTAAGTTTTTTTTGTTTTTATTTTTTTTGTGTTGTTGTTTTTTGATATTTGTTTTCGTAGTTGTTGTTTGCTTTTAAATTCTTATTTTATATTCCCATTATAAACATTTAAAATTTTCGAATTATTATACAAACTTTCTTTCACAGTGCATTGAGAGTGAGAGGCTGCAACTCACTCATACATGCATAAAATAAGGTTGTATATGTTTGCCGATCCCTGGTCTAAGGGCTCTTTTATGAGTCTTTTCGGACTCAATGGTACACTGGGTCATTGGCGGACTTAGGGCAAAGCCCACCCCAGACTGCTTTTTGCCCACCCCAGAATTAAAAAAAAACACTATAATTCTTGTATCTTTGATTATTATGTCAAAAAGTATCACAATATTATTTTTTTTAAATATCAGTTAATCCTGTGTTTTTGATTGGGAAAATGTCTACTGATTTCCTAGGACGATAATTCGTTGGAAGCTAAGGGTCAGTTTTAAAGCCAGAACTAATACCTCATTCATACTGAACCCAAAACTAGTAGTTTTCAATTTTATTTAGTTTTCGATTGTCAAATCCCATACAAATTTCAAATCGAAAACTAAAAAAAACGAAAACTTCGATTTTTGTCTTAAATATTTCCTAAATAAGAAATGTTTGAGAAATATTTAAGAAACAAATCGATGTTAGTTCTGATTATAAGAGTTTTTATTTAACCCTCTAACCGCCTCCAGGAGGGGTATACTAAATTGACCACAAGTGCGCCAAATGAGTATTTTATAATAACAAATTAAGTTATTTCGATCAAAAATAAAATTTACAAAATTTTTTGTAAAGAAATGTTTCGTGAACATTGCACGGTTTGGAATCGAGAAAGAGTCTAATTTAAAATTTCGTCAAATTTAAAAAAATATTTTAAAACAAACACAATTTTCAAAAATCTTAGAAACATATTTAAGTCAACTCAAAACTGTTAATAACAACCACAAAGTAAGGTTGAAGCTTTAGCTTTTCAAAACAGTCTTATTTTAGTCCAAGGATAGACAAGACTCCATTAGGATACCTCTAAAGGATATCATCTTAACTTGGAAACGCATAAACGGATTTTTAGGAAATTTGACAGAAAGAATATATTTAGTATTAGTAGCAAATCCCTTAAGTTTGAAATAAATTTCGTATTTTCCAGAAAACGAAAATCGCTACATCCACTTAAGTAACAGCACAGAAAATTCTGATCCCCTCGGTAATTTAAGTGGTCAAAAATTACGAAAATTTTATCAAGAGTTATTTTTAAAATATTTTTTTTTGTTTGAAAAAATTATAATCATAATGTCGAAAGTGTTTTTTTTAAGATTAAGAGTCTGAGAATGGGCAAATAAACAGCCGATTATAAATGGGTCCCTTGCCCACCCCAGAAAAATGGTCTAGGTACGCCAATGCACTGGGTACCTTAAAAGTTAAAATAACTAAATAATTCCCAGTGCAGAAACGGTAATGAAATATCATTATTTTTTGGACTACCAGTAATGACACCCACTTACCTTCTGCATTATTTTAAAACATATAATAATGAGTTACTGATAATGACTTATTTTTATCATTATATCAAATAGAAAATAATTTTTTACATTTTTTTGAAATCTATTTTTAGACTCAATATTTTTTAAACACTGGTAAGGATATATGTAACCACATATTTTTTGATTTTTTGTATGTTGGCGAGTAAGCTACTTGTGTGCAGTAGGTCAATTGTGTTTTTATCTATTAAATATTACATGTCGATATAGCTCAGATGGTAGAGCTGTTGACTGGCAATCTGTAGACCCAGGTTCGATTCCCGCACCAGCAAATTTTATTTAAAAAAAAAATACAATAAAAAATATTTTTTTTTATATAATTTATTTTTCAGAAAATCTATTTTTAGACTCATTATTTTTGTCAGTACTGGTAAGCACATAGGTAACGATATATTTTTTGAAAATGTGTAGAAAATCATTACCAGATATGCGGTTATGTAACTACATACTTGGTAATGGTAACTAGTTACTTTTGTTATTACATTTCTTATTACCTTTATATGGCGATGTCGCGAAAAATAATGAGTTGTCGTTACACAGCAGCATACGAAATGAGTCTAAAAATAGATTTTCTAAAAAATAAATTATATAAAAAAAAATATTTTTTATATTATTATTATTTATTTATTTCATTATTAGAACAATAAGAATATAATTATTTTATAGTTCAAGACGGTATATCATAAAACAGTCATAATTTTAATAGTAACGACATTTAAAAGCGTCTATACAGACAAGACAAAAGTATAGCATAAATATAACATTAGAATATATATCATAAGTATAATAAAATTTAAAATTTAACAAAAATTAAAATAAAAATTCTAGAAATTCTAAGAATTTGGCTAGCTAGTTAAGAAAAGTAAAAAAAAAGAAAAAAAGATGGAGAAATAGATGAGCAAAATGAAAAGAGTGAAGAAAAAATAATTTGTAAAAAGTTAAAGACCAAAGGAAAATAAAAATGAGTAATTGAAGCTAGTTGTTTCGAGTAACATAATCAAAGAGAGCTTTTTTAAAACTGTTTCCTCTCTGTATAAGTTTTAACCTTGTTGGTAAGGTTCTCCACAGACTAATGGCGTTAACGAAAAAGAATCTACTAGTGTTCAAATAGGTGTAATTAGGCAAATTTAATGTTTCACATCTGGCTGATCACATAATAATCTATGTAAAAATATTAGATTTCGCATGCGCAGATAATCCACTAAATCACATCCAAGAATCATTTTCCTCCATGACGATACACTACAATACCGACCCAAGCCGTATACATATCTTGTTGCATTATTAAAACATACCTGTAACTTATGCAGTGAATGTGAATCTAGTTTGCTGAAAACTTCAGCAGAATAAGTTATAAGGGGAAGTATTAACTGGACAACAAGATTTCGCTTCACATCAGTGGGTGTAAATTCAGAACACATTCGCAAATTACGAAGTGTAAGAAATACAGTGCGTACAACATTATTGACGTGATCCGTACAAGACAAAGCAGAATTAATATGAAATCCTAAGTATTTGACTATATTTACATATTCAATGGCAGTATTATTAACGTATAAAATTGGAAGTTCTATAGAGTTAAGCTGGTATCTACTAATTGGTAAAACTACAGATTTATTAGGATTAAGCATCAACCTATTAACTTTAGCCCACATTAAAATAGAATTAAGATCCTCATTCAGTCTAAGACATGTATCCTCCAACATACCAACGCGATTTGAAATAAACAATTTGATGTCATCAGCATATGCATTTACACGAGCATGAGCCACAACATTGAAAATATCAATAATAAATATACTAAACAGAAGGGGGCCAAGAAGAGATCCTTGGGGGACACCAGAAGAAATCTCCTTGAGACCCGACTCTTTGTCACCAACAATGACTTTCTGAACGTGTCCAGACAGGTAGTTCCACATAAGAATCAGAGCACTATCCGTAAAACCAAAATAATATTTCAGTTTTCGACAAAGAATGCTATGATCAACTCTGTCAAAAGCCTTAGAGAAGTCCAATAAGCACATTAAAGATATATTTCCCGAATCATACTCAGGTCTTAAATCATCAATTACTTTTAATACAGCAGTTGTACAACTAAGGCCAGCACGAAAACCAGATTGGATTATTGTATTTTTTTTTTTTTTTAATAAAATTTGCTGGTGCGGGAATCGAACCTGGGTCTACAGATTGCCAGTCAACAGCTCTACCATCTGAGCTATATCGACATGTAATATTTAATAGATAAAAACACAATTGACCTGCTGCACACAAGTAAGCTTACTCGCCAACATACAAAAAATCAAAAAATATGTGGTTACATATATCCTTACCAGTGTTTAAAAAATATTGAGTCTAAAAATAGATTTCAAAAAATTTAAAAAAAAATCTAAAAAATTATTTTCTATTTGAAATAATGATAAAAATAAGGCATTATCAGTAACTCATTATTATATGTTTTAAAATAATACAGAAGGTAAGTGGGTGTCATTCTCGTAGTCCAAAAAATAATGATTTGTCATTACCGTTTCTACACTGGGACTGGGAATGCAAGAGGCAATGATATATCATTTTTGGTAATGCAGATAGTAATGAGGTGTCATTACCAATATTTTGCTGGGTATTTGATACAACTTGGTAAAATAGCGTATATTTATAATGTTTATAGCTCTGAAATTTTAGGATGATCGATACACTTCCTTTGCATCATAGATTACATATGTAGATATCTCACACTTCTTCTTCTTTTGTCAACAAACAAATTTTTACACATACATTGAAATTTTTTTGTATAGGTATACCACGTATGTCTAACACATTCTCATGAGATACGTGCACTGACAGCGAATGTCAAAGAGTAAGATATCTATGTAATCTATGCTTTGCATGTTGAGAAACTAAAAACAATAAGCTTATGTATGCTCAACTCACAACTTAACACTATTTAAAATGAAAACTTGATGCAATTCGACCGAACGTACAGTAGTATTATCGGAAAATACGGTAAAATCATAAGTGGCTGTCATAACTAATGTATGGGTGACAGAAACAAAATAAGTTGGGTTTTGCAATGAGGGTATCTAGCAAAGTAATAATTACCATACAGAATCCGTGTGGCAAAAACCTTGTCGATCAGTGTTATTTATACTAATTTCATTGTACTAAAATTATTGATATTTAGTAAATTTTGTTGCTGATTTTAGCAAATCAATTTTGAATTGCAGTTTACAACAATATTGCTAAAATTTAGTAGCGGCTACTAATTTTGTTGTCATCATAGACTTTTTTGGTTGAGTGTAACTCCAAACTTTCCATTTATAAAAGAATTACTTCAAAAAACCATCCAACACACAAAATAAAGTCCTACTTTAAGTTTCCCACAAATAATTTTTGAAAACAGATAGCTAATTTCTGAGGCACAGCGATGATATGTATTAAGGATTGCATATTTTTATATATTTTTCCATTACTTGAGAAACAATTGAAGATTGTTAATAATATAAATTTACCGTTCATTTATTTTGTTTTAAGATAATTAAACAATGACGACTTTTTCTAACCGTGAAATTCTAGCATTTATTACAGATGTTGATAAACTACCCAGTTGAAAATGGTCGAACTAGTTCTAAAAATTACTAGTTTTTTGACTAGTATTACGAAACTAGTTCTCAAAATAATCATTTTTAACTAGTTGTGTACTAGTTAAACCCCATCTATGTGGGACCTGTTTAAAAAATTACATAAATTAAAATGCGAGATTTGAAATTCTTATTCTATTTACATTTGTTTTTAATAAAAAAATCAGAGTTTGGAAATAAACACTTTAATTTTTAAATGTGAATTGAATTTAGGTGCAAATCAACTGGTGCAGTACTGGTGCCAAAAAGTCACTCCAGAACTAGTTCGATAAATTTCTCATAAGTACCAATAAAGCTTTCTGTTTTTGTCCCTAAAACAATAATTTTGAACCATTTGTGTACTTACTGTTTTTATTGAAAGTGCGCAGAGACTTTTAAAAGATTGAACTTAAATTAGAGTTTTGAAATTCTAGTTTTGTTTACATTTGTTTTTAGTAATATAGTCAGAGTTTTCAAATAAACACTAACATTTTTTATTGCGATTAGAAATCATTAACATAAAATATTTTAAATTCCGTTAGGTAAATGGACCTAATTATCTTAGTAAGAGGAAACTATAGGTCTAATCTACGTTTAAGCAAAGAAAAATCTTTGGTTTTTATCTATATAATTCAGGTCTTAACCAACTAGTACAGTTCTATTTCCAAAGAGTTACTTCAGAACTGGTTCCGCGAGTGTTACATTAGCACCTTTTTTCGTCCTTAAATTGTAATTTTCAAACTAGTTCTACAACTAATACCAAAATGTGAGTTTGGCGACAATTGCCCCCAATCATATGATATCTCCATGTTAAATTCTACAGTTGTTTGTATGGAGAGGCGGTAGAACTCGTACTAGTTGCCTGGTTCAAATAAACTAGTACATAACTGGTTCTGAACTAGTATTTTTTGCTACTGGGTAAATACAGCAATCCAATTCAATATAGGTAAATTAAATACCGAGTCGACAAGAAGTATGCGATAAAAACGTTATTAAAAAAAATAAGAAAAAAAGATATTTAGTATCTTCCAGAAATAATACCAGGTTTGAGATTGGTATACGCCTCGTTTTTCATTCCTAATTTGAGATTGAAAAAGTGGGATATTTTAAAACTTGTAATCTTCTCGCGGAAAACCTGGAAACTACAGTCAAAATTTTTATATTTATATAGATATTTGTAATCAGAGACTATTAATTATGGAGATAGGAAACCAAAATTTAAACTACTCAGCGATAGAGGGCGCTGATATTTAGTATTACCTGAGCAACTATTTAGTATCAGTTTAGTATCAGCTGATCCTATATTTAAAAACTCAAAAACTGCCCAAAATAAGGAAAAAACAAACGCGGAATATATTCAAATAATAAAATTTTATATATTTGTTTGTATTTTTCCCTTTGTTGTTTGTTATTATTTAAATTTAAATAAAAAAAGAAAATTGTCAATTTTTTTAATAAAGTGCCATCTAGTGATAACGACGTCGTTATAACTTTTGATTTTGGTGATGCCATACCCCTGTTTGTAATCCTCACTAAATTTCACTTATATTTGAGTACCCACATTTCATAAAAAGTACACTCAACAAAAAAGTCTGTAATGGCTACTGAAAATTTTGCTGTTATTACGGGTAGCGGTATTTTTTGCTAATTTTAGCAACACTTGACTGCTGATTTGTAGTACAACAACAACAAAAATTAGTAGCCGCTGCTAAATTTTAGTAAAATTGTTGCAAACTGCAATTCAAAATCGATTTGCTAAAATCAGTTAAAATATTTACAAAATATCAATAATTTTAGTACAATGAAATTAGTATAAATAATTATTTTTATTTTATTTCTTTATTTCCAATGACCTAGCTTTTTGGCCATAATCGATCACAAACTTCTACTCAAAAGTTTCCGCTACTAAATTCCAGTAAATTGTTGTAAACTGTATTTCAAAATCAATCTGCTGAAATTAGCAAAAAAGTATACTAAAAAATAAATAAAATTGTAAAATCTAAAAATTAAATTAATTAATTAATTTCTTATTTCCTGAAGATGCTACACAATGGAGTAGCGAAATATCGAAAATAATAAAAAACTTTTTTATAATAAAAAACAAACCTTACGCTCAAGAAAATTGTGAAATTAAAAATATAAAAAGAAGGTTAAATAAACGACAAAAAAAAAAAAATTAATAAATTTTTTTTTTTTTTCGAATGTATAATTACTTTATCGTACATGAAATTTGGAGTCAAATTGCAAACGATTCTCCAGGTATTACATTTTTACGCATTGGAGATGCAACAAAATTTTCTTAGTGTTATTTCCAAACTAAAAATATATCAATAGTAACAAATATAAACTAAACAAGAATTGTAAAAAATCAACGAATTCTTGTAAATAAAATTTTGTTAAATTAGTATATTTTTGCTAAGTTTAGCACTCGGTTGTGAAAAATCAGTAAAATGTTTTGCTGAAATCAGCAGCGAAAATTAGAAAAAAATCCGTAATTTGTAATAAGAGAACAGCAAAAAAAATGATTACTAAAACAAAATTTGTACTAAAAATCAGTATAAAACGAGTAAAAAGGTTAAAGTCGGGCATGCCGACTATACAATACCCTACACCAGTCTGGGTAAAAGCCAACTAATGTTTGGATCCGAAATTCGAATGGGTTAAAATGGGGCTCGTGTCAAAATTTTCTATAATGTGAGTCAGCGCACCAAATTTCATTAAAATATCTTAATATTTGCCACCTGCAGTTTGTAACCAAACCAATTTTGGGGGGACCCTTATATGGGCACTAGTTCTAAACATTGACCGATGTTCACCAAAATCAATAGGCTTCGTCCTTGGGCCAACATAGGTCTATGTACCAAATTTCATCAAAATATCTTAATATTTACAACCTGCAGCGTATAAACAGTATAATTTAGGTAGGACCCTTATATGGGCACTAGGTCTAAACATGGACCGATGGTCACCAAAATCAATAGGCTGTGTTATTGGACTAACATAGGTCTGTGTACCAAATTTCGTCAAAATATCTTAATATTTACGACCTGCAGCGTATAAACAATATAATTTTGGTAGGACCCTTATATGGGCACTAGGTCTAAACATGGACCGATGTTCACCAAAATCAAACTTGTTCGTCCTTGGGCCAACATAGGTCTGCGTACCAAATTTCATCAAAATATCTTAATATTTGCGACCTGTAGAGTGCGCACAAGATTGCATGGACAGACAGACAGACGGACGGACGGACGGACGGACATCGTTAAATCGAAATAAAAAAAAATTTTGAACTGATCGGTATACTATAAGGTGGGTCTACGACCAATATTTTTTGGTGTTACAAACATCAGCACAAACTTATAATACCCTGACCACATAGTGGTGTAGGGTATAAATAGTAAAGGGCGATTGGAAACTGTTTACAAATTCTTTTACTAACTTTTTTATCTGAGTGTAGAAACAGAAGCTAACTAAGGCCCCAGGGTCCCTTAGATGGCTCTCCTGGGATCAATACATCTCGAATTTCATAATTAAATTAATATTTATAATCGTGATAAAATTCCCTTTCAATTGAGTACCATAACATATTTGTGGTTCCTGGGGGATTAATTTTGTCCCCTGGGTGGCCGGCCCCAAAAATGAATGAATGGGTAATTTTTATGAGCTGTGTCTCGTAAAGTGCATTTTAGCAAAAAAAAAAAAAAATGTAAGACCTTGGGAACACAACTTTGGAGCTATGTTTTCGGTAGATATAAATTTATGAATGGTCGCCAACGGTCGCAAAATTTGTTTTAGATTTCACCCACAGGTATTGACTGTGAAATGTGGGTGCATTAACCGTTTACAAAAACAGTTCAAACCCTTTTGAACCGGAGATTTGCAAAAATCCATATTTGAAAAAATTTTGAAATTTTGGAGTATTTACAGCAAAAAACTATAATTTATAATTAAACACAATTAGTTTCGATGTTTTTCAGATAATTTAATTCAAAATGAATAATTTGCAATTAAAAAGAATTATAGTTTTCTAAAAATTGTACGAAGTTTAGATTCTTCATCAAGAATTAAAAAAAAAATCAAAATGTCAACTTTTGCACCCTATAAAACCAAAATGGTAAGTCAGAAATACAAGATATTTTGGATATAATAACTTCAAAGTGTCCTTAATTCATATATTTAGATATTCTCTATCTCAAAATGACCTTTCGGGCATAATCTGGGGACCATAGTGCAATGTAGCAATTTTTGAGCTGATTTCAATAATATAATTTTTTTATGTCGGTTACGCCTGCTTTCGAGTGGATGGGGCTTTAAGGTTGAAAATTAAAGCTCAAATGAGTTCGGTAGTACTTATCCGACCAGCAAAAAATTAACACAAAAAGAAAGGTCCGCCTAAGGCAATATATTAATCCATTGTGGAGCACTTAAATTTTTCATTTTTTCGTGACTTTTTTTGTAAAAAGTCTATTTATTCATAATTCAACCTATATATAGGCAAGTAATTGTTACAAAAATGGGCAGTCAAGACTTTAAGCTTTCGTTTGAGGTATGAAACCTTAGCTCTTTACATAACAAAGATTTTTAGTGTTAAAGTTCGACCTTTTTTAGTTTTGTTGGTGTATTTCTTCGATTTGTTGTAGACTCAGTATTTTTGCTAAGTAATTCTTCTGTGTAACTGGCCTTGAACCGAACTTAGGGGTTTTTTATATGATGGACAATATAGTGGCTTCGCTGAGTAAAGTTTTTCATTTGAGGTATGACATGAAACCTTAGCTCTTTAAGTAACAAAGTTTTTTTAGGGTCAAAGTTCGACCTTTTTTAATTTTGTTGGTATATTCGATTTGTTGTAGTCGCAGTATTTTTGCCGAGTAATTTTTTCTGTGTATCAGGCCTTCGGCCGGACTTAGGGATTTTCTAATATGTGTAGCCGGCATCCAGCAGGACTTAGGGGTTTTCTCCTAGTGTTTAGTGGGTTAGCTGAGAATATTTTTCTGTATAATTGTTTTCTCCTATATAGTTGTTATCTCCTATGTGGTAGAGAGTTTAGTGGCTTCGCTAAGTAAAGAATGGTATGTAAAAAAGAGGGAAAGCTGAAGTTTAACCCTTAATAACTTTGGCATTTAAAAAGCTGTGGGGTCATGTCATACCTCTTCCATTTATACCTTTATAATGATAAAGACTGGACAAAAACTAGCAGTTTATGGACATTTTTACCATACAATTTTCATACAAACTGAAAACAAGAATTATTTGATACACCCGGTATTATTTATAATTAATTTTCGATACACTCTTATTACAAAGATTATGAGCGCCTTTTTTAAAATTTAACATCTACCTGGTTCCGGAACATGTTCCATGGAATCGGTTGCAATGGAACGAGTTGTGGAATAGGTGTGGTTGGCTACCGATTATAAAAAATTTTGCTGGGTAGTAGATGTAAAAAGGCGGTAGTCAACCACACCTATTCTACAACTGGTTCAACTGCAACTGATTTAGGGTTTGGGGTTCGGGAATTCCCGGGCGGAATTCTAATTTTTTTAATTTTTTTTTTGGGCGGAATAGGATTTTTTAATTTTAAACATAAAAAACATTTTAAATACCTAAACAAAAATGTCATTGTTAAAATCTTTTAAAAGGGAATCAATTTATTTGACACACAAAAAAATCTTTTGCAAGTAATTAGGAGCATTTCAACTAATAAAGATTTTTCATATAACTTATTCAAAATATAAGTAGAAAACCTAAAAGCTTGGTAAAATGTTTAAAAGAAATATGAACAAAAAGTTTTGTTTCTTACAAATAATCGCCCTTACTATCTAAATTTTTCAAATGTATATTTTAGTTAAAGTCGACTTTAGTTAAAATATTGGGTGGCAGTATACCTAGACTTGGTTTATTTTTGGAGCATTCTGATTGGTTAAATTATTTTCAATCAATCAAAATATTAGAAAATATAAATATTTTTGTAAGGTTTTCATACACAAAATGATTAAAAATAAAGTCGACTTTAAATTTAAAATACTCCTTTATATTAAGGGCCAATAATTTTATAAGTAACGTTTTCATTAATAAATGTGATATTTTCAAGTAAATTTACTTATTTTAATACACCTGCTTTCAAACTAATATATTCGTTTATATTAAAGAATAAAATGTCAGGAGTATGGAAATTCTTCACAAAAAAGGACAATGCAGCGCAGTGCAATATTTGCCCTAAAAGACTAATGGTTAACGGAGGTATCTAAATTTGGTTATCCGACATCTAAATTTGGTTCACAAAAAAAAAATTGATGGTCATGCAACTTCTCTTGAAGAAAACAACAACAAGTATAACGTGCCAGCTAAAATTAGCAAAGTACCCGAAGAAAAAAGCTGAATAGGCATTGAACGTTTTATGGTAGGGCAAACATTTCCTGAAATGGTGTCCAAATTAGCCGCAGTCGACGGAATGTCAACCTGCACCATAACTAGATCTTCGTTTATTCGAGAAAGTTTTTATAATAAAAAAATGACATTGCCAAAACATGAAACCGATGTAAAGAACATTATATTAAATTACTACAATCATGTGGGGGTCAAGGGAAATTATTTCCAAATGCCAACCTCACCCACAGTCCACCTTGGACATGGTGTCCCCTGTTAACGCTGACGAGGCTCTGACGACCGAGTATGGGCGGTATAACCCGGTTCCCACGGCAATCGGACTATGTGCCGGAACTATTCGGATGTATTCGAATCTTCGAATTTATCCGAGCAAGGATTGCCACTCCGGCTTTAAATGAGAATTATTAACTACAAATTCTCATTTTAAAGCCGTTACAACAACAACAACAACAACAACAACTACAATCATGTAAAAGATATCATGATAAAAGAAATATCGAGCAATATTTCTAACAATAGGAGATTTACTATAATCTTAGATGAATGGACAAGAATATCACAAAAGAGATATTTGAACATATGTATAAACGGGAATAATTCATTTTATAACCTGGGGTTGGTTTATATATCAGGAAGATGTAATATAAATGAAATAAGAAGAACTGTGGAAATAAGAATAGAAGAGTTTTATTTGTCTTTGGAAAATAACATTGTGACCACCATATCTAGTGGGCCAAATGTGATGAAATTGTTTGTTTCCGACAGTCCAGTAGTGGGTTCTTTCTGCTGGAATCATGCAATTCATTTGGCAGAGCTTAGAGTAATGTATGTGAAATCAAATGTTCAACTTTCTGATATTTTTACTTTGAATTCTCACTACACAGACTGAATTTGTACTGAAATAGTATTTTTTTTAACAAAAATTACTTATATAGGTGGTTTTCATTAACAATTTTGTTCAAAAATATTTCCCGGAAATTCCCGGGAATCAAATTTTTTTATTCCCGTTTCCCGGGAAATAAAAAAGTCCGGGAAATCCCAAACCCTAAACTGATTCCATGGAGCTGGTTCCGGAACCAGTTCCAGGGATCCCATATGGAAGATATGAATGAAGTAGAATCAGTTCCAGAACTAGTTCCAGAACTGATTCTAGAGCTACCGGTTCCACTTTGGAGCTATAGAAGGGGTTGCTTTTGGGACAGTTTCAAACAAAAAGAATCGGTGTTAGAATCGACATTAGAAGGGGTTGTGAATGAAAAGTAGCTATTCTACAACCGATTCTTTGAAACAGAAAATTTTCCAGGGTAGCTATTCTACAACCCAGGAAAATTTTTTACAATCGGTAGCCAACCATACAAATTCTGCAACTGGTTCCACTGCAACCGATTCCATGGAACTGGTTCTGGAACTAGTTCCTGGGATCTCATATGGAAGGTATGACGGACGTAGAATGAGTTCTAGAACTCGTTCCAGAACTGATTCTAGGGCAACCCGTTCCACTTTGGATCTATAGAAGTGGTTACTTTTGGGACAATTTGAAACAAAAAGAATCGGTGTTAGAATCGACAGTAGAAGGGGTTGTGAATGAAAAGTAGCTATTGTACAACCGATTCTTTGGAACAGAAAATTTTCCTGGGTAGTTAGTTATGTTAGATGAATTTTAAATTTCATTTGTATTATGCTAATATTTCAGCATATAACTGCAAATTAAAATATAATTTTTCATTCACCTTTTAAGTAAATGAATTCAGGTTAATTTGGTTTCATTCAATTAGAATTCATATAATTTAAACTTATCGGGAATTAAGCTATCGAATGAATTCCATAAGAATGCTATTACGGAATGAAATTTAACCCAAATTTCATTAATTTTTAAAAAGTGAATTAAAGAATTAAGCCTTTTAAACCTTTGCTATATACATATGTATATAGCAAAGGTTTCTCACATAGTTACCCGGCCCCCGCACAGTTTGTATGAAAATTGTATGGAAAACAAAAATTAATGTTGTAGATTTCGGCTCAAAAACTAAAAATAGCCAAAAACTACTAGCTTTTATACAGTCTAAATATACTAATAATAACAAAAAACTACTTTTTTTTAATGTTAAATCTAGAAGCTATTATTTAAATTTTTGCATTAAGAAATACAAAAATTGTTTTTTCGTACTTTCTATATTTTCATATATTTAGTTACAAGTCCAAATTCTACCTCAAGTCCAAATTCTAATATGATATTGTCATATTAGATTTTATTTGTTGTTTCAAAAATTTTACCATTTTCATGATAGGCAATACAATTGTTTCGTGGGCATCACCCCAACTCATCAGTTGTCCGCAATAAGAAAATTATGATTGGAATGCACAAACCTTTTTTTGTTTGGGATAATCTCGTTTTTTTTACAAATGTTATTGACAACGAACACATAAATAAATATACGTATAAAAATACCCAAAGGGTACTTTTATGTAAAATATTGCTTTTTAAAAAGTGTTGATTTATGTCTCGGTTAGTGTACTCCAATCATCATTTTTTTATTGCGGAGGAAACAATTTTATTGTCTATCATGGAAATGGTTAACCTTTTTGAAACAATAAATAAAACCTAATATGGCATATCACATTAGAATTTGAACTTGAGGTAGAACAATATTCTAACTAAATATATGAAAATCTAGAAGTTTTTAAAAACTAATTGTTTTTGGTTGTAGTGTTAATTGGGCATTAAAGAATTCACTTTTTCTCTAAGGTGGTGCTTTTTGGATTTTTCGTAGGAACGGGGTAAAAATGGGTGTTTAATATAAAATAGTTACAAATACAGATTTTATTTAATCATCTGAACTCACCTCTTCTGAATTTTCTGGTGTATCAAATACACTTAAAACTGGTTTCAATATCTTCACCCCTGTCGTAATGTGTTCTTCATTTATCTTGGATGATGATTTTCCCTTATCGAAACTTAATAATGTCGGCAAATCATCTCTAAATTCTTCATTATGTGACAAATCATGAGGACAATGCAATTTGCTATTATAATCTTTTACATTAGCATAAGGCGTACGATGTACAGCTTCAGCCGTCTCCAATATGGGTTTAACTAAAGGTTGTTCGCGAGCCTTTAAGATAATCTGATGTAAAGTGTGTAAATGTTGTCTAACCAAGGGAGGTATTGGATTACAACAAGCTAAAATACCTTGCATTTCACGAGGTAAACTTTCGGATATTTGTAACATCATATGATTGGGTAAAACATAACCATAGCTTTCATCTTCCAGACGGGCTGTAGTATCGCGCCATTTAAAAATTTCACGAAAAGCGAAAAGTTGGCGATTGTCGAAAATACGTTTAGATTTACGATAAAGGTCCATATGGGAGTCAACGGTTATAAGAGGTTTATTATAACGCTTTTTACAAATTTCACTAGAACGCTGATATATCGAACGTAATAGTTGAGGTTGTTGATTGGCCACTTCCAACAGATCATTAGTAAGGCATTCATAAATATAGATTAGGAAATGGGTATCCTGTCGGGCGTAGGCTACAAGTTCCTCGGGTAATGGACGTATACGCCAGTCAGCTAATTGAAAAGTTTTATCAATTTCAATGTCGCAATAATGTTTCATTAGATAGGCCAATGAGAGGCGGGCAAAGTTTAAAGCTTTAGCCGCTTGATGAGTGTCAAACATATTAACAATATATAGAGAAAGATCCCTTTGTAACCATTCGATATCAGAATCAGCACCATGAAAAATTTTTACTACTTTGGGATTAGTAAAAACTTCATTAAGTATATGCATTTCCTCTCTCAACTCTAAAGCATCGAATATGTAGTCTTTAGTACGAGTGGAAACTTGTACCAAACAAGTAAAACCCAAAAAGGTGCGATATGAATGATGTTCAACATCTATAGCCAACTCGGAGGCACCTCTTAATTCTTCCAAAGCTCGCTTTAACTTAACCGCCGTATCAATATACATTAATTCGGTTTTAGCTACCTCATTAGGTTTCTCCGGTTTCCGTGTTTTAAGCAAAGAATTGGGAACTTCAAATTTCATCAACTCATATTCATAAGGATGTAGATAACTTACCACATTACCTGAGTCGTCATATTCTGGTAATATAGCTAAAGGTTTTAAAGAATTTGGTTTATCTTTCAATTTTGGTGCAAATGGAGTTTCTGCACAATTATCTACTGGTATTTGAAACTTAACTTGCGGTCGTGCTATATTTTTGGCAGTAATCAATCGAGCAGCTATATTCGGACTATTTTCACTCTTTTTCAAATTCCAACTACCGGCCCCCTTACCGGGTGTAGCCAAGGGTGATATCGAATTTAAACGTGATTCAACCACAATGGTTTGGGGATTTTTCTTTATACCTGCTAATTCATCTAAATTGGATTGTAATCGTTCGAACATAACATCATTACATTCCAAAAGCATTTCAAATTGTTCATCGGGTTGACGACGTTGTATGTTGCCTTTAACATTTTGCCACTTTAGCACGTGTGATATTAAACCCAAAATTCTATCAGATTGTTCATCAATAACTCGACCATACGTTGGATAAGCACAATAAAGATCTCTAGAGGCTCCTTGCGGAAAAGCATTGGTTGATTTTGTGGCCTCTATTATTTCCGTTAAACCTTTCTGTAATTTTACTGATTTTTATTAGAAAAATTACATTTTTCAAATTCATATTCCCTTTACCTTTGTAAAATCTTCAATACTGTTAAATTCCCCTATGGGTGTTGTTTTCGGTTTTATCTTATCTTTCTCTGTTAAGCGATTTGTTCCTTTTTCATTTATATCCATAATTATTTCTATATGGACGAGCTTTTTCTAGTTAAATTTTATTTCTTATAAAAAACAAAATGAACAAATATTTTACAGTATGGTGGAAAAAAATTGCAAATTTTTCACAATGCTTGTTCTTCTTAAATGATTTTTGTATCAAAACAAACGAGCCGATAACACATGTTTACGTAGTTGGAAAACAAAGTACTTCAAAGAGGAATTTGCAATTCAGGGATTAATCACAACTAGGTCAATTGTCGACCGACGACAGCAAAAGTCGTCGCGGATAATTTAAATTCAGCGGCATTTGTTGACTTTTAGAAAAAAAAGGAAAGCAAAACAAGAATATGGTTGTATTTGTTTTGCAACCATTCTTCGTCAATTCAATTGGTTGTAGTTGTCGACCCAGTTCTGATTAATCTCTAAGAGAGAACTGGGTCGACAACGACAACGAGAGTTGCTTTTTCATATATTTTGTATGGGCAGCAAAATGTCGTCATGTCGTCCGGCGATTTGTCGTCGGAATGGAATCTATTCTATTTTCGTGACGACACACTAATACACTTAAAATATTTGTCAAATTGTTTGCAAAAAATTTATTTTTCTGACAGAAGAAATATAATTGAAATTTCAAATACATACATAATTTACGGCAAAAAAGCAAAATTAAATACAATAAAATATAAAGCAACAAGAATTAGTGAAAGACCAATTGAATTGGTGAAGAATTGTGGTGAAACAAATACAACAATATTCTTGTTTTGCTTTCCTTTTTTTCTAAACGTCAACAAATGTCGACGGTCGATTGTCGCTGAAATTAAATTAATCGTGACGACTTTTGCTGTCGTCGGTCGACAATCGACCCAGTTGTTATTAACCTCTTACGATACCACACCGATAAAATTATGTTGTTACGTGCACACAGAAAAAAACAGGGGGAATATTACCTAAGAGCTATGTAATTATACAACTACATAATTTTTAAGTTAGTTTTACAAAGTTCTAGTAAAATATGCATATTTCTTTGTAAAATATATACAATCCTTGCAAAATATATACATGTGTAGCGGAAAATATCCGAAAAATTACATATATTGTGCTAGAAAATTGTAAAACTTACTTCGAACTTATGTAGTTGTATAATTACATAGCACATAGATAAAGTTCTAACTGTTTTTTTCTGCGTATAGTTAACGAAATCTATAGTTGAATTGAAATAAATCGAAACCAACTATTATAATTAATTACAACTATAGCTTTAATAAACAAAAACTATTTTTTGGTTACTCTTTTTAATTTTGACAAATAACTTTTGATAGCCAATTTATAAAATAAGGTCAAATAAAAAATATTGTAATGGGTCAAGAATATTCTTTTTAAATAAATTTGCAAGAAATTTTTTTTTTTTCCCTTTATTTAACCTTCTTTTTTAATTTTTAATTCTACTATTTTCTTGAGCTTAAGGTTTGGTTTTTTATTTATAAAAAGTTTTTTATTTTCGATATTTCGCTACTCCAATGTGTAGCATCTTCAGGAAATAACAATTAAATGTTATTTCATTTAATTGTTATTTCCTGAAATTTGCAATTAACAGAAAAATGGGAAGTGGATCCAAATGGTTGAAATTGGTAAGTTGTACTCATTTTAGTTGTTTATTACTTTAAATAAATAAGATTAAAATGTAACTTTATTTTTCAGAAATCTAAAAAACATATTCTCAAATACCTCAAGCGATAAAGAAAACAACATCTCTGATATAAAATTGTTATTTGCATAATTTATTGCAACAACAATAGCGGCTTTATGTAATTTTATAATTAAATTTTATTTTGTTTATTTTGGATTTCTGTAATTTAATAAAAATTGCAAAATCATTTCAAATCACAAAATTTTTAGCTGGTTATATCCTTTTAAATTTTTGGATGATTGTTATTTCCTATTTACAAAATTTTGAAAATTTCAACTAGGAAATCATTGGAAGTAACTAAATTTGTAGTTGAAATGTTGATATTTAAAATCCTTAGTTACTGTTAACTAAGTCAATTCAACTATATATTAGTAAGGGGTATTTCACCTAGGAGATAGTTGAAATATTCGTTATAGCCAACTAAGGATATTTTTGGGTGTATAAAATATTTATATGTGTTTAATTGCGCTCGGTTACATGAAAAAAATTATAAAATTTCATAAACACTCCCAACAAACAAATCGTTCCGTTTACGTACCGTTTTCGGTCCATCATAAACGGAATCCAACTCCGTTTACGTACCGTTTTCCGGATCCGTATACGGATCAGAAAACGGATTTTAAGGAACATCGAAACTGATTCGAATCCGTTGAAAGTCCGTCAATGACGGACCGTTTACGGACCGATATGTCGTGTAAAAAACTGACAAGTCCGTGGTAAGTCCGTCATTGACGGACCGTTTACGGACCGTTGTGTCGTGTAAAAAACGGACAAGTCCGTTGAAAGTCCGTCAATGACGGACCATTTACGGACCGTTATGTCGTGTATAACCGGAGTGACTCCGGACCAAAAACGGACTTGTATATCTATCTAAATTGAATAATTTTGAATAAATTTTGTTTTTTTGATTTTTAATAGATTTATTAGTAACGATATTATTTACATTTACACTATATTTAGTACCTCAGTTTACCTTGGAGTTTACCTCTTTATCTAGCGCATCAATTCACGACAGTCACCCATAATAGAATCGATCATCTACATGCAAAAGAAAAAATAAATTAGTTATGGTTTAATTGATTGTATTTACGATGGTGTTTTACTCGAAACATGTCACGAAACCCTGGTCATAGCGTACCGGAAATAGCCCCTACTTGTCCAGCTAGCTCACGGACGACAGGGGAGGTAAGACCCGCTATTTCCGGCAGAGGGTCGGACACTAAAATTTATAAAAACCTACACAAAAACTACATAAAAAACTAAACTTATAAAAAAAAACTCAAAAACTAAAACAAAACAATGAGCTAACAGTGGGACAGAATCCCACACTTACTCAAAACAAAACCCCCCATTAAGCCCTTAATTAAAACCTACACAAAACTAACAAAAAGGTACTGTATTTTCATAAAAAAAACAGACGGACGAAAACCTACAATTAACAGAACTGAAACAAAACATTTTGAGGACAAAAGATGGAGCTTGTCCCCCCTAGCCTGCCCACCCTGCCATGGTAACATACACTCGACGACGATTATGTTACCCCACAAACACTACACTGGTCACTTTAACACATACTTACGTTAACACACCATTTTAACACTTTAGCCAGACATTTTCTTATTAATGTTCAGCCAAATGAAAACATGTATAATTTGTTAATTTTTTCCAAAAATTATAAATATAATAAAAATTTATTTAAATTAAATTTGGCACTTGTTTTAAATTAATTACGATATAAAAAAAATAAGGTAGGTAAATGAAATAATAAAAAAACTACAAAATCTAAAATTAATTTTTATTTAAACTAACCTAATACAATAAACAGAAAAAAAAACCTAACACTAACAAAAAAATCCCAAAATTACACCTACTGTATCTCCTAATAACAGGTTAAATTACGAAACTTTACTTTGCCTAACTTTAAAGAGCTCTCTAAAGTGGAATTTTCTTTACCAGGGCTAAAACTACCCGCACTCAAATCCGACGAACAGACACTCCTCTGTAGTTTTGGGCTAACAATTTTATTTTACCTATCACTAACAATATTTCAACACTATTTAACCACTAAACTAAATGATGTACTAATATTTAATATTTTTTTTTAATTGCTTAAAACTTTTGAATTTAAATTTTCCTTTAATTAATAAAACTTCTTTACATTCTTTTCTATTCTTTTTCCACAGTTTAGAATTTAACCTATTCCTTTTAATCAGTAAATATTTATTTTTCACTATCACTTTAAACTTTCATATTGTTGCATTCAACTCTTTTCTTTAAATTAATAAGTAGTTTTCTTTTCTTTAGCTTTTTAACTTTACTTTCCTTAATTTTACGCCTTTTTTAAAGGACTCACCCACAAGCAAATAATTTATTGAGATATTCGGCCACCATCAAAATAACATGGATTCCACGGGCATACCCAAAGAAAAATGGAGGGTTCGATTGAATAATGGCGGCTACTTGGACCAATGGCGGCTGCTTGGATCAATGGCGGCTACTTGGAGCAATGGCGGCTACTTGGAGCAATGGCGGCTACTTGGAGCAATGGCGGCTACTTGGAGCAATTTTACCTCAACCGGTGGTTCTCAAAATTGTGGTATACCAGAAATTCCAGGGGTAACCACAACACAAATAACCGGGGTGACCAAAAAAAATATTGTGGACTACAGTCTTCTTGATATACCCAAAACTGAAGACTGTAGCCCCACACTTTCATTCAACCAGGAGTCTGCTATAACTTTAGCGAATAAACCAGGGTGAATCTACTGGACAATAATCCAATTAACATATAAAAAAAACAACTGATTTCTACCTGACTTACCCTTTCTTCCTTTATCCAAAGGCTTGGCGGTTGTGTATTGCAAAAACAATCCCAATTCAATAAAACAAAACACTTCGCAGCAGCGCACTGGTTTCCACTTGCGCTTTGATTGAGAGTTTATACAGCAATGAAGAGCTAAGTTTTCTATCCCAACCGCCAAGCCTCTTTCTAACAAATTTCCCTAACTCCGAAATTCCCTAAAAACACAGCCGCCATCTCCCTTCCGCCCTACTCTTCCTAGTATCCAGTGAGCTTTTCGCATTTTCTATCCCATTCTTACCCCAGGAATATCGCTCTAACCTACGAAAAGTAACAAAAAAGAGCGGGAGTTATTTTCATTTGGCTGACATGTCCAGCCCTACAAAAAAAAATATCACCATTTGTTATTACCTTGATAACTCTACCATTTCTTTCACTCTCGTTCTATTTACTCTACTTTTACCTATTACCATTTCTATTCAGCAAATCAGCTGTCATACTACTTTCAGTCTACAACCATTCACAACCGGTCTACCGCTACAAATCTTTTGATTTTCTAAGCCCGTCGCCCGAAAAGTGAAAGAGCGGTTGATAGGTATCTAAAGCCCAACGTAGGCAAACGCCCACACCCCGAGATCCAAATTACATGCTCTACTGACAAGAACAGCCGGGCAACACATTCCCATACCTTTCCGATTAGAAAACCCTAAAATCGGTAATATTCCCACATCCCTCCGATCTGGCATCCTCAAGACGCTGCAATCAAACTTGGTACCACCAAAATCGCTACCTGTTCTTTGTTCCAATAAAATTTAGATCTGGCAACTTCATAAATAAACTCGGTATTTAGTACCGAGTACCAAAGTACTCCTAACTTTAAATCCACTAGCTGTCATTCATTAAACACGATGAACGAAAAAAAACTATTTCCGCCTATTCAATCAACTCTTTGCCAGCCGTCGCGTGTGAAACGAGAAAAATTAGATGAAAAGTCTATATATATATGCAAAAAAAAACACATGCGTGGCATACTATATATTGATCAAAAATAACTGCAACCCGTATAAATAAAAAAACAAAGTGTGTAAAAATAATCTTTTACTACCATAAACCGTGTATAAATCTCCAAAATGGGTAAAAAAAAACCATTGCCCAGACACGAAATAAAAAGAGTCAAAAAAAAAAATAGATGTGTGAAAGAAAAATTGCAACGATACAAAAAAAAAATAACATCCAACAAAAAAAAATATGATAACCCACTTTAAGCTCCCCAAGACTCGTGTAAAACGAAATGGTATCCTCAGAGACGCAAGCCTACGCAAAGCCTTCGGTGACGGCGGAAAAAAAAACGATCGACGGCGGCTCGAGTCAAATATGGTAAATTCTTTAAAATCGTAAAGAAAAGACTATCAATGTGCTAAAAATATGTCAAACAACCGATCACAAGAATTTTGTCAAAAAAAATTTTATGCTAACGCGAAACATAATTGGTTAAACAGAACCTAGCATCCTTCTTAAAACAAATATGTTCGCCATTTCCAAATTCATTGTTACCTGCCCAATTGGAGGCTAAAGCATGGTTTACATTACCCGATTCTATATCAGATTTCCCATCTAACCAATTAAAACTACAATCCTCCGAAGTGATATGATTTTCACCCCAAAAATCTTGTATATGTGTTTAAACCATGAAATGCAGACAGCTGACCACTACAGCTACCACTGGATTCTCAAGGGGCCCATAGACGATCAAGCGTGCTGGACGAAACACGAATTTTACATTTTAACTCATTTTCTGTGCCCAATAAAATAGAATATCGTTAATAACTAAACTAAAGAAAAACAAGAACAGAAAGAAATTAAATTCAATTGAACAACTAACAACATTAGTATTTTCGAAGTTCCACAGCATGCTTGACGGTATTCCAAAACCATTTTATGATTTTCAAACAAGCTGGACTGCCTACCCGATCGTATATGGGGCGCCTTAGAACCACTGCGCTAAAACAAATCAACTACACAACTCCATAACGGGTGTAAAATAAAATAACAAAAAACAAGATGTGAAAAAAAACTGAATGAAATAAATCCGCGTTTTGAAAAAACATTAGAAAAACGCAAAAAAACATACAACCCACCCGTTGTCTTCACTTGCAATACATTATGGCATGAAATGTCAAAACGATTACAACAATGTTCCTGATCAACTTTTTCCATCAAATTTTAACATTTGCATACCGGTAAGTTGCGTTTTTTTCCTTCATTTGATATTTACAATCAGCTGCTTGAATTATCCTACTAATTCTTACAATTTTCTGTCAATTTTCGTAGATATTCTGCTTCCTGCGAGTAAATTTGCAGGAACGAATTTACCAATGAACTTTATTGGAGCAGTAACCAAACAGACATCGTCCACTTGAGAGGAGTCAGAGTCCGCAATTGACCTTACGGTTTAATCATGGTAAGTTGTCCTGATTTTATTTATAAAAAAGAATGTTATATCGCATAAGTAAGTCGTTTGAGTTTTACGTAAAAAAACTGTTATACTCCATATCAAAAAAACCAATCTTTTACGACAATGAGTTTCACGTGAAAATTGTGTAGAGTTCGTTTTCAGGCAAATTTAATACACAAGGCTATTATTTTTCCTGTGAAAAAGTGATATTCTGTGTTCATTGTGATTTGAGCCTTTGTTATTGCATTAAAAAAAAATAGTTAATTTTCATAAATTAAATGGCAATTGGAGGCCTTTAAAGTTCGAGTGAAATTTTTCCCCGTGAAAAACAACTTACGGTGCTTTACCACGTGTTTCACGCGAAAATTTTCAATTTGCCTTCACAGAAATTTTATATAAGACGATTTCCTTCCTGTAAACAAGTGTAATTTTCCTTTCCTTATTTATACGTCGACGTAACGTACCATACCGTAACGGGGCGGGACAGAAAATCAGCAGTTATAGGCAAATGAAAACGTATCATATGTTTTAACCAAATTTCCATTTTCCTTTCACTACTACTTCCGCACGATTTTTAAAGGTTATCACCTCCCTATAAACAATTTCACTGGAATTCAAGTTGAAAACAGGTTCAATTCCAGCCCTGTTTCCTAGTTTCAAGGCTTGAATACAACTTTAATTACATTCTCTTTCAATAGCATAATCCAGCAAAAGGGAAACAAAAATTCAAGTTTCAAATATTTTTGTTAAATATACAAATGCTGGAATTTGAAATATACTTTACTTCAAGCAAATTTTAAAGCACTTGAATTTTTAAAACCTATGTGTTTATTGGGTTATTATTGGTTGTCCTCTCCCTTCTGATCATTTATCCCAAATTTTGTTTGGTAAACATATGTTAAATTAAACATATCAGCCGTCACGTAAAGGTGACAAGCAGACCAAATTTCAACACGTTTTCGTAAGATACGTGTTTCTGCGTGTTTTCTATACATACGTCGAATCAGCTGACATTACGTTACGTTTACGTAGACTAATTCTTTGTTGTAATTATGTCTTTACAACAGATTTTGAAAAATGTACCCCGAGCAAAAAAAAACAATGATCTTATATATAAGAACATAAAATAATTTGATTGGTCTATAATATTAGATTAGATTGTATTATATTAAATACAATTTAATCTAATACTATCTAAATGTATATATTCTGATGGAATTGCATCCCAAAGTTGGGCCCTCCTAATTACATAGTATTATATCCAATCTGATACCTTTATACACTATTTAATACTATTGGATTTCAAAATTTATAACCGAAATGTGTTCATTTCGAACATTAAAGAACAACAATTGTTTTTTTTTCCTTTTCTAAAAAATATGAAATTTTTTCAAAAGTTGACTTGGACAATATTTTAAATTGAAATTTACGTAAGAAAATTTTGGGAAACATTTGAAAGATATTACAATGTATGAATACCTATGGTTACAAAGCCATTTTATATTGCCTTAAAAAAAATGATTATGCATAATACACTTAGAGATTTCTAGTGTGAATTAAGTAGGTATAATAGAAGATTCAGTATGAATCAAAACAAAATTCAAAAGTAAAACTAATAACCAAAATAAAAATATGATACGCCGAGGTAATTGCTACATCCATGGCAATACTCGGTACCAAGATTGTCGGAACTCCACGCACAACGGCACAATCTGATATCCCGGACTCGATCGCGAATTCAAACGTGATTCCATCTGTACACCCGTCCGCGAAATCCTGATCTCGGTAATGAGCCAACCATTTGTTTTATTATTAAACACTGGTTGTAAAATTCAAAACTTTTGCTTCAACTCGCCGTAATTACGGACTCAGAATTATGTTATTGTACTAGGTGACTAACAACTCCCAGCCCTTATTGGCATAGTTCTCCAGGGTGTTAATCTGCAACGCAGATTTGCAAGGAGGTGCACTTTTGGTACAATGACGGTTACACATGTATCCAGCTTAGAAACGTTGGTTCATTAGTTGAGCAAAACTTCGAATTTCTCATTACCAGGACAAATGGATTCACGGCCCGGTTGTACAAAAGAAAAAAAACCTTGAATCGCTTTCTGGTCCTTGATATCAGACAAACATTAGCGTTTACTAAAAAAAACAAGTACATACTCAAAAGAGAACAAAAAATCAGATTGATTTTTTTGAATAAGAGATTGGGTGCGTTCGGCATATACAACATAATAGACAACAGTTCTACAACAGTTGTACAACTATCTGCTGAACGGCCTGATCACTATTCGCTCAGTCTGAGCGCTCAGGTAGCGCTGTCACATTTTGGTAGCGTAAAAAATGTTTGCTACTTTTGATCAAATAGTGATACATTTGTTGTTGTTTATTTACAATAAAAATTGTTTTGTAAGAATGACAAATAAAAACATACAAATATAATTCGAAAACAAAAATTTTAAGAAATAAAAGGAAACTATAGAAAAAGTGTTTTTAAAAACAAAAAGAAAACATCGTGCGGCAGAATAAGTAATCACAAAGCATTACAAGTCACCGGTATCAGTTTAAGGTTTCGCTGCCGAATGCTACCATTGATCGAATAAAGTGGAAAATAACCCCTAATTTTACAGCCCAATTCAACAAACACATACACATATAAAAGGTAAGTAAGGGGTTGTTCCGACGAACGTAATTTCGGACAGACGTTACATTTAAGTCTCATGTTTGTATCACACAACAGAGGTAGTATGGAATGCAATCATTAATTGCCAATAAAAACTAAAATTCAAAATGAACTTCAAGTTCACTATTAAAACGAACGCACTTTAGTGCTAAATTACAAAATAATTCACCCAACCATAACTACAAAAAAAAATAAACGGTCATACCAACACGTGACTACAGATCCATAGCAATCAAATATTATTTTAATATTCGTTGATGGATCCGTAGTAAATGCTAAGTACAACCAATAAATCTTTAGATGTAGTAAAGATGTATGGTTGTTTTATATTCCCGCCTATACATAAAGTATAGGAAGAAATATACTTTCGTATTAAATACGAAACTAAAATTTCCAAAATCAAAAAAAATAAAAAATTCAATTTCATGTTTCCAAACTATTAGTCCTCTGTTAATACAAAAAAAAATCTAACCGGTGTGTGATACAACCAGATGACACAATAACCAAACACAAAGAAACACATACATACAAGACAAACACACCAAAAAAACATCCGAAATAAAATTTTATGAATACTAAAGAATGAATTCATTCTCTACTATAGCCTAACTAAAATTGGCAAACTAATTGAACCAAGTTTATTTATTTATCGCAGATTGGTAGCTAGAGATGATCGAAGGATATTGAAGAACAGTGAACTACAGTGAGATAATGCAGAATGGATGATGACAATTCCGAAGCTGATGGCCAACACTTCATGATATTCTTTATTTCATAGCAGTGTATAACATTAGAAGCAAATTAGCAGAGATTTTACGGGAAGTATTCTGGCTAATTATCCTAAAAGAATATGGTACTTTGTGGAAAATTCTGTTTTTATCCTTTTAGGTTTCAAATATCACCGCATTGGACTAGGATGTTTCTTAAAACTATATCACAGATGTACTTAAAGCGGGGACAACATAAAATAATAACTAATCGCGAGAATAATTAAAAAAAACGGGACAGCACTAAATAATAATTGCAATAATACTTTGATAAAAACGGGACAGCACTAACAAGCAACATAAAAAAAATGTGTATAAATTATTGCACTAAAATTGTAAGTATTGCCCTATTTCTTAAAACTAATATCACAGATCATTGTTTAATGTCCTTGGCATGAAATATGCCCAGACTTTTCCCTTGAAGTGTTTCCACTTCATACATATTGTTCCCTATTGCTTTATGTATTCTGCATTTCTTAAACTTTGGTGCAAACTTAGCGTTAAAATTTTTCTTGAAATCGCTTTGCACATAGTTTCTAAGAAATACTTCTTGTCCTACTGTGAATTTAATATCTCTGCTTCTTTTATTGTATTGCTTCTCATTCTTTTCATACGCCCTATGCAAATTATCCTTAATGGCTTCTCTAATAATTTGTATATTGTCCTTTCTTTGGAGGATTTCTATTTCATTTTCCGCCAATGATTTCAATTTTCTGGCCAATGCATAATCGGTACCGCTTGTATACATTTGTTGGCCAAAAAGCGCCATATATGGACTTGTTCCAATTGATGTATGTATGGCTGAACGCTGTGCACACTCAATTTCATCTATATGAGCATCCCAGTCTCGATGATCACCCTCCAAATATGCCCTTATTCCTGCCAAAACGGATTGATTCACCCTCTCTGAAGCATTTGATTGGGGTGCATATACGGCAGTTCTAATGTGGTTGATCTTGTAGCATTTTATCATTTGTTGGAACTCCTGCGAAATGAATTGTTTTCCATTATCGGAATGTATAATCTCTGGAGTCCCAAACGTATGAAAAATGTAACGCACTAAATAACCAATCACTTGTTTTGAGGTTGCTTCCTTCATGGGTTTCAAAAAGACATATTTAGAGAAGTGATCTAAGACCACAAATACGTAAGCGTTGCCACACTTCGAACGAGGATATTTGCCTAAAAAGTCTATATATAGCTTTTGAAATGGGCGGCAAGTAATTACCTCGTCACCTAATTTTGGTCTCATTTCATGATTTGCCGGTTTCGACTGTTTACAAATGCAACAATTGCCAATGTAATTCTTAACGTGCACGACCATTTTTGGCCAATAGTAAAATTGCCTCAATCTATGTAAAGTTTTGGCTATACCACCATGAGAAGTTATTTCCGAATCATGTGCCTTTGAGATTAATGTGGAGATTAAATTTTCGGGAACCCATAGCTTCCATTCTAGACCGCTGTCATCTCTGGAAAAAGATGTTTTTTTAAAAATCATACCGTCCTCTATTTTTAAATCAGGTAATCTACTTTTATTTTCTTCTATCGATCGTATTATTTCCTGATATTCTGGAGATTCGAATTCGGTAGTCTCAAAATCTAGTAGATTTAATTCTTCTACACTATAATCCTCAACGGATCTAGACAGCATATCGGCAACTATATTCTCTGAGCCTTTACGGTGTTCAATTTTGAAATTGAATGTTTGAAGCTGCAGCGACCAGCGAGCTAAACGACCACTTAAATCTTTTAAGCTCATAAGCCATTTTAAGCTGGCATGATCAGTAATAATTGTGAACTCCATTAGTTCCACGTATGGTCTAAAACGTTTCACTGCTAGAACTGCAGCCAAACATTCTTTTTCAGTCACCGTGTAATTTAGTTGTGCACCACTTAATTTTTGTGAAAAAAATGCAATTGGTCGATCATTATTTTCATCGTCCTTTTGAAAAAGGACGGCACCAATTCCTGCTTGTGAAGCGTCACATTGAATAAAAAATGGGCGTTTAAAATCAGGGTGAATTAACACTGGTGCCGTTGTCAAAGCTCTTTTTAGTTCAACAAACGCGTTGTTAGCTTGCTCTGTCATAACAAATTTGGAACCTTTTTTTTAGGGTATCACTTAGAGGTGCGGCTATGACGGCAAAGTCCTTTATGAAGCGCCTATACCAGCCGGCGGTTCCTAAAAAGCTCCTTACTTGCCTCGGAGTTTTTGGTATCGGGATTTGCTCTATTGCCTCGATTTTACTAGGGTCAGTTCTAAGTTGGCCACCACCTATAACAAAACCTAAATATTTCAATTCTTTAAAACAAAAAACGCTTTTTTTCATTCCTATAGTTAGGTTTGCCTTGGACAAACAGTTTGCAACCTCACGCAGAAGAGACATATGGGTATTGAAATCCTTGGAAATTACCAGCAAATCATCGAGATATATAAAGACGTTGTTCCTAAGTCTTTGCGGGATCACCCTATCCATTAACCGGCAAAGTCTTTGAGCCGCATTGCATAAGCCGAATGGCATAACCTTATATTGATAATGTGACCTGCCTGGTATGGTGAAAGCTGTAAATTCACGACATTTTGGCTCAAGATCGATTTGCCAAAAGGCATATTTGAGATCCACGCTGCTGATAAAAATGGTTTCATCTATTCTACTTAAAATACCCTCAATATTCTGGATTGGATAAGCATCCTTAATTGTGAGGTTGTTTAGTTTCCTGGCATCAAGGCACAGACGATTTTTGCCTGGTTTCATTACCAAAGTGACCCTATTGTTCCATGGGCTTTCGCTTTCTTCGATTACGCCTAATTTTAACATAATGTCAACCTCATCATAGAGTAGTTCCTGAACTTTTGGAGACACAGGATAATGCCGTTCTTTAAAAGGCACTGAATCGGGAATTAACTGAATATTGTGTATCTCACAGTGAGTTTTACCTAAGCCATCAGTCTCAAATGTTTTAAATAATTTTTTTACTTTTTCTAGTTCATCTTTTTGCCATTCTGTTAATTTATGCGGTTCTGGGTTTTGATTTTGAAGGGGTTTCAAACTTGTAATTAATTTATTTAAATCGATTTCATCGACATTCAAAACATCTGGTGCTAAATTGAAACTTCTCCAAAAATCAATACCCAGATACACATTTTGCTCTAAAGATGGGCATAAATAAAACTGGATTTGACGATCTATATCGCGATATTTTACCGGAAGAATAATTTTGCCACAAATTCGGTGAGAACTACCTGCTGCGGTTATTACATTGGATTTATATCTATTGGCAACAACACCTAAATCCTTTAAAAGTTCATCGCAACCCTTGCCAAGTATACTAACTGATGCGCCAGTGTCTAATAGACCTTTAATTGGTTTATCTTTCAAAATTATGTCGGCAAATACCCTTGGATCTTTGTTGGATATAGATTCTATAAATGCTATTGACTCTACAGATGCCCTCACCATTTCTCTAACTGCTCTTCGATCATTGTAACGATTTCTGGCATTCCTAACTCTTTTTGAGACCAATTCTGGCACTTCCGAATCCAAATCTCCAAAAATACGGTTTCTAACTTTGATATAATTTTGTAACCTTTCTTCATATGACTTATAATGTCTAGATCTACGAATGGGTGATGTATCCGAATTTACTTTTTCTATATTATTATTAAAATTTTCATTTGTACTTAGATTTGTCGTGTCCTCTATTTCTCCGGTGTTGCGGACGTTTGAGTAGAGCGTGACTCGCCCGCTTTCGCCATGCTCCTTCTGCGGTTTTCCTGCTTATTGCAGTTTGGGCATTTGGGAGTCACGGTGTTCTCCAAACCACACCTAAAACAAAATATATTTTGAATCTCTGAATCGCAATCCATAAACGTATGACCAGCACGTTTACAGTTCCAGCATTTGAGCTCTCTTCTCTCATTCTGCTTAAATGCTTCAACTGTAAAAGAGTTTTGATGTTCATCATAAAATTCAGTTTGATCATCATCTTCGTAGATTTCATTGATTCTTGGACGCTGTGAATAACGCATTGAAGTGGCAGATGGTGTGTTGATTTTTACATCACGCTTTGGGAATCGCTTCTCAATCTCCTTGCATTCTTCTCTCAATTGTTCTATGTTATAAATGGCCATGGGATAAACTAATCTGGCTATATGTTCCCTAACATTTCGCTTTAATACCTTGATCATCTCATATTCTGGGATCGGGGTACGAAGTTTGGAACGAAGAACAAGCATTGAGTGAAAGAAACTATCCAGTGATTCATTGGGTTGTTGCCGTTTTTCAACAATTTCTTGCATGATTTCGAAATCACTGCGATTAGATTGAAATTGTTTCAGAAGACTAAAACGCAGAGTTGGCCAATCTGTTATACCGTTTTGTGTTTTCAAATACAGCCAAAACCATTCTTTGGCATGGCCTTTTAATAATCTATGGAAGTCTCGAAGAACTTCCTCCCAAGGTATAGCATATTGGGCCTGTAAAAGCTCTACGCGAAAAACAAAATCTTCAATAGAAACACCACCAGAACCCTCAAAGAAGATATCCCATTTATCAATTCTAATTTTACCTTCTACAGGTCTAACATTGAAATTATCTCCATTTGTGTAAAAATTCGGGGCATTCGACAAAATGTTTGAGAATCGCTGACGCTCATCAGGACCTCTATTTCGGTAAGTATTTGAAATTGGCCTATCTGGTTGCATACCATCTAAATTATAATTCCTTCCAAAACTATTAGAATGATGTTGCCTCTGTATACCCCGACGTTGGCTGTTATTTTGCCGTAGAACCGAAATTTCATCTCTTGGTGCAGCTTCCCGGTTCAACTCACACACTTTTTCCTTATTGGATGAAGAGCTGTTAGAAGCAGAATCAAAAGGATTTGCAGCAATGTTTTGATTATTCTTTAAAGGTTGTATAACTTCATTTATTTGTTTCATAATATCGCCAAACCCTTCCTTCATCATCCTAGACATTTCTGCCCTTAAAGATCTTCTAAGTTCATTTTCCACAGTAGACTGTAAATTCATGGCCCCCTGTTCCGATGGATCTTCTTCCTCGAAAACGTCCATAAGATTTACAGTCTCACTAGGCCTAGGTGTTTTCGGTTTAGCACCAGTTGCTGTGACAGAATTTACATTATTACCTAAATTTTCTGGCATCTGCCTTCTAATTGTGTTTGACAAATCTCTAATGTTGGGATCTTGAAAAATTCCGGCACCATGAGGTGTATGTTGTACAGGTCCCGTGTAAATTGGACGATTCTGGTCAAACTCTAAAGACCGTCTACCCTTACTATTAGAACCTGACTTACTCTTATTCTGAGAATCTTCCATATCTTTTGAAATAGCAAAATTAATGGCAAAAATATCAAAATATAACTGTCGACGATAAAATTTTTAGTATAAATTACAATTTTCATTTACATAAAGGTGTGTTAACGAGTACATAAAGTGACAAATTCAAACAAGTACAAGTTATTAACCTATACTAAAGCTAGTTTCCTAAATGTAAATATCACAGTTCTATTATATTGCACTACACCCCTCCCTTATAAACCTATATTGCAAAAATTCCCATAAATCACAGTGCTACAGATGCTTTTATATAGCATAAGGCCACTGCTTTTGGTTGAAATAAAATGAAGCAACTATGATCTCATCATATTGCCATAGGCCTTCATTTTATGGACTATTGACACTAAATTGTCGCTATTAAAATTCCTAAAATATCACAGACTTAAACAAAAATAAACAAAATTTAACAAAACCCTCTGAATATCGCATAATATCGTCTTTTTATGGTTCTCACAGTGTTAATGCAATTGATCTGTTACAAAAATGTAACGAGCAAGCCATTAAACTGTGTGAACCATAAAACAAGTCAATTGATGGATTATAATCCTAAGTTTTTCCTAATTTGGGCGCCATACTGTCACGAAACCCTGGTCATAGCGTACCGGAAATACTACTTGTCCAGCTAGCTCACGGACGACAGGGGAGGTAAGACCCGCTATTTCCGGCAGAGGGTCGGACACTAAAATTTATAAAAACCTACACAAAAACTACATAAAAAACTAAACTTATAAAAAAAAACTCAAAAACTAAAACAAAACAATGAGCTAACAGTGGGACAGAATCCCACACTTACTCAAAACAAAACCCCCCATTAAGCCCTTAATTAAAACCTACACAAAACTAACAAAAAGGTACTGTATTTTCATAAAAAAAACAGACGGACGAAAACCTACAATTAACAGAACTGAAACAAAACATTTTGAGGACAAAAGATGGAGCTTGTCCCCCCTAGCCTGCCCACCCTGCCATGGTAACATACACTCGACGACGATTATGTTACCCCACAAACACTACACTGGTCACTTTAACACATACTTACGTTAACACACCATTTTAACACTTTAGCCAGACATTTTCTTATTAATGTTCAGCCAAATGAAAACATGTATAATTTGTTAATTTTTTCCAAAAATTATAAATATAATAAAAATTTATTTAAATTAAATTTGGCACTTGTTTTAAATTAATTACGATATAAAAAAAATAAGGTAGGTAAATGAAATAATAAAAAAACTACAAAATCTAAAATTAATTTTTATTTAAACTAACCTAATACAATAAACAGAAAAAAAAACCTAACACTAACAAAAAAATCCCAAAATTACACCTACTGTATCTCCTAATAACAGGTTAAATTACGAAACTTTACTTTGCCTAACTTTAAAGAGCTCTCTAAAGTGGAATTTTCTTTACCAGGGCTAAAACTACCCGCACTCAAATCCGACGAACAGACACTCCACTGTAGTTTTGGGCTAACAATTTTATTTTACCTATCACTAACAATATTTCAACACTATTTAACCACTAAACTAAATGATGTACTAATATTTAATATTTTTTTTTAATTGCTTAAAACTTTTGAATTTAAATTTTCCTTTAATTAATAAAACTTCTTTACATTCTTTTCTATTCTTTTTCCACAGTTTAGAATTTAACCTATTCCTTTTAATCAGTAAATATTTATTTTTCACTATCACTTTAAACTTTCATATTGTTGCATTCAACTCTTTTCTTTAAATTAATAAGTAGTTTTCTTTTCTTTAGCTTTTTAACTTTACTTTCCTTAATTTTACGCCTTTTTTAAAGGACTCACCCACAAGCAAATAATTTATTGAGATATTCGGCCACCATCAAAATAACATGGATTCCACGGGCATACCCAAAGAAAAATGGAGGGTTCGATTGAATAATGGCGGCTACTTGGACCAATGGCGGCTGCTTGGATCAATGGCGGCTACTTGGAGCAATGGCGGCTACTTGGAGCAATGGCGGCTACTTGGAGCAATGGCGGCTACTTGGAGCAATTTTACCTCAACCGGTGGTTCTCAAAATTGTGGTATACCAGAAATTCCAGGGGTAACCACAACACAAATAACCGGGGTGACCAAAAAAAATATTGTGGACTACAGTCTTCTTGATATACCCAAAACTGAAGACTGTAGCCCCACACTTTCATTCAACCAGGAGTCTGCTATAACTTTAGCGAATAAACCAGGGTGAATCTACTGGACAATAATCCAATTAACATATAAAAAAAACAACTGATTTCTACCTGACTTACCCTTTCTTCCTTTATCCAAAGGCTTGGCGGTTGTGTATTGCAAAAACAATCCCAATTCAATAAAACAAAACACTTCGCAGCAGCGCACTGGTTTCCACTTGCGCTTTGATTGAGAGTTTATACAGCAATGAAGAGCTAAGTTTTCTATCCCAACCGCCAAGCCTCTTTCTAACAAATTTCCCTAACTCCGAAATTCCCTAAAAACACAGCCGCCATCTCCCTTCCGCCCTACTCTTCCTAGTATCCAGTGAGCTTTTCGCATTTTCTATCCCATTCTTACCCCAGGAATATCGCTCTAACCTACGAAAAGTAACAAAAAAGAGCGGGAGTTATTTTCATTTGGCTGACATGTCCAGCCCTACAAAAAAAATATCACCATTTGTTATTACCTTGATAACTCTACCATTTCTTTCACTCTCATTCTATTTACTCTACTTTCACCTATTACCATTTCTATTCAGCAAATCAGCTGTCATACTACTTTCAGTCTACAACCATTCACAACCGGTCTACCGCTACAAACAACAACAATTTACACACAATTTGGGAAAAATTGCGTAGCCGAGTTAACGTACGTGGAACAGAGCTTTTGTTATAAAAACAAACGATCTTACATAAAACACAAACCATTGTAAAACACGCACTAAATTTTTTTTAATCTTACCATCTAATATACATATGTATGCGACTTGATGATGTGTTGATTGTGTTGTGTTGGATATATTCTAGCTATCGCCCCCAATTTATCGCCACAAAAAGTTTTTAAAAGAATTTAATTGTTTTTATTTTGCCGTAAAACGGAGTTAAAACGTATTATGTTCGAAAATCCGATTACACGGTCCGTTAATGTTCCGTATACGTACAAGCTTTGACGGATACGTGTATTACGGACCGTTAATGTGCCGTAAAAGCCGGATTCATGATTCCGTATGTGCCGGAGTGTCCGTAAAAATGTTTCTTGGGTATGTTCAAATATCTCTTTTGTGATATTCTTGTCCATTTATCCAAGATTATAGTAAATCTCCTATTGTTAGAAATATTGCTCGATATTTCTTTTATCGTGATATCTTTTACATGATTGAAGTAATTTAATATAATGTTCTTTACATCGGTTTCTTTTTTTCAATGCCAGGTATTTATTATAAAAACTTTCTCGTATAAACGAAGATCTAGTTATGGTGCGGATTGACTGCGGCTAATTTGGATACCATTTTAGGAAATGTTTGCCCTACCATAAAACCTTTAATGCCTATTCAGCTTACGCTTTTTTCCTCGCTTACAAAAATATTTATATTTTCAAAGATTTTGATTGGTTAAAAATAAATTAACCAATCAGAATGCTCCAAAAATATACCAAGTCAAGGTATACTGCCACCCAATATTTTAACTAAAGTCGACTTTAGCTAAATTATACATTTGAAAAATTTAGATAGTAAGGGCGATTATTTGTAAGAAACAAAGCTATTTTTTCATATTTCTCTTAAACATTTTACCAAGCTTTTAGGCTTTACTACTTAAATTTTGAATAAGTTATGCGAAAAATCTTTATTAGTTGAAATGCTCCTAATTACTTGGCAAAGATTTTATTTGTGTGTCAAATAAATGTATTCCCTTTTAAAAGATTTTAACAATGAAATTTTTGTTTTGGTATTTAAAATGTTTTTTATGACTAAAATTAAAAAATCCTATTCGAAACAAAAACAATTTAAAAAATTTAATATTTTTAAAATTTCCCGGGAAAATAATATAATAATATATATTCCCGGCAAACTTTTCCCGGAACCCCAAACCCTAATCTAAAGTCATATTTATTAAATTAATAATAAGTTTTTTATTTCAATATTTTGTGTTATTTTTAGGTTATTTTTTTAGTCAGCTGTTGACCATCGTTGCCACTTTTTCATGCAAAAACTACAAATTAAGCGAAACACAGTGTTGTATTCAATAAAAGTCTCCAGATTTGTGAGATTTTCATGAGATTTCTTTGAAATCTCGCAAATTCACGGAATTTCCTTTGTATGGGGAATCTTGGGATTTCACATGAGATTTTCACTGAAATCGCAATTTTAGTCGAAATCTGGGGATTTGGGTGCAGATGTAAATGCAACATTAAACCTTTATTAAAAAATTGTATTCAAAAACATACAATAAAAGTTTATTAATTTTATTTTTAATTCTGGCAACACTTTGTATATTCTCTCTTTTTATTGTTAGTGATACATGAATTTAGTGAACGATTGACTCGGTAATTGTAGGTAAATATATTGTTTAGTAAATTTTGGAAATTAAAATGTTTTATTACAAATGAAAACATATTAAAAAAAGATTTTTAAACATTACTGAGAAGTAATAATGGTAACAAACTGTGTTAAAGCATTTTTTATATTACGAATACTGAAAGTATTCGAATATCGAGTATGGTTTTATTATAAATGCATCACTATTTTATTGAATTTGTTTTTATTTTATTTTCATGCAAATTTGGAATTTTTGCAGTTTTTTTGATTCGGTTGGATACAAAATTTTGTATTCCATCTATTCTTGGGTGGATGACTCTTAAACAATTCATTTAATCATTCTAAATTCACGTTTTTTAGTTTTTTACAGTAGTTTTCTTTTTCCAAACTTTATCAAACAGATATTTTAGGCTATACCCTGCTTTAAGCGTTTAATAAATTTTTCTTTATTAATCATTTGTGAATATTCTTTTGCTAAATTAGCTTAAAAATCTGTAGTTAGTCTATTTTAAAAGTTTTTGAATAACACAGTGAATATTTTAGCTTCCTACTAATCATCCCTATACACGCAAAAAATTAGCGTATGTTATATTATACAAACAATCTTGTTAAAAACAATTTCCTACAGAAAAAAATAGTTTTCATTTGCTTAGTTTAAATCAAACCCTTAAATTTTTATATAAATTACCAAAAAATATATTTTTTTATTGGTACATTATAAATTCTTTTGTACATTATGTTAAATCACTTTCTTTTCTTATCTACTTAAAAAAATTGTCAATATTTAGTTATATTATTGGAAAATGATAAAAAATTTTATGTATAATAGCGAATTTACATTATGATCGAAATCGAGTTAAAAGTAGATTTCGATAGATTTCGACGGAAATCCAATAAAAATTTGAGATTTCTAACAGATTTCCCATAGGAAATGAAATCCCATTTTAATTTGGATTTCAGCGAAATCTCATTGAAATCCAAATTGAAGTCCAATTTTTCTCCCATATTTGAGGAAAAGTAGGGAAGTTTGCAGAAAAAGTGGCAACATTTAGCAGCTGTTTATGTCATAAAAAATCAATAAATAATTAATTTTAATAACTTTAAAAAATTAAGGAATAACTAGTGTTTCCAATTCGGTTAATCGATTAACCGATTCCTCGATTAATCGCCTCTATTTCGGTTAATGTCGAAACAAATAATTTAAAACTCAAATAATTATTCGATCCGAATAATCGGTTAAAACAGGTCGATTAACCGGTTACAATTTCAATATGGAATTTTTCTCTTATTTTTTCCCAAAACTTCATAATTTTCTTAACTTTGGCTAAAAAATTACAAGAAAAGCCTACAATAAACATAAAATTACTAAAATATCACCAAATTATTTTAAAATTGAGTGAAAGAGGTCGTTAAGCCTTTAGATACCTTTTTTAAGCAAAATAAAGGTATTTCTAAAACTACCCAAAATACACGAAGTGTCTGGCTGGATCAGCATCGAGGTACTCTATAGGCTTTAATCAATACAGTAGGCTATTTTTGATTCTGTTCTTTTAAAAATTAAAGCTAATGTAAATTCTATTTCCATGTCCTTCAAGGCAAGGTTGCATTTTTTCAAATATGTGTCCCACAACTGTCAACTGACATCTTAATTCTGTAGTAACTCTACCTTTTCTCACATCTCCAAAGAAAGTATAATCAATTCAAAACCACATCAATTCTACAACATGTCCAACTACACCACTTTCAGTTTTATTTCAAAATTGTTTAAAAATGTGTTAAAATTATCCAAATATATTTTAAAATTGTTTAAAAAGGTTTCAAAATTGTCTAAAATGATTCAAAATTATCCAGAAATTTTTTATATTCTTCCAAAAATGTTTTAAAATTGTCCAAAAATCACTCAAAATTGTTCAAAAATGTTTTAGAGCTATCCAAAAATCTGTCTAAAAAATTAAAATTGTCTAAAAAACTTTGATATTTGTCCAATTGCATTTCAAAATTGTCCAAAATGTATTTTAAAATTTTCAAAATGTATTTCAAAATTACAAATATATTTTCATATATTTTTTTTTGTATTTAAGAAAATTATATTTGTATTTTAAAATTGCTCAAATACATTTCAAAATTATTCACTTGCATTTAAAAATTTTAAATCTGTATTTCAGAATTGTAAAATTGCATTCAAAATAATTCCATTTGTATTTCAAAATTCTCCAAATATATTTCAGAAATTTCCAAATGTATTTAAAAAGACTCTATTTGTATTCCAAAATTTTACAAATGTATTTAATAAAATTCCAATTGTATTTCAAATTTTTCCAAATGTATTTCAGAAATTTCTAGTGTTTCCAATTATTCGACGTAGGCGGTTAACCGGTTAATGCATTATTCGAAAAATGCCTAAAATTGATTAACCGGTTATTCGGGTCGGTTAATCGAAAAAATTGGCGATTAATCAATTAATCGTTTAATACAAAATTATTGTATTTCCTTAATTTTTTATCAATAAAAACACAAAGAGCTGCCTGTTTTTGTTAAGTATAAACGTGACATATAAACTCGCTATATTTAAAACAAGTTTCCATATTCTAAGGTTGAAAAGTTTTGGAATCTGAGGTTTTTAAATTAAAAATTTTTTAGTAGACGAAGGTCTGCAAACATTTTGATAAAGCTACTAAAATTTCATTGAAAATGGCAGAAATAGCTGCTGAAACTAGCAGCAAATATTAGTCATTTAAGAACAATAATCAATACTGCCAAAAAAAATTAATATTGCATTTAAATAAATGTTATACCTAAAGTTTTGAAGATTTTATTAAGATTCTTTCTTCTCCCCTGAAGAAATCAAAAACGCGCCCTCGATATAAAAAAATAGTTGAGTTGAATTTCAGTTAGTGAAAATACTAATTTACACTGCAAAAATCAGAATAACATTTTTCTGATTTTCTCAGTCTCTTTACCGTTTTCTAAGGGCCATTAATAATAAAAAAAATAACCTAAAGTTTGAGGGAACTTACGCAGACAGCATTTCGTCAAACGAGTTTTAATGAAAATTTTCAGTAAGCTAATGAAGTTTTCTTCCCAAAGTGACAAAGCTCCATTATTTTTATAAAGCTCTTTTTAATAAAACTTTTTTTGGGTGTATAAAATTTTTGAATAAATAATATGAAATTTTACATAAAATTTTATCTAAAACTGCATGAGTTCATGAAAACTTTCAATGGACGAATTCCAGCGAAACTTAATTGAATCAATGTAAAAATTCATGCATGTACACAATTTTCTCAGTGTGCAGTTATAAATGTCAAATTCCATATAAATTTCAATTTTTAAACTTTCATTTTCTGCTTTTTGGTTATTTGTTTTAATTTGAATAAAAATTTAATTTCATTGAAACGGGTTCGGGTTCCATGGTATTCTAGTGGAACATGTCGTAGAATTGATGTGGTTTTGATTCTCAGTCTCTTAAAACAGATGACGTGTCTCGCTGGTGCAATGCCGACTTGCTTGAAGTTCCTCCAAAAAAGGTATTTAAAGGCTTAAGGACCTCTTTTTCTCGATTTTTAAAGAATTTGGTGGTATTTTTAGTTAGTATTTGTTTTTCTAAATTTTTCTTGCAATTTTTTAGCCAATGCTAAGAAAATTATGAAGTTTTGGGAAAAAATAAAGGAAAAAAAATGTAACCGGTTAATCGATCTATTTTAACCGATTATTCGGGTCGAATAATTATTTGAGTTTTAAATTATTTGTTTCGACATTAACCGAAATAGAGGCGATTAATCGAGGAATCGGTTAATCGATTAACCGAATTGGAAACACTAGAAATTTCTACTCTTATTTTAAAAGCATTTTTACAAACATACATGTTTTCTCTTTCATAATAAAAATTTTATAGGAATTATGAGACTTAAGAGAAAGAGAAAGCATGTCTGTTTGAAAAAAAGCTTTTAAAATAAAAATAGAAATTTCTGAAATACATTTGGAAAAATTTTGAATTTTATTGAATACATAAATACAGAAGGGAATGTTAGCTCAAACTTTGGATAATTTTGTTTATTGTCAATGGCCTTAAAAACGGAAAAAAGACTGAGAAATTTAACAATTGTTTATGATATTCTTTAGTCTACTAACTCTACTATTCAGAAAATTTAAAAAATTAAATGCAATATTATATTTATTGTAGTATTGATTAAATTTGCATTCAAAGAAATTTTGTATCCAAAGTATTACAGATTAAAAAAAAATTTGGTAAGAAGTAAGAAATCTACCTTGATTTATGCTATTTTTAACTTACTAATATTTAGAAAAAAATCTCCTAGTTTCAGCAGTTTTTTTTTGCCATTTTTAACTAATTTTTAATAGCTTCAGCTATATTTTACATACATTTTTCTATTAGTATAAGAAATGTTTCAATTTAGATAATCTCAGATTCCGAAACTTTTCAACCTTAAGGTACATTAACACGCGAGAGAAAACTGCTAGGGATGGAGCAAAAGCACTCCAAAATAGATAAACTCATTCAAAATAGAGCTAATTATAGGTGATTTTTTATGTTTTATCTCTAGCATTTTCTCTCTACACCATTTCCAAGTGTAATTGAGAAAAGAACAATTGAAATTGAGATTTTCCATTTGAAATTGAGAAAAGTTCATTTGATTTTGAGATTTTCTATTTAATATTGAGAAAAGAACAATTGATTTTGAGATTTTCCATATGAAATTGAGAAAAAATCAAATGAAATTAAGATTTTCCATCTAAAATTGAGAATGGAACAAATGAGATTGAGAATTTTCCGATTCAAATTGAGAAAAAGGCATATGTAATTGAGATTTTATATTTGATATTGGGAAAATAACAAATGAAATTTAGATTCTGCAATTGAAATTGAGAAAAGAACAAATGGTATTGAGATTTTATATTTGAAATTAAGAAAAACACAAATGAAATTGGGAAAATTATAAATTAAATTAAGAAAAGAATAAATGTAATTGAGAAAAAATCAAATGATTTTGGGAAAAAATTTAATTAAAGAACAAATTTTATTAAATCATATATTACAAAAAAATGTATAAAGTAATATACAGCAATAGGGGCCCACGCATTACTTTATACCTTATTTCACTGATCAATTTTACAGGCGATTAGATCCGAGGTTATGTATTGGGAGTAGGTGATAAAATAAGTGGTAACTTATGTGGTTACGAGGATGGAAAAAAATGTGTCTAAAACAGATTTTCATAAAAAATTTTTTAAAAAGTAAATGAATGGTTGTGCTTCTTATTTTTGTTCATGATGTCGAAAGGTATACACATTACCCCTTACAAAAATACACAAAATAATGTGTCTAAAAATAGATTTTCAAAAATGTTTTAATCATTACTATGCGTTTTTAACTCATGTAACACGTAATCAGTGATAGGTAAGTCCTTACTTTTTCCTTTGAAATAATTCGGAAGGTAAGGATTTATCGTTACAAGGTAATGCGTGAGTATATCGCACCCGTTACCAAAGTCTTTCTGGGTTGGCAGATTGATGGAATGTGCAGGAATGTTAAATACTACATGGAAAGCTCTCAATTTCAATTGGAAATGGTGTAGTGTAGATGTGCTTTTTTAATTTGATTTTTTTTTTAAATACATCGTGTTCATGTATCATATTGATATTTAACAAAAACAGGAAGCTGCTAGTGTTTTTGTTGGTAAAAAGTTAAGGAAATACATTAATTTTGTTTTAAACGATTAATCGATTAATCGCCAATTTTCTCGAATAACCGACCCGAATAACCGGTTAATCAGTTTTAGTGATTTTTCGAATAATGCAATAACCTATGTCGAATAATTGGAAACAGTAGGAATAACATAATAAAGTCTGTTATTTTTAATTGAAAGAACCATTTAATTGAAAGAAACTATTTGATTGTATCCGACGAAGAGAAACTATGAAAAATAATTTGATGGCACCGGCAAGACCACTGACAAAACATTGAATATTTTAGCTTTCTACTAATGATCCCTATACTTAAACACATTTCTTAGCAAATATAACATTGTATCTTTCATAATATAAATGATTTTTGTGTTCCACCATTAAATAAAATGGTTTTTAAAAAATCTTTTCATTTTGTTTATTTTTTAAGGTTAGTTTGTTTACAAAAAAATTGTTGTTGGCTGATCGAAATCCCATTCATCTGTCAAATATTGTAATGTAAATGATATAGATTTCGAATTGGATTTCAAAACGAAATCTAGTGAACATTTTAACAATAGTAGTATTCATCTAACTGCATTTATGCCCTCGTAAACCGTGTATTTTTGTAATCGCGTATATTTGTATAAAAAAATATTCACATTTCAATTCTGCATTTAGAGACTTTTGTGAACTTTTCATAAATTAAAGACAGCATTTTTAAAATTTTTGGCATTTAAAAACAAATAAAATAGAAAACAACAAACAAAATAATACAAAATAATTTTATTTTTGACAATATTCAAATGTGTGTATAAATACGAAAAAGTTTACACATAAAAATGTAAGCGTATATTCACGAGGGCTCGTAAACTAGTTTTGACATTAATTGAGTAAACTAACAACATATACACAGTATACGAGGCGTAAATACTTTAAATGAATACCTTTAATGTAAATTCGCAATTAAGTTATTTGGTAAAATTGTCAAATACCACGTCCTTTACGTACACACAAAAAAAACCGGGGTAATATTACCTAAGTGCTATGTAATTATACTACTATATAATTTTCAAGTTGGTTTTACAAAGTTCTAGAAAAATATGCACATTTTTTTGTAAAATATATACAATCCTTGCATAATATATACATGTGCAGTGGTAAATATCCGAAAAAATACATATATTTTGCTAGAAAATTGTAAAACTTACTTCGAGCTTATGTAATTACAAAGCACTTAGATAAAGTTCCACCTGTTTTTTCTGCGTGTACACGTCAATGCACCACGTGCTTTTGTTTGTAAACAAAAAAACGCTTTAGGAACTTGTGGGATTGTATCAAGCATCTTGTTATCTACCATATTGTTAAGTTCGTTGTCGTTGGAGATAAATAAATATGTTTTCTATGAGGTATGGGTGGAATTGAAACAAGTATCTTGGTCAAATTTTTAATAAGTGTTTATCGGATTTTTTTATAAAATAAAAATTATAAAGACAAAATGGCAGAGAATAAACAAAATAATTTTCAAAATTTTATACAACAGCAAAAACAAATTATAGAATCAATTCCAAAAGATAACATAAATCACGGAAATGTTGCAACTGCGCTGACGCTCGATGAACTATTTCAGTTTTTGGAGGAACATTTTCATGAATTTTATGAAATTGAAAATCTTAATGCTGTAATACCATTTATGCATCGGTGTCTCAAAGTGTGTGCTAACAGCGATTCCATCGAGGATATTGGAATCATTCTATCGAGCTTCTTGGAACAACACAAGGACAATGAAATGGATTTAAGAGTGGGTGTACAAATTATGTTTCAAGTTTTAAATTCTATTAAAAGTTTTGAGAACAAAGAAATAAGAGTTGCAAGAAAGGTAAGTTAGGGAATAAGTTGATAAAAACGATTCTAATAAAAAATTATGGAACAAGTTAACTTTAGGGGCACTTCACCGATTTTTTTTCCTAGGTAGTGCTTTTTGAGGTGATTTAAAATACCAAGTTTGTTTTGTAATTTTTTGGTATGTACAAATATTTTACCGTTAATATTTAGTGCTGTGGCCTTTGTTTCTGATGACAGCTTCGCACCTGCGACCCATATTTTCCACTAGTTTTTGGCATTTTGTTTTGGGGATGGCGTACCAAGCTTCCTGTGCGGCCGATCACAGTTCGTCCATATTTTTGTAATTTTTCTTGGCGATTTCAACCTTGACTTCATTCCACAGGTTCTCTATTGGATTAGGTCAAGGACAATGAAATGGATTTAAGAGTGGGTGTACAAATTATGTTTCAAGTTTTAAATTCTATTAAAAGTTTTGAGAACAAAGAAATAAGAGTTGCAAGAAAGGTAAGTTAGGGAATAAGTTGATAAAAACGATTCTAATAAAAAATTATGGAACAAGTTAACTTTAGGGGCACTTCACCGATTTTTTTTCCTAGGTAGTGCTTTTTGAGGTGATTTAAAATACCATGTTTGTTTTGTAATTTTTTGGTATGTACAAATATTTTACCGTTAATATTTAGTGCTGTGGCCTTTGTTTCTGATGACAGCTTCGCACCTGCGACCCATATTTTCCACTAGTTTTTGGCATTTTGTTTTGGGGATGGCGTACCAAGCTTCCTGTGCGGCCGATCACAGTTCGTCCATATTTTTGTAATTTTTCTTGGCGATTTCAACCTTGACTTCATTCCACAGGTTCTCTATTGGATTTAAGTCAGGGCTCTGGGCTGGCCAATCCAAAACATCAATCTTCTCCGCACAAAACCATTTTTTTACTAGTTTGGAGGAGTGTTTGGGGTCATTATCTTGCATGAATTTCCATTTTATTGGCATGGAGTTGAAGGCATATGGCTCCATATGGTTTTTTAAAATATCTAAATACTGAAACTTGTCCATTTTTCCCATTGATTTTAATAAGCGGGTTCTGGCGAAGGTTAGTCGTTGTGAAATATTTTTTTTTTGGGATAAGGGCTTTTTTTCTGGAAATGCGCCCAAACAAATTTGCCTCGTTTAGTCTTCTTCTAACAAGTCTGCTTGATATTTCCATGTTAAAATTTTCATTAATATCCGTTGTTATCTGCCTTGATGTCTCAACACAAGAATTAATTGCATTGTAGACCTTTTTGCGAGAAATTTGCATTATCTCAGCAATTTCCGCTACTTTTTTCCATCTTCATACATTTTTCATATGATCCGCCTTTCCTCACCTGTGGTACGTTTTCCTGATCCCATATTAAAAATTTTTTAACTTTTTATATTTATTTTTGAACTACGAAAAATATTTATTGCTTTGAATTAAATCTACACGACTACTGCCTTTTTTAAGTAAATTGTGCCATTTATATGTCCACTTTAAATCAGCATTGTTAGCGCAAAAATGATAACGGTAAATAATAAGCAAAACATAATGGAACATTTGAGCACTATTAAGACAAACATCTTTTTCAACAACAATCAGAAGATATAAAACTTGCATTTTTAAATATATTTAGTTGGAAAATACTTAAATTTATGCGCAATTTAAATTTGTGCCAATTATATGTCCATAGCTGTCATGTGTCGAGGTATATTTCCGATTTTTTGGGATGCAGTTTTACAAATCCGATTGCTATTATTCTATCATAAGGTAATGCCCACTGATTGTCCCGAATATATACACAGACATTTTGTATTATTGAACGCTGACAGGAAGCCTCAACTTCTGTATCCGACCAGAAATTACGTTATTCATGAACGATCTTTTCATGTTCGTGTTGCAAGGGTTTGGAACCATTTACCCCGTCCCCTTAGATCCTTTGATCTATCTTTGAAAACATTCAAGAGTAAACTTGTAGAATATGCTTCTGTCCATGACATTTAAGTTGCCAAATCTTTGTTTTTCTTTAATTTGATTTTACTCTTGCACGTTTACATTATTTCTTGTTTTGTTCAAGTAATGGGGTGTTTAAATTCCTCTAAGTTTGGAACGCAATACATTTTATCATATATATTTTATTTCTGCCATATTATTTCTATTTTTTTAATTAATTTTATAACGCAATATATTTTGTCATATATTTTTGCCATATTATTGTTACTTTTATATTTTTGTAAGTAAAACTAATTTTTATTACAAATTGTTTTATCTTGTAGTCTCTTTCAAATGCTCTTATATACAAATTTAATAACTTTTTAAGACTATAGTTTTAAGAATAATTATAAAATAACCTGTTTTTGTTAGTCTACCAACTATATATGACCCTAAGGTCTCAGTTGGTTTATTTAAATAATAAATAAATAAATATGGGTGAAATCAAAAAATGTGGTAAGTTTTTGGGCCAAATTTGTGAGAAGCAAAAAGTGTTAATATTTCGGTTTTTTCTTAATGGAATCAGTAAGTTTACTCATTATAAACCAAGTTGCAAGTCTTCTACAAGTTGTCGCAATAACTTTTTTTGAACAATTTTAATTTTTTTTGTGGTAACGGAGTTTACATTTCCATAAGCAAAAGGTATAACAAAAAAAAAGCGGTTTCGCGAATAAAAATACAATTCATTCCGCGAAAAAAAATTTTTTTTTAATTTTGTATTTTTGCTCCTTTTAAATGCTTTTCAAATAAATAAAAAAAATTAAAATCCAATCAGCGGTTGTGAAGTTACAAAAAAATATATTAAAAAAATACCATTTCGCGATAAAAAAATTGAAACAAATTTAATTTGTCAAACTAATGTCAGTAGTGGCTCGAAACATCGATTCCAAACCAATGAAATGCAAAATCAATCCTTTTTCGCTCCTGCAGTTTAGGGTAAAAAACTGATAACTTTTTTTGATTTGGATGCAAAATTATTAGTTGAATCATCTTTTCACGCATAAATATTAGTTTAATCAGGCGGTATTCGTCGCTCTCTTTCGAAGATTAACATTTTGTATCGAAAAATGTTAGCCTTTACAGACATGTGTAATTCATATGGTAACATTTTTCGATACAAAATAAGAAGAGAGTGATTTAACAGAGGTTGGGTGAGTTGGTACCTCTTTTAGTTATATGCTCGTTGGTTTAATCACCTCTGTTTATGGTTATTTTAAAATGTTTGAAATATTTACCTGCATTTTTTTAAAGCAATCTGATGCAAACAATTTTGGTTACGGAGTTTACAGTAACGGAGTTTACATTTGGTTACTTTTTTCGTTTTCTTTCAGAAACGCTTTGTCAGAATTTTCTTTCCGAAATAAAATCCTATGATGCCTACAAGGTGATTCCAAATATGACATTGTTTTTCTCACTCGTTAAATAGTTTGATGTAAAAATTAGGAACGGAGTTTACAACATTTTTTGAAATCTTATTAAAGACATCCTTTTTCATCTCGAGAATGTTACATGCTGCAGAAAAACTTCAAGTCTGTTATACTAGATGATTACACACAGTCCAACGATCATTTTAGTATAAATAACATTATACTTTTCGCAATATAATTAATAGATATGCATTTTTGCCAAAAATTATGACGAAAAATCGTTACAGAGTCGTGTTAGCATAGATATACGAAAAAGTTTGTAAAATGTATTAACTTTTGTTAAAAGAGTTACTTTTCCTCTTCATAAAAATTCTTACGGTTAGTGTTTATCTTCATTTGTTATTAAAATATTAGCTATTAAAGTTGAAAAACCTTATGAGTTACTGGTTACGGAGTTTACATTTGGCCTATAAAATGGGTCACAAATTTTATGTATTAACCAAAAATTGGTCAGATTGTTATAAATTTTGTAAAACAGGTGACAATGCGCTGATATATATCGAAATATATAACGCAAATGTAATCCATGCATTAGAAATTAGCTGGTTACATGGTTTTTATAACATTTTTATCACATCACCAATATATGTATGTATGGGATCCCTAAGGATCCTATTTAAAATAAAATTTTTATATTTTTGATGTATTTTATTAAAGACTGTAAACTGAATGATATTTTTTTTATTAATATAATTTTTATTAAAAATAATAATTAAGCCTATGTTATAAGCAGAGAAGACAAAATTGCTGTTTTTGCTTTTTGTGCTTTTTATTGCTTGTTTTACTCATATGTGCTTCTTTTTGCTTTTTTGGATTTTCCGTTTTTTAGCTTTAAAATAGCTTTTTCTTAAGATTTTTGAGCTTTTAATTGCTTTTTTTTAATACTTTTTGCCCAAAAATACTTTTTTTGCTGTTTTTCCAAGTTTTTTAATTTTGCGTTTCTCTTGCTTTTTTACAATATTTTTTTGCTTTAAACATATCGGATTTTGCTTTTTTCTGTCTTCTCTGGTTATAAGATACGACTAGCAAAATTATTAATTTACTAACAAGTACTTTGTTTGTATTAAAACAGTTTAATTATTAGACATACATATTATCTCTTTATATGTGGTTTTTTATGCGGATTTGAAGTTATGCGGTTTTAAAATCGACTTGCGTTGCGTTTTTTTTACAACTTGTAATACTTTTTATTTAATTTTTTTTTGCCATTTTTAGCATTTTTAAATATTGGCATAACTCATTTTTCAAAATAATACTACACTTTATACTGCTTTTAGACTGAGCATTTAGCTTTTACTTGTCAAAACGCATGCATGAGAAACACACAAAAACTAGTTTTGTACAAAAACTACACGCAAAAAATAAAAAGAAGGAAATCACATAAAATAAGGGTATAAGTTACCTAGATTTAGTATGTATGTATGTATGTATGTACCCAGGTTTTGGGTATAACTTATATAATATGCTTCGTATAAAAAAAGAAAACAAAAACTAACAATAACTATACAAAAAAATCTTGGTAAATATTTCTTATTCTGTTTTTGGAATTGTTAGCACTAATTTGTTAAACTTAACCCAATCAGAAAAATACAAACGGGAAAGCAGTGGCAAAGCACTTTAATAGGTGGTACAAGTACTGGCAAAAAGTGCTTTCCCATTCTCAAAATGATAACATCATTAGACAAAAGGACCGGCTGTTCAAAAAGCGCCGGAAAAGCAATGGAGGAACAAAATTTTTAAACGTTGGCAAAACGCTGGCAAAACCAATAAATAGGTGGTCTGGAAATATATTTTCCAAAATAAAATTTAAAAAAAGTTCATATGTATTTTTTTTGGTCCTGCCGTGATTTGAACCCAGGCCGTCAGATTGGCAGACGATTGCTCTACCCACTGAGCTAACGTGACATATAATATTTGATGGCTAAACACATAAATGTGTGATAATAGCTGGACGACTACTGGCTGTGCCAAAATGCTAGTACTGGCAAACAATTTTTTGTAACTAGTATGCCAGTGTTGGGTGGGTAAAAAAACAGTTGGTCTTGAAAGAGCTTTCCCACAATCAAAAAAATTGATTTTATAAAACAAAAAAAAATTTAAATTAAAAAAAATCCAAAAAAAAATTGTTTGTCTGCAACCGGATTTGAACTCGGAACCTCCTGACTACAAACATTTTTTAACGAAGCGTCAGCATTTTTATAAAATCATTGGTCTACCAGTGAATTGATTTTTGTACGCCTGGTAGCATTGGCTAGGTAGCACTGGATAACCGCTTGTTGCAAACCTTGGCATATCACTCTATGCCAATTCTTTGCCAGTGGTTTTTTTTATAAACCACCGAAATTTTTGTAAAACACATACTGGTAAAACGCTTTTTGCAAACGCTGGCGAAGCGTCCCAAATGAGTGTTCTGCCAGTCATTTATTTTTAACACCGTGGTTACCCAGTGGTATGCCAGTGCTTGATTTTTTGTACCACTGGCGATTTCTGACTGGGAAGCTATATTTTATTATTAAAAAAAATTGATTAATATAATTGGTAATTTCTTTATTTTATTTTAAAATTGTTACTATTATATTACATTGCACGCTTATTGTGGCAACACTGATCTGTGCCGGGAGATTATTATAGAAAGCGTGGCAACGCTGTAGCTGAAAATATGTTAAGTTGTGTTTTGATAATCGAAAAGAATATATGAAATAGCGTTTAATTTGTAAACAATGAATATTTAATAAAATTGTAATAAAACATTAAAACTGTGTTAGTGTCTCATTTATCGGAGTTATTACATTGGCGACGAGTGTAACCACGTGTGGAAAAAAAAACATAAAATCTAACCAATTGGTGAAGTAAAATCACATTAAATTGTGTCTTGTTTATCGATTGCATTAAATTGCGAAGAGATCATTAAATTAGATCATAAAGTTGGAGAGAAACACATTAAATTGTGTGATTGATGTGTTCCTCGTATTGGTTCAAACTGACCAGTACATTAAATTGTGGTGTTGAGGACGAGCGTTAAATAGTGAATTTGACGACAAATTAAATTGTGAAATTGATAGCACATTAAATTGTGGAATTGGAATCGCATTTAATTGTGAATTTGACAGTACATTAAATTATGCATCCATCGGTAGGTTGATAAATCACATTAAATTGTGTAGCATCTATAAAAACGTTTTTTTTTTATTTGTTTCTCAGGCAAATGCTTTAATATTGTTTTTTTTTTTAAGAAAAACAATGTCCGACATAAAACCCTTTCCTTGCGATGTAATAGATAAATCGTTGTTGCGTGTAGAATGGGAAAAGTGGTTCCGATCTTTTAAGCTGTATCTGGCATCAGAGGAAATAATCGATCCAGTTAAAAAGAAAAACAAGTTGCTTCATTTGGGAGGACCACAACTTCAAGAGGTCATTTATAATATTCCTGGTGCTCTGGTTGAAATCAATTCAGAATCTGATACAGATGTATTCAATATATTGGTTACAAAGTTAGACGAATACTTCTCGCCTAAAAGAAATTCAACATTTGAAAGGCATCTTTATAGAAGCCTGACACCCTCTGACGGAGAATCTCTTAACAAATTTTTAATGCGATTGAGACAACAAGTTTCAAAATGTTCCTTTGGATCGACAAAAACAGAAATAGAAGAAATTTGTATTAAAGACAAAATAATTGATTCATGGGCTCCTATTGATCTGAAAAAAAGGCTACTGGAAAAAGAACAGACTCTAAATGACGTCATTGAAGCTTGCCAAGTTTATGAACAAATCAATAAACAGTCCCAAAGCATGTTAACACGAGTTGACGAGCAGATGGTAAATAAGATTTCGTCAAAAAAACGCTTCCCTAAAAATTCAGATGTCGAGTGTTTCAGGTGTGGTCGAAGTGGTCACATGGGAAACTCCATGATTTGCCCGGCACGTAATGCAAAGTGCAACAAATGCTCCCTTATTGGTCATTTTGCTTTAAAGTGTAAAACAAAAAATTTTAAGAGGAAATTTGCCGAGTATGATGAGAGTGGCGGGAGCCATTGCAAAACTAGACCTGCAAAAGTTCGCTGTATACACAATGATGAGAGAAATAATTTAGAGGATGGTGAAGCATTGCGCGAATTTGACTGTTTCAAAATCGATGACAACTGCGAATGTGATGAAATAATAGAGTGCCGCGTGGGAGGGCAATCACTTTTAATGGTGATTGATTCTGGCTCCCGATTTAATCTTGTTAGTGAAAATGACTGGAAGCTATTAAAAGATAAAAAAGCGGTTACATGGAATATTCGATCAAACTCATCAAACCAATTCAAAGCATATGCGTCAGATCATATCCTTAAGGTAATCTGTGTTTTTGATGCTCCGATCGCTATCAATAATGATTGAGAAACTGTTGCTACATTTTACGTGATTGAAAATGGAAGCCAGTCGTTATTAGGCCGTGAAACATCAACGAAACTTAAAGTACTTCGAATTGGTTTAAATGTGAATCGTGTTGACAACGTAAAGCCATTTCCCAAGATGAAAAACATACAAGTTAAATTATCTATCGATACTTCTGTTAAACCTGTGCAACAACCACTTCGACGTATACCAATTGCTCTTGAGGAAAAAGTAGCAGCTGAACTGGAGGAGGCAATTAGTTTAGACATAATCGAACCTGTTTATGGACCAAGTCCATGGATTTCACCAGTAGTGATTGTGTTCAAGGGCAATGGCGAAATGAGACTGTGCATAGATATGCGACGCGCAAACAAAGCTGTTTTAAGGGAAAATTATCCTCTGCCTACTTTTGACTCTTTCATGACAAAATTAAGAGGAGCAAATTACTTTTCAAGGTTAGATCTTAAAAGCGCATACCACCAGCTCGAACTGCATGAGAGCAGCCGGGAAATAACTACTTTTATTACACATAAGGGTCTATTTAGGTATAAGAGATTGATGTTTGGCGTAAATTCTGCGCCTGAAATTTTTCACCGCATACTAGAAGGGCTGCTGGCGACCTGTAGCAATTGTCTTAATTATATAGATGATGTGATCATATTTGGCAGCACGGAAGATGAACATGACAAGGCGGTAAAGGAAGTTCTCCACGTGTTGAAGCAGCATAATCTCGTGCTTAATGAAGACAAATGTATTTGGAAAACCCGGAAATTAAAATTTTTAGGACATATTCTTTCTGAAAAGGGCTTCACGGCAGATCCGGAAAAAATCAAGGTAATTACAGATTTTCGAGCCCCGAACACTAAAGAAGAGGTAAGAAGTTTTCTGGGTTTGATTACGTACGTTGGTAAATTTATACCTGATTTGGCAAATGTCACCGAACCATTGAGAATTTTGTTGAAACTAGACACAAAATTTGTATGGGGTCCAGATCAGGCGAACGCTTTTCAACATCTTAAGATAAAATTGTCTCAAATACCCAATTTATCGTATTTTGACCCAAAGAGGAGAACTCGGGTAGTAGCGGACGCCAGTCCGGTCGCTTTGGGCGCAGTCTTAATCCAGTTTGATTCCAATAAAGATCCGAAAATAATATCTTTCGCTAGTAAGAGTTTATCCGACGTAGAAAAAAGATACTCCCAAACGGAAAAGGAAAGTTTAGCTCTGGTGTGGTCAGTTGAGAAATTTTACTACTATCTAGCAGGTCTGGAATTTGAATTGGTGACAGACCACAAACCACTAGAGGCAATTTTTAAACCAACATCAAAGCCTCCGGCTAGAATAGAACGGTGGCTATTGCGGTTACAATCATTTAAATTTAAAGTAATTTACCGAATCGGAAAGGAGAATATAGCGGATTCTGTATCTAGGCTTTGCAGAATCTCGGAAACAAGTTCATTTGACGGAAATTGCGAGGATAACATATTTCATATTGTGTCAAAATCTATTCCATTACCTCTTGGAATCACTCTTATAGCTAATAGAAGTGCCGAAGATGAAGAAATGACCAACATTATAACACATATCCAGCAGGAGTCGTGGGATTCGGATAAATCCACTAACTATTATCCATTCAGGTTTGAGCTCTCGGTGATTGGTAATATTCTCCTACGAGGCACTCGCATTGTGAAAGGGTACTTCAGTTGGCACATGAGGGACACCCAGGTGAGTCAGCTATGAAACGCAGACTAAGAGCCAAAGTGTGGTGGCCATTAATAGATAGAGAAGCGGAAAATTTTGTAAAGAACTGTCGCGACTGTTTGCTTGTATCAAACATATCAAATCCTCCGCCTATGCAGAGGCATGCGTTTCCGAATGGTCCCTGGCAATGTGTAGCAACCGATTTATTAGGCCCACTGCCAAACAATGAGTACGTTTTGGTACTAATAGACTACTACTCACGATATCAGGAAGTAGTGTTTTTGAAAACTATATCCTCTGAGAAGATCATTAAGGCCATGGAGGAGATATTTTGTAGACTCGGATTGCCGAAATCTTTGAGGACAGATAATGGACGGCAGTACATAAGTTCTGAATTTGAAAGTTTTTGTAAGACGAACAACATCACACATATCACCACGCCACCCTATTGGCCGCAGGCCAATGGTGAGGTCGAAAATATGAATAAGTCCCTGGTCAAGCGATTGAAAATTGCCAGCGCCAACAAAAGTAACTATAAGCAGGAGATACAAAAGTTCATTTTAATGTATAATGTAACACCTCACGGCACAACTGGATCACCTCCATCTGAACTAATGTTTAACCGAGTCATACGGGACAAGATACCAAGTATTCAGGATATAACAGAAGACATGATTGACTCGTCAGCTAGAGATTTAGATTGTATAAATAAGCAAAAGGGGAAGGAAAGGGGTGACAAGAGACGAAAAGCAAAAGAATCAGAGATAGCTGTGGGAGATAAAGTACTGCTCAAGAATGTTGTATTCCCACATAAACTGACAGCAAATTTCGATGTAACTGAGTACGAGGTTTTAGAGAGGAATGGAAACGTAGTGGAAATAGCTGGTAATGGGAAAACATTTAAGAGGAACATTACCCATGTCAAAAAGATACCAGCATCAACAACCTCTGAAAATATAACCCCAGAGGGTATTGTTTCTTTACAGGAATCGCCATCGACGTCAATCAATTCTTTGTCACCAGATCATACGGAAGATCCACCAGCAGACGCAGTGCATCCAGTAGATCCTGTGATGAAATTAAAGCTGAAAAAAATAGGAGGGATGTGGCAACACTGATCTGTGCCGGGAGATTATTATAGAAAGCGTGGCAACGCTGTAGCTGAAAATATGTTAAGTTGTGTTTTGATAATCGAAAAGAATATATGAAATAGCGTTTAATTTGTAAACAATGAATATTTAATAAAATTGTAATAAAACATTAAAACTGTGTTCGTGTCTCATTTATCGGAGTTATTACACTTATTATTATATATTATAAAATTATATTGTACTAAAAATACTTATAATAAGAAAACTATATTAATTACTTAACGTGTTGGCCGCAATGAACTTCTTGTACGACAGCTTCCTTCCTTCACATCTTCCTTGGAATGCAAACCTTTTATCAATTGCACATGGATTTCTCTGATGCACTATATGATTTAGTTTATTTATTACAATTAAATTTTTATGTTTTGCATTGTTTTCAATACAAAAAAATCTTGGTAAATATTTCTTATTCTGTTTTTGGAATTGTTAGCACTAATTTGTTAAACTTAACCCAATCAGAAAAATACAAACGGGAAAGCAGTGGCAAAGCACTTTAATAGGTGGTACAAGTACTGGCAAAAAGTGCTTTCCCATTCTCAAAATGATAACATCATTAGACAAAAGGACCGGCTGTTCAAAAAGCGCCGGAAAAGCACTGGAGAAACAAAAATTTTTGAACGTTGGCAAAACACTGGCAAAACCATTAAATTGGTGGTCTGGAAATATATTTTCCAAAATAAAATTTAAAAAAAGTTCATATGTATTTTTTTTGGTCCTGCCGTGATTTGAACCCAGGCCGTCAGATTGGCAGACGATTGCTCTACCCACTGAGCTAACGAGACATATAATATTTGATAGCTAAACACATAAATAAGTGATAATCGCTGGACAACTACTGGCTGTGCGAAAAAGCTAGCACTGGCAAACAGTTTTTTGGAACTAATATGCCAGCATTGGGAGAGCAAAAAAAAAGTTGGTCTTAAAGGATCTTTTCCAGAAACAAAAAAATTGATTTTATAAACAAAAAAATTATAAATTAAAAAAAATCCAATAAAAATTTTTTGCTTGCAACCGGATTTGAACTCGGAACATCCTGACTACAAATCTTTTTTAACGAAGCATCAGCATTTTTATAAAATCAATGCTCTACCAGTGAATTGGTTTTTGTACCACTGGTAGCATTGGCTAGGTAGCACTGGATAACCACTGGTTGCAAACCTTGGTATATCACTCTTAGACCATTTTTTGCCAGTGGTTTTTTTTATAAACCACCGAAATTTTTGTAAAACAAATACAGGAAAAACGCTTTTTGCAAACGCTGGCAAAGCGTTCCAAATAAGTGTTCTACCAGTCATTTATTTTCAACACCGTGGTTACCCAGTGGTATGCCAGTGCTTGATTTTTTGTACCACTGGCGATTTCTGATTGGGTACTTTCAGCCATATTGTGTTATTTTTTTTAACAGTTTTCAACTTTGGCTATTTTAATGAAATGTTTAGGAATTCTACACATTTACAACCATATGGCAACAAATAAATGAATTGTAAAAATTCCCCATAATATAACTAAATATTTATCCCTCAATTCATAAATGCTTTGTAAAGTTATAGCAGGCTTACAAAACGTCATTTTCATGCAAAATTTGTTCATTAAACGTCCTATAATTTTACAAAGTGTTTATGAATTTAGGGGTTACAATTTTGTAAACAGCTAAGAAAAGCAAGTGATTTAACATAATGTACAAAAGAATTTGTATGTGCGTTCCCGTACGTTACCGCGGGTACCCGCGGGAACCCAAACAGCCCAAACAACAACAATTTACACGCAATTTTGAGTACGGGAACGCCTTTGGGCTAGTTTGTGTAATTTCGGTAAAGTACGGGAACAGACATTTTAATGCACCAATAAAAAATTATATTTTTAGGGAATTTATATAAAAATTTAAGGGTTTGATTTAAACTAAGCTAATGAAAACTATTTTTTTTCTGTAGGAAATCGTTTTTACCAAGCATGTTTGTATAATATAACATACGCTAATTTTTTGCGTGTACCTAGTTTTTGGCCGTTGCTAGTTTTTACTTGTCAAAACGCATACATAAAAAACAAACAAAAACTAGTTTTGTACAAAAACTAAGTAGTTTTTGCTCAGTCTAAGTTCAGTATAAATGCAGTATTATACTTGAGCAAAAACCACCCAGTTTTTCTACAAAATTAGTTTTTGCTTGTTTTTTTGTATGCGTTTTGACAAGTCAAAAACTACAAGAGCCAAAAACCGGGTAGTTTTTGCTCAGGTTTAAATGTAGTATAAGAAAGCTTTTTGATTTCTTTCTTATGCTATGTGTACAGCGAGTGTCTATATCATTAACAAAAACATAAAAAATAGGGATTTATCGTTCTAGATTTTATGAAAAGCTAAACAAAAGGTAAGTGCAACAAAATGTGTCCGCTCGATTAATTGACTACCTAATTTCGTAAAACACCATTGGGTGAAGTGAAGGGAACTTTCAATGTAAATTGTTTTTGTAACAAAAACAATTTCTATAGAAATAACGCAACACTTCACCGAAGTGTTTTAGAAAATTACCCCCTGAATTAAAATTTTTCTTATTTTTTAAAAGGTTTTCTTAAAAGAAATGGATAAAACCAAGAAACAAAAATGGTAATTTGTTTCCATCAGTGGTCGGAAGAAAGAGAGAATGTGAATGTATTGGGTGTCTTTACACTGTGAGAAATTAGTTTATAATTTTTAAATTTATATTTGTAATTAATTGTAATTCATTTCTTAATGGAGAAATGAATTAATGAATGTATGCATGAATGAATGCATGAATATAAATAATAATAAAATAAAAATAATTCATAATAAATTTTATTAAACATATTATTTAAAAAATATTTACTTTTTGTGTATAAATTATTTATTTTAAAAAAAGTATTCCATTAGTTAGTAGAGTGTTTTCAAAAAATCAATAATCATTTCTATGAGCCATTCAGGAATCTTATTTATGAGCGCTCCGAAATTGCTCGCTGGGTTGTAAGGAAAATCAAAACACTCACACAAACCTCTATAGACGAAATATAAATGGTACTGAGATCTGAAGGTTATACATCTCTTCCGAAATGTTCTAAGACTTTATTAGGAACTTCTACTTTGAGCGGCGATTCTAAAGTGATGCTAGGTTTAGACGATAGGTTCTTTGGGAAAATTTCATTTCATGTGTACATGCATGAACATACATGAACACGCATGATCACACATGAGCATGCATGATCATACATGTAGATATTACCTCAAATTTCGTTAATGCACACGTATGGTCATATATGATTCATGTATAGAGATTTATGTATGGTCATGAATGCATGTTTATGAGCATGCACGCACATACATTTAATTTAACCTGTATGGATCCATATATGTCGATTTTTAGCTGGGTATTGATATATTCTTAGTTTAGAAATAACACCCAGAAAATTTTATTGCATCTCCAATGCATAAAACGGCAATAACTGGAGAACCGTTTGTTAGTTTTGACTCCAAATTTCAAGTACGATGAAGTAATTATACGCTTGTTACAATCCAAAGAAAAAATTTTTTTTTTCAGATTTTACAGTTTTTTTTATTTTTTAGTACAATTTTTTGCTAATTTCAGCAGATTAATTTTAAATTACAGTTTACAGCAATTTACTGAAATTTAGTAGCTGCAACTAATTATTTATACTAGTTTCATTGCACTAAAAGTATGATATTTAGTAAGTTTTTTAACTGATTTTAGCAAATCGATTTTGAATTGCATTTTACATAAATTTTACTAAAATTTAGTAGTGGCTACTAATTTTTTCTACTAATTTTATTGTACAGATCAGCAGACATGTGTTGCCAAAATTAGCAAAAAAAAACCGCTGGCCTCAAAACAGTTAAATTTCCCGTAATATAGCAAAATTTTCAGCAGCCATTACAGACGTTTTTGGTTGAGTGTAGGTATTTTGTTTTTGACTTTTATGTTCGAAAAATCACCTATATTTTTTGTTAAATCAACTTTAGCACATTGGTATATTACCAATAATTACGTAGGCAAAATACACATCCCATTTGGAAATACTACTTCCATATTAAGTGTTTTTTATTGCGAAAAGTCCCCCAAACATTTTTTTTTATTTTATTAAATCTCAATTTATTTCTTACAAAATAGGTAAAAATACATAAAAATTTTACAAACAATTTACTTACGAAAATTATAGATAATATTTATACACTGTACAATATTACAACAAATTGAGATTTTTTATGTTAATAATACACTGAGAGAATTATTTGCATGATATTAATGATTTTTTTGTATAAAACCAATGAAAAAGTGCTCGGTATTTGAGGGGTTTTCTAAAGCAAGAATTTGAGGGTTTCTTGATATGGAAAAGTCTTCAGAATCTGGGGGTTTTTCTATAGGGAAAAATCCTACGAATCTGAAGGTTTTTCTATAGAAAAAAGCCCACAGAATCTGAGGGTTTTGCAAAAGAAAATGTCCTCAGAACATATGTCTTTTTCTATAGGAAAAATTTCTCAAAATCTTAGGATTTTCTGTAGCAAGAATTTCTCAGAATCTGAGGGTTTTTCTACAGAAAAAGCTTAGAATGTGACGGTTTTTAACGAAAAATCCCTCCGAATTTTTCTAACAAAAAAAAAAAAAAAACACTTAGAATCTGAGTTTTTTTTAATGCCAAAAGTCCTGAGAATTTGACTACTTTACTTTTTTTTAGATTCTGAGTAATTTTTTTGTACAGAAAAAATCAAATTCTAAGGTTTTCCTACAATTTTTTCCTCAGGTCCTGAAAACTTTTACACAGGCTAAACTTTAGTTTATGAGAACTTTTCTTATAAGAAAGTCGTTAGCATCTAAAGTTGCTCTTCCCTAGACAAGAATCTTAAGCCGCGTTTACATCTGCACCGAAATCCCGAGATTTCGATATTCACCACTCCGAAAAAACAATGAAGGAAAGCATATAGACGTTAAATTTTTAGAGAATGTATTTATTAGAGCCAACTATGTGTGCTTTTTTCAAAATTGAACATTTATATGATTTCCTTCATTGTTTTTTCAGAGTGGTGAATATCGAAATCTCGGTATTTCGATGCAAGTGTAAACGCAACTTTAGGGTTTTTCTATACAAAAAGTACTCAGAATCTGAGTTTCTTCTACATAAAAAGTATTTTCTAAAAAAATATTACATTGGGAATTTTTCTGTAGAAAAAGTACTCCAACCTTTTCGGAACAACAAATAAAATCTAATATGACAATTTCATATTAGAATTTGGACTTGAGGTAGAACAATATTCTAACTTAATATATGTATGAAAAAGTACTCCTGTAGCAAAACATACAGGTTAGAAGAATCATTTTAAAGATTCTAACTAACTTCAGGCATAAAACCCAGACTTTGAAGACTTTTTCTATGGAAATAGTCCAAAATCTGAGAATTTTTTCCATTAAAAAAATCCAGAGATCCTTAGATTTCTTCTTATAGAAAATCTCGCAGATACTGTGAAGTTCTACTATAGGAAACTATCAGCTTATGAAGAGTTTATACTCAATAAAAGCTCCTGGATGGTGGAGATGCCGAGGACTTTTTCATATGCATAGACTTCGCGCTGCTGATTCCAAAATGTAATTCATTTCGTATATTTTATGTATCATTTGTGAGATAAGCATTAAGAAAGTCTCTAAGGACTTATTCTGACCTTATTTATAAAAAAAGGTCTCAGTATATTATGAAGATAGTTCATTTTAAAACGTGGTTTACTAATTCTGGGACCCTAACCTTGATTTGGGTTTCCCACGATATAGTTAATAAAGAAAGTAATATACAGTACCGTGCAATTTAATAGCAGTGCATTGCTATGTTTTATAAAATGTGTTTTATGTTTAAAATTAACTTTTTATGCTGTGTTCTTTTCATTCCTTTTTATTCTTAAATTAATGACATACTTTAAGGCATTAACATTTATTAGCTAAAAATCACGCGTTAAAATTTACCGTTATTTTTTTCGACGCTACTTCATATTTTGTTTGCAAAATAAAAGCAGTGGAAGTAAGAACGAAAGAAAAAATATATTAAACATTAAATTCTGGTAATTTTTTTGTTAAAACATTTTTATTGTGAGAAGTTAAATTGTAAAGAATATAAATTTTCATATATTTAGTTAGAATATTCTTCCACCTCAAGTCCAAATTCTAATATGATATTGTCATGTTAGATTTTTATTTGTTGTTTCAAAAAGGGTTGATCATTTTCATGATAGACAATACAATTGTTTCGTAGACATCACTCTGTTGTCCGCAATAAGAAAATGATAACTTTCTTACTCAAACCGAGACATTACATAAGGTACAAAAAACCAACGGGATGAGAATTTTGTACTTTCGTATATGAACTATCTGATTTGGTAAAACCAGTTATAAATCAACTCCTTTTTGAAAGCAACAATTACATAAAAGTACACTTTGGGTACTATTTATATGTATGTCTGTTGACAATACATTTTGTAAAAACAACTAATTTTAAACTCAAAACAAAATAAATATTTGAATGAGATTTTAGCCGTGGTGTGCTTATTTTCAACAATTATTTTAATTTTTGCATTAAAAAATACAAAAATTGTTTTTTCGGACTTTCTAATTCATATTAGAATTTGGACTTGAGGTGGAAGAATATTCTAACTAAATATATGAAAATATAGAAAGTCCGAAAAAACAATTTTTGTATTTTTTAACGCAAAAATTAAAATAATTGTTGAATATAAATTTTACAACCCTACACTCAAAAAATTGTATGAACTAAAATTAAGGTTTCACTTTACTAAAACAATGTATATGAGTTATTAATAAAAATAAGTTAAATTTCTTTCCGGCCCTATGCTCCTTGCAGGAGTAAAAGGAACAAATATATATATAAATTTCTTTCCAATAAGTAAAATTGCTTTCAAATAATGCAAATTTTATTTGATTTTAGTTTATCCAAAATTCGTATTAACTCAAAAATAATAAAACATTTTCCTTAAATTCATTTTCTTGAATTAGGTTAAAATTTCTTAAAACTGTTGAAAAATGTATGTATTTTTAGTTAATAATCTTAAATGTGAAGAATTTGGTTGAACTAAAAATTATGAAATTTAAAATTGTATGAAAAACTAAATTCAAATAATGAACTTCCTTAAATTTAGTTTAAACATTTTAACTTCTTTAAACCAAGTATAAACTTCTTAAATTCTAGTAAAGATTTTCTTTCACATTCCTGAAAATATTTTATAACCTATGGAATTCTTATTTGGTTTGTAGTTTGTATTATATAAGTATTTTAGTGTTGTGAAGAAAATTTAAGCAATAAATTTTACACAAATTTATATTATCGGACAAAATATTAAAATTATGTTCGTTAATATATAAAATAAAAAAAATATATGAAATTGATTACTTAGATTTTTGGTAGTGAAACTAAAATACTTATATATTTGAATATTTATACCTAATGAGAATTAAAAATTAATAAATAATACCTGCAGTTTTTTGCATTTTTTTTTGGATTTTCTTACTTAATACGAGCATAACATATGAACTAAAAATAAGTTTATTCTGCGTTAGGACAAGTTCAAAGCATCTTTAAATTTAAGAACAATTGACTTGATTTTAAGACATGTTTACTAAATTTAAAAACAAGTTTATACTAAATTTAAGTAAAATACATATTATTTTTAGTAAAAATTTCAGAAAAATTAAAACAGTATTTACTAAATTTCAGAAAAAATTTACTTAATTTAAGTTAATTGTTTTAACTTGTTTTTAAGAAAATTGTGTACTCGATTTAAGTTAAAATTTCCTTGGAGCCAAATCATTCCCAAATTTCTTTAAATTTAGTTCAAATGACCTAGTATTTGGGAAACAATTTTTTCGGTGTAGAAAAAAACTTTTGAAAGATATGGGTAGAGGAAAACACTGTACTACTGAACTTATAAAAAAGTTAATTTCGGATGGAAAAACTTACAAGTTTATTTAAGATGTTGTTGGGTGTTCCGCTAAAATGATTTCTAATGCCAAAAAATGGTCTCTCAAACCAGAAACGCGGGGAAGAAATAGAAAAATCAGCTAGTATGATGTAAAAAGAATTTTGCGAACTGTAAGAGATGAACCTAAGACTGCAGTCACAGAGTTAAAACAAAAGTTAAATCTTGACGTCCATCCATGTTCTGTCCGTAGAGTTCTGCTGGAACATAATCTACCAGCAAGATCTCCCCGTAAGGTCCCTCTGCTGAAAAAAAGACATGTCACAAAAAGATTGAAATTTGCAAGAGACCACCGTAATTGGCCCCTATCTAAATGGCGTAATATATTATGGTCGGATGAGACTAAAGTGGTCCTATTTGGCTCAAAAGGTCGTCGTCAATACGTGAGACGTAAAGCTAATACTGCATATGATCCACGCCACGTTTTAACGACTGTAAAACATGGAGGTGCGAAAATAAATGTTTGGGGCAGTTTTTCATGTTACGGCACAGGCCCTTTATTTTGGATTAAGGGAAACATGGATGCCCGTCAATATATTGGAAACTGTTATGAAACCATATGCGGATTAGAATATGCCGTTAAAGTGGGTTTTCCAAAATGACAACGACCCAAAACATACGAGTAGATTAGCAAAATCGTGGTTTGCTGACAATGGCATTGAGGTTATGGATTGGCCTGCACAATCACTGGACCTCAATCCCATTGAAAATTTATGGACAGACGTTAAGGAGGCAGTTTTTAAGGCAAAGCCAAAAAATGAGCAAGAATTGTGGAACGTAGTGGCAGAATATTCCCGCAGAAAGATGCCACAAGCTAGTTAACTCCATGGCATGTCGGTGCAACGCAGTTATAAAAAACAAAGGATATTCTACAAAATATTAGCTAAATAAACACACTTGATGTAAAAAATGTGAAGAAAAATTATTGTTTTTTAAATTTGGTTCATTTTAAAAACAAACTGCTATTTTTTTGTTCTCAGATTTTCCGAACAGTTTAAGATATTTTAATTTTTTTCTTTTTATATATGTTACAAAATAAAATGTATTGAATTCAATGTGTACAAAACATATTACCCGACTAAAAAAGTTTTTATATGATCTTATATGATTTGATATAATTATAAATGTTTATATGTGTGGCTTTATATGACCATATACATTTATATTAACACTTTGGTTTTATAAATATGTTTGATATGACGTTATATATAATCAAATGCGATTTGGTCTCTAGCTATATATTAAGAGATCTGCAAATATAGTTTATACATAATTATATATAATGGCGTATAAGCTTCTCTAAACAATCTTATATCAAAAAATATAACAAAGTTAATATAAAATTGTATTAATTTTATGTATTAATTTATCTGACATGATATCTAATTATACAAAATTTTATAAAGTTTAATTGCACTATTAAAATTAAAAAAAAAAACTCCGAAATTGTAGATCTGGTTTTGAAGTTTGCACTTTGATATATAAATAAATGTTTATAATTGAATTTAACATATATTTTTCAAATAGTTGGCGAAATACTCTTTATTAAACTAAAAATAATTTTAAAGAAATAAATAAGGGAAACATTTTTTTTCATTGTGGAATTAAAGGTTGAAATAATTATTTTTACTTTTAAATTTAAAAATTAGACAAACATATGTTGAAATAAATATGGTTTAAGTTCATTTATTTTTCCGTAAAATTAATTGTGAAAGTTAATTTTTTATCATGTTGGTTTTTAATTTTTATTTTAAAAAATAAAAATTGTTTTTTTCGACCTTTCTAATTCATTAATTAAAAATTTATTAATTCAGTTCGAGGCCTATTTCCTTATTATGAATTAACATAATAAGTACTTTTTTCAAAAACTGTTTTTTTTTCTTCATCAGGATACTCTCCTGACAAATACTTTTGCTTTCAAAAAACCTCTACACTTTCAGGATTGAAAAGACGATCGTTTCGGGGATTTTCCAGGTCCCCTTCATCAGTTTTCTTTAGAAAGTGGTGGCGTAATCCCCGAAACGATCGTCTTTTCATTCCTGAAAGTGTAGAGGTTTTTTGAAAGCAAAAACTCTGTGAAGTATTTGTCAGGAGAGTATCCTGATGAAGAAAAATAGCAGTTTTTGAAAAAAAGTACTTATTATATTAATTCATAATAAGGAAATTGGCCTCGAACTGAATTAATAAATTTCTAATTAGTTAATTTTTTATTTTATAAGAAAGACACATTTTATAAGAAAGACCAAAACTCTAACCTAGAAAAAGTTGTTGCGACAAATTTTTGTAATGTTTTATTTTGTCAGCTATTTCCAAGTTTATTAGCAAAAATTGTTCTAAACATCTAGCATTAGTATTTAATATGAATGAAATAAGTGATCTCAATAATATTTACTAAAATTTTGTTCGAAAATCTTCATAAAATTATATGTATTTATATATAATTTGATGCAGTTAGATAGACCCATTTTTCGGATCAAATTATATCAGGTGAGATAACATGCTTATCTCGCTTGATATAATTATATATTCCAATATTCGGATCAAATTAGATATGGACGTATATATGGGTTTATATATGGTGATATATGATTATATAACATCTTTTTTAGTCGGGTAATTAATAAATTTGTAAAAGAACTTAAATAAAATTTTCAGTAGTTTTTCCAATACTAATGAAATTGTAACTCCACAATGTACACTGCTACTAAATTGCACTGTACTGTACATATGTATTAAAAATGGTTTTTATAATATTGAAGGCACCTATGTCCTTAATCAAAACTAAATTATGAAAGTAATTTGGTTTTTTAGGAACATTAAATCAGAATTATTATTTGGGTAAGAATGAATATGACATCGTTAAAAGTTTAAGAATGATACTTAAATAAACTGTTTGGATTACATATGTAGATTCAGTAGGATATTACTTCAGTACTTTGAAATTTATAAGTACCCAGTCAGAAATTGCCAACGGTACAAAAAATAAGGTACCGACACAACACCGTATTTTCTGCTATTACGGTGCTGTGAGGTAACGTCAATTGACGTTATTCGAGGGTGTTAACAAAGCGTTGACTATACAAAACACTTTATACATATCCCAGTAGCAAATGGTCGATCTAGTTCTAAAACGTACTAGTTTTTTGACTAGTAATTACATAACTAGTTCTCAAAATAATCATTTATATTCAAATAATGCATTTATATTCAGGGTGTGTGTGAAACGGTAGCAAACTATTCTTTATGGTAAATTTTTGACAGTTTTGAGGTGAATAAAATTTCACTAGCCCATAGGGCCAGGGGTATGGCATCACCAAAAACAAAACGATGTCGTTCGTTATCACTAGATGGCGCTTTGTTCAAAAATTGACAATTTTCTGTTTTTATTTAAATTGAAATAATAAAAACAAAAAAAAGAATTCTCAAATTATATTATTTAAATATATTTTGCGCAGTTTTCAGCAATTTTTGAGTTTTTAAATATAGGCTCAGGTGATACTAAATTGCAGCGCCCCCTACCGGTGAGTAGTGTAAGTTTTGATTTCCTATCTCTATAATTAATAGTCTCTGCATAGGGCTAGTAGAATTTTTGACATAATCATAGAAATATTTGACATTTTAAAATCTAAAAGTTTCTAAAAAAAATTAAGAAACAATATATACAAATGAAAAATTCTGAACAAAAACAAAAAAGATTTAAAATTAACGTTCCAGAAAAAGAGAAAGAAAAAAATTACATTACATGGAGGTAACCATTTTTACTTCTGCTTCGTCTATTTCGTTATGCAAAACTAAAACTTCCATTAATTGGAACGATCTGGTTTATAGGAGAATTGCAATTAGCAAAAGCATATATTTCCTAAAAATCACTATTATTTACAACTGTCAAAAATTTTATATTGTAAAAAAAAATTTTTTTAACCTTTTCCACCATATAACAAATGTTTTTCACCATGATACTTTGCTATCGTTTCACACACACCCTCAATAAAACAATCAGAATTTGTAAATAAGCGCTTAAATTTTTTTTATTGTGAATTGAATTGAGGTGTAAATCAACTGGTACACTACTGGTGCCAAAGACTCAATCCAGAACTAGTTTAGTAAATTTCTTATGAGTACCAGTATAGCTTCTTGTTCTCCCTTTAACAATTTGTATACCTAATAGTGCAGAGACTGTTTCAAAAGATTAAGTTTAAATACGAGTTTTGGAATAATAGTTTTGGTACAGTACTATTTCCAAAGAGTCACTTCGAGACTGGTTCCGCGAGTGTCGCATTAGTACCAGTTTCACTCCCTATTTTTCGTCCTTAAATTGTAATTTCCAAACTATTTATACAACTAGTACCAAAGTGGGAGTTTGGCGACAATTGCCCCCATCCCTATGACATCCCCATTCTAAATTCTACAGTTGTTTGTATGGAGAGGCGGTACAAGTCGTACTAGTTGCCTGGTTTAAATAAACTGGTACATAACTGGTTCTGAACTAGTATTTTTTGCTACTGGGATGTTTCCAGCACTTTTTATTTTTACTTTTTTTCTTTTTTATGTTTTTCTTATAATAAAATGAATTTTAAATAGCAAAGATTATCATTGTTAAAATGTATATAAAAAGTCACCGATTTTATTGTATTTAACGCTTTGACACGGGAATTTTAATGGCTGGGAATTTTCCGACCAAATTTCGTGGAAATGTAGATCTATGACCAAGAAATATTGTTTATTACTTTTATGGCTTTGCAGCACCCCCTAGCGGAGATATTTGAAATTAAAGTTCAAACATTAACATGCTGCCGGCCCCGAGCGGGTTAAATTTTTTTTAAAATTTTAATTTTATATTTTTTCTATTACACTCAAAAAAAGTCAGTAAAGTCACCAAAAAATGTTGCTGTGTCAGCAAATTTTTAGTTAGGAGAGTGCTTGCAAAAAAGTTGGTAATTTCAGCAAAAGTGTTTGCTGAAAATCAGCAAGCTGATTTTTACCACAAAAAATAGTAATCTTAGCAAAAGTTTTGCTAAAACTTAATCGATTGCTAATGAAAAAAATCCTTGCTAAAATCACTAAACTTTTTGCTGAATATTAGTAGACTGAAAATTTAAATATAGAAATTGTGTAGAGTTGTTTTTTAATTATCATTTCCGTTGTCTGTACTACATCCAAACAAGCAGCGATATCTATATCCTGTCTATCTGGTTGTTGTCCACGCTATAATTGCGGTTATCAGCACAATTTTTTAGCAAAATAAATTAGTAAAACATTAGTTCAAAATTAGTATAGTGCTAAAAAAATATAACTAAAACTTTTGCTGAAAACGGAATTTCAGCAAAAAAATTGCTGAAAACTAGTAAACTTGATATACAAGATGTTTTACTAATTTTTCTACTAACTTATTTTTTGAGTGTACTAATAAAATCCTTTGAGTTTTTGAATTTCATTCATCACACAGTTTTTGAGACTAAAATTAGGTTTTTTTTAACTTCTAACTTCCAACACATTCTCTGCAGCGTTGACGATCACAAGACAAAACACACTCTACTGATCTCATGTTATTTTGAAATTTCACAGCCGGAATAAAATTTTAATAAGAGCAAAATAACGAACCGATAACAGTAAATGAATAGCGCTTTGGTTAAAATTCAAATCAGTGACGCCACTCGCCAAAGGGTTAAAGAACTAGGAAGGCACTGAATTTTTAAAATGCCAACGCTTTGCCAACACCCGTAGCCAACCGTCCTCCGTTGGTACCATTTAGATGTCATACGAGTGCTGTATGAGTTGGAAATCTGATGTTTTGCCAACACTTGTACTACCCTCGCCGGCGCTTTACCAACACCTTGTCGTTCGTATTTTTCCGACTGGGTATCCATCCTTTTAGTTCTCAAATAAGCGATACAAGAATGGGTAAATATTTGATACCATATATTAACCGAGTGAATCCTGATCGATTGAAAACAGCACAATTTAGAAGCTGGAAAATATATTTATCTTTGGTTGTATGTTCGGGCATCTTTGATATAGATATCTTGGCAATAACGAATTCTAAAATAGGATCCTTTACAATTTATTTGCGAGGCGAAACTAATTATACTAGCAGCGTATAATAAAACTATCGGGGAGATTTCCAATTTTTAATATTCAGCTTCTCAATAATCACATCTAAAAAAAAGCAGGTATAATTAGAACAAAAACGTCTTTCCAATTAAATACATTACTTTTTTGATCGTTTTCCGTTAAATTTTTTTGCATCTGATTTGCCAAACAAATAAATATAATATAAATTGGCTAAATTTATTACAAAAATATAATAAAATTAAAATTTATGTCGACACTTTAGTTTTTAAAAATTATAAATGAATTTTCGAATAGTTGCTTCAGATATCAGTTGAGCCTATATTTATAAACTCAAAAACAGCTGAAAACTGCTCAAAATAAGGAAAAAACAAACGCAGAATATACTCAAATAATAAAATTTTAAATATTTGTTTGTATTTTTTCCTTTGTTGTTTGTTTTTATTTAAATTTAAATAAAAAAAGAAAATTGTCAATTTTTTTTACAAAGTGCCATCTAGTGATAACGATTTTTTTATAACTTATCAAAGATGTCAAATATAAAGATATAACAAAAGTTACCAATATTATACACCAGATGGCAGGCATTTCCAAATAACGCTAACGAGTACTATTGAATAACGCTTATGAGTACTACCGGAAGTCGTTATTAAAATAATTTGACAAGAGAAAAATAAACACCCTACACTATAAATTTAGTTAATATAAATTTTATTTCTCGGTTTGCAACATTAAAATTTAAATATGAAAACAAAATAGTCGCACAAACTAATTAACATTTTGTAACACAAAGTATGTTATTGTAACTGAAAATCAATTTTCTACAAAACGTAGGATTTCCAGTTTTTTTAATTCAATATAGAAAAAAACTATTTGCTTTTGCATTTAAATAAAATTCAGAATCCGACCGACTGATTTCGGCAGAAAACCATATATTTGGCAACTTTTCGGAAAAGTTGTGGCCAACAAATGCCGAAACATTTAAAATTCTTTTAAATATAATTTAGAGAAATATACTAGAGGTAAATCAAAAACACATCTAAAAAACTAGATTGTGAATGATTTCTGATATTTAGAGAAGCTTATATTCCATCCATATCTGTTTTCTTCCCTCATTTAGAAGTGGCTTAACATAACGTCTTTTGTTAATTTTGTTTTCATAATAAATAGAATTGATCTCATTTGAAATTTAAGAACTTATTCTCAGTTTTTTTTTCTAATTACATAATTTTTAGGAAAACGTTAACAAAAACTTTCGGTGTCTTCCGAATAAAGCGAATATTCGGTTTTGTTTATTGGTACTGACAAAGCCAGAATTCGGTCGGGATTTAAAAATTACACTGAAATCATAATTAGAATATTATCAGGCATGTTATAGGTTTTTTCGGAATAGATTTCATTTCGCCATTTAACTTTCGCAAATTTTTTCTAAAACAGTTTAAAACAAATTTTTTCTTTCGGAATTTGAAGTTTAAGTTGTTAAAGAAAATTTTGTGTTGAAAAAAATGTTTTTTTTGAAATATCGACTATGCTACGGGCTTTATAGTGGTAATTCTTCTCAAGAAGACGTAAAACAAAAAAAATCATTTTTTTCACTTTCGGAAACCAAAGTTGAATTGATATTTAGAGTAGCTTTAACTCACAAAAAGTATTTAAAGTGCTTTGTATATATTCCCTAAAATGTCTTTAACTATTTTACTTAAAAAAATATATATTAAAAAAATTTTTTATTAGTAAATTCAATCATTTTCAGATTGATAAGCGAAAAGTATTTTTTTCTGAAAAATTAAAAAACTTCCTACTTTTTTAACTAAAAATGGGATCTTCTATCAAAAATAGTAATTGGAACACAAAATTATCACCAAAAAGTTTTCTTTTACTCTCCCTATAGCAAATCCTAAACACAAACATTTAAAAAATGTTTCGGCTGAAATAATTTTAGTTCAACCTAAAGACCAAGCCAAACAATGAATGGTGTAGGGTAACATTTTTGTTGTGATTTTTTTTATTTTTACATAAAGAAATTGTTTAATTTTTGTACAAATAAATTTTAACACTTTGATGGTTATATATTCTTTAATGGTATAATTATTATTTATCTACACGAATTTTAACTATAAAACACATAGTTAAAATTCGTGTAGATAAATAATAATTATACCATAAAAGAATATATAACCATCAAAGTGTTGAAATGTATTTGTACAAAAATTAAACAATTTCTTTTTGTTGAAATAAAAAAAATCACAACAAATATGTTACCCTACACCATTCATTGTTTGGCTTGGTCTTTAGGTTTAACTAAAATTATTTCAGTCGAAACATTTTTTAAATATTTGTGTTTAGGATTTGTTATAGGGAGAGTAAAAGAAAACTTTTTGGTGGTAATTTTGTGTTCCAATTGCTATTTTTGATAGAAGATCCCATTTTTAGTTAAAAAAGTAGGATCGCCGATCAAAGTGAAGTTTTTTAATTTTTCAGAAAAAATACTTTTCGCTTATCAATCTGAATATGATTTAATTTACCAATAAAAATTTTTTTTAATATATATTTTTTAAGTAAAATATTTAAAGACATTTTAGAGAATATATACAAAGCACTTTAAATACTTTTTGTCAGTTAAAGCTACTCTAAATATCAATTCCACTTTGGTTTTTGAACGTGAAAAAAAGATTTTTTTTTTGTTTTACGTCTTCTTGAGAAGAATTACCACTATAAAGTCAGTAGCATAGTCGATATTAAAAAAAAACATTTTTTTCAACACAAAATTTTCCTTAACAATTTAAACTTCAAATTCCGAAAGATAAAATTTGTTTTGGACTATTTTAGAAAAAAGTTTGCGAAAGTTAAATTGCGAAATCAAATCTATTCCGAAAAAACCTATAACATGCCTGATAATATTGTAATTATGATTTCAGTATAATTTTTAAATCCCGACCGAAATCTGGCTTTTGTCAGTACCAATAAACAAAACCGAATATTCGCTTTACTGGGAAGAAACCGAAAGTTTTTGTTAACATTTTCCTTAAAATTACGTAATTAGAAAAAAAACTGAAAATAAGTTCTTAAATTTTAAATGAGATCAATTATATTTATTATGAAAACAAAATTAACAAAAGACGTTATGTTAAGCCACTTCTAGATGAGGGAAGAAAACAGATATGAATGGAATATAAGCTTCTCTAAATAGCAGAAATCATTCACAATCTAGTTTTTTTAGATGTGTTTTTGATTTACCTCTAGTATTTCTCTAAATTATATTTAAAAGAATTTTAAATGTTTCGGCATTTGTTGGCCACAATTTTGCCGAAAAGTTGCCAAATATAGGGTTTTTTGCTGAAACCGGTCGGTTGGATTCTGAATTTTATTTAAATGCAAAAGCAAATAGTTTTTTCTATATTCAATTCAAAAAACTGGAAATCTTACGTTTTGTAAAAAATTGATTTTCAGTTACAATAACATACTTTGTGTTACAAAATGTTAATTAGTTTGCGCGACTATTTTGGTTTCATATTTAAATTTTAATGGTGCAAACCGAGAAATAAAATTTATATTAACTAAATTTATAGTGTAGGGTGTTTATTTTTCTCTTGTCAAATTATTTTAATAACGACTTCCGGTAGTACTCATAAGTGTTATTCAATAGTACTCGTTAGCGTTATTTGGAAATGCCTGCCATCTGGTGTATAATATTGGCAACTTTTGTTATATCTTTATATTTGACATCTTTGAACTTATTTTTTTGGTTAGTTGCCTATTTTCATTGTAGAATTTACATTGCCAGAAGGTATTTTATATAACTATTGGCATAGGCAATAAAACTCGTTTTTTTAGTTTCATAAAAAATAGGCTACCTTTGCCAGCCAAGGCAATATATCCTTTAGTATTTTTTTGTGTGTGGAATGGATGTGTTTGAAAAATCGAAAAAGAACTTTTTAATGGGAAAGGTGTTTTCAACCGCATACATTACCAATCCATTTTTGATTGGTCTCTATTGTGGAAATTCAAAAACGCATTCGGCTAAAGAATTTCTGGTAGAACTTGTTTTGGAAGCCAAGTTTTAACTAATGAAACTAATCCGATAGAGATAAAATTAATCCGCAGCATCATTAAAAAAAAAGATAGCCCACTGCTGGAAATAGTTAACTTCGAACCAGTTAAGGTGTGGTGGTAAATACCTTTGTCGCCTTTTTAACTGCATATACATACCTTTGTTTTAACTGTCATTTTCAGTAGATTCTACCGACAAACTTTTGTGGGTGCAACTATTCTCTGGGGAAACCTTTACACACTTCGGAATCTAGAGTTGTTTTTTTCTTTGGTAAACATTTATATATTTCGAATTACATCTATTCATCCTGATAATATATGTTTATTACAAAATGGGAACATTAGGTGAATGTCGTGTACCTTGGTCGTTTTTTTTATAAAAACTTCATTATCTCGGTAATTAACTTAGAATCCCGGGAAATATTTTTCAACAAAATTGTTAATGAAAACCACCTATATAAGTAATTTTTGTTTAAAAAAAAAACAATATTTCAGTACAATTTCAGTCTGTGTAGTGAGAATTCAAAGAAAAATGTCAGAATGTTGAACATTTGATTTCACATAAATTACTCTAAGCACTGCCAAATGATGATTCCAGCAGAAAGTACCCACTACTGGACTGTCGGAAACAAACCGTTTCATCACATTTGGCCCATTGGATAAGGTGGCAACAATATTATTTTCCAAAGACAAATAAAACTCTTCTAGGCTTATTTCTACAATTCTTCTTATTTCATCAGCATTACATCTTCCTGATATATAAACCAACCCCAGATTATAAAATGAATTATTTCCGTTTATACATATGTTCAAATATCTCTTTTGTGATATTCTTGTCCATTCATCTAAGATTATAGTAAATCTCCTATTGTTAAAAATATTGCTCGATATTTCTTTTATCATGATATCTTTTAGATGATTGTAAAATTTTTGGCAATGCCAGGTTTTTATTATAAAAACTTTCTGGAATAAACGAAGATCTAGTTATGATGCGGATTGACATTCCGTCGACTGCGACTAATTTGGATACCACTTCAGGAAATGTTTGCCCTACCATAAAACGTTCAATGCTTACACTTTTTTCGGGTACTTTGCTAATTTTAGCTGGATCGTTATTCTTGTTGTTGTTTTCTTCAAGAAAAGTTGCATGACCACCAGTTTTTTTTTTTGTGAACCAAATTTAGATGTCGGATAACCAAATTTAGATACCTCCATTAACCATTAGTCTTTTAGGGCAAATATTGCACTGCGCTGCATTGTCCTTTTTTGTGAAGTATTTCCATACTCCGCACATTTTATTCAAGGTATACTACCACCCAATATTTTAACTAAAGTCGAATTTAACTAAAATATACATTTGAAAAATTTTAAAAATCCTATTCCAAACAAAAACAATTTAAAAAACTTAATATTTTTGAAATTTCACGTTTTCCCGGGAAAAATATATTATTTTCCCGGGAATTCCCGGCAAACTTTTCCCGGGATTTCACGGGAATTCCCGAACCCCAAACCCTAGCATGCATAGATCTCCTGATAAAGAATTTTCCATTGATTGCCAAATTTAAAAAATATCGCCAATGTTAATTTTTTTAAATTTCGATCCAAGGTTGGAGTGTACCTTGGAACTTGTTTAAAAATTTGCAAAATAAAACGGTTTAAAACATAGACCCAAAATAACTTTTATATTTCTTAAAAAGTCACCACCCAAATTTATTTAATTATAATATTCCAATAATGCACTATATTTTATAAATCATATTGCAAAAAAAATCACAGAGTTTGGCAAAGATTTTAATTTTTTCAATTTTTATATTTTACTCTATAAATTTCTGTTGTTTTTTGATTTTTATTTTAAAACTTTTTATAAAAGTTACAGAATGATTTTTTTAAAAAAATTAAGCACTAACTTTTTTATTTGATAATAAAACAAAAATTAAAAATTGACCTAAATTGAATGCCGGTAGTTGCTGGAATATACATTTTTACTAACTTTAAATCACTGTTCAATCTTTTATTAACACTAGTTGACATCATCAGGATATTATATTTGTTGAAGTCATTGGTTCTATGGCTTTTGATTTATATTCTTACGGTGGGTCTCATACTGCAGGTTTAAACTTAGGTTAATAGTTAACCCAAAAATTTGTTGTTGTTTTGTGTACATTTTTTTGACATTTTGTTTTGTTTTTAGTTAAGTCAAAGTTAAACCTACAGTATGAGACCCACCGTTAATTGTTATTTTTTGATAACGAAAAAAAATCACAAAATAACTTTTATTATTTTTGAAAAAATAAAAATCGTGTTTGGATTGTTTTTGTTTGAATTAAAAATAAAAATCAAACGGAGCAAATAAACAGAAAATTAAAAATATTCAAACAAGAAATAATTGTAAACAATCAGTTTTTTTAATAAAATTTATAACTGTTACGTCCCTGGTTTAAAGCAAACATTTCATGTATTTATTTAATAAAATACTATTACAATAACTGTTGTGTATAAAAAGAAAAAAAAAGGTAACTAAATATTAAAACTACGGATTAACTACACAAATTAGTTTAAACTAAACTAATATACAACAATTTCGATAATTTAAATTATTTGTGAAGTTCTTGGATCATAACATTCTCCACTATTTGCGCTGAAATGAGAATCACTTTTATCATCAATTTGATTTCAATTTGAAGGATTTTCCAATTTTTTTATCTTAAAAGATTTATTTGTGAATGCAAAACCTTTGTATATCGTGAATAAAACTTATATTTCAAGAAAAAATATGACCGCACGGATTGATGTAAAACTGTAAATAAAACATTTTTCAAAAATTATTTACATGACATTTAAAACAATGTTTACTAATTATTTTATGTTAACAAGGTTTACTTTACCTCAAAGTGTCGCAAAAGCAATATTTTATCTTTTTAAAATTGTTCCAAGGTACACGCAAAAATCGATCCAAGGTACACGCACTTGAATATTTCACAAAAATTAAAAATTTTATTATTTATTAACAAATATATTACTTTATTAACTAATATATGTATAACTATGAGTCTATATATCGATGTTTATTTACCGCTTTGTTAAAAAAGAAATCTAAACTTGCAAGAAATGACTTCAAAGTTTAATAAATAATTTACTTTTTGCGATCCAAGGTACACGCTCCATATTTTTGTAATATCCAAAAACTTTTCTGATGATAATATTAGCTAAAGATGAAGATAAAGCTAAATAAAACACTTTGTGGAAGACCATATTTTTAAAAACCAAAAGGAAATAGGTAAAAAATGCAAAGTTCCAAGGTACACGCGATCCAAGGTACACGACTTTCCCCTACGATTGTGAAAGAAATTTTTAGTACAACACATACGAAACACAAATACAGTGATATGCATTTGAAAGGCAACATTTTCAAGGAAACTAAAAATTTTTTTGACTACCCGATTTAATGAAATGAGATCGGATGATATAATCAGTGCGTTCCCGTACGTACCCAAAGTTATCGAAATCTACACATTTTAGTCACACGCTTGGCACAAAACAAAATTTTTCAAGTCCCATCACTGTTTCACATTATTCTTTGAAATAAGTTTTTGGGCTAGAAAAGTGGTTTTTTGCGTTGCCGTACTGTTGGGTAATTTTGTCATTTTGTGAGAGGATTTTTTGCTTACTCTCATTTTACCGAACTTTACCCAAAAAGTAAAGAAACACACCTAATGTAACAAATTTAGACGAAAACAACACTGAAATAGGTATACATATGTTGAAAGCTAAATGCATTCTTACAACATTTTATAATGAATCAATTGCTATTTCTCTTTTACATAAATAATTGTAACAAAACATTACAAAAGTAATAAAAATAATTTTTAGTACTAAAACACATACAATCTTTCTTTTAATCAACTGTTGTAAAATTTGTTAAAAATAGAGTTGTGAAATTTCGATCCTTTTTGAGTACTCGATACTACTCAATACTTTTAACGGTTTTTGGAATTTAAAAATGAAAATATTATGAATTCGTTTTTATTACACTCTAAAAAATGCATGCAAAATTACAACTATAAATCATGTAAACTTTCATGCAAAATTACATAAAATGCGTAAACATACATAGAATATGTGTATCAAAATTGATTACATACGTTTGTCTGCAGAAATACATACAAAATATATTAATTTTCATGTTTGTAAACATGTTTATAAGGTTATACACATTAACTCTTTATAATTACATACATTGTGTCTAAATATTATCATTAGGCATAAAGTGTGTAATTATTCATATTTTAAAGAGGAATAAAAAAATGTCAAAATTGAAATACATAATTTATATAAATCCTATCATTTATATGAAAAAAGCAAAATAAAATCATTTATTTCCATATTTTAAGATAAAACCATTCACAAATTAATTAAAAGCAAAAATTCTGGCTGATCATATTAAAAGTAAGTATGTTTAGTAGTTGGGCTTCTATCTAAGAGTATTTAAATTCCTTTTTGCTAATAACCACCAATTTATATTTTATAGATATGCTGAAATTTAGAAATTCGCAACCAAAACATTTATCATTCGCAACCAAAATATTTAATTTAACCATAACAATTAGACTATTATAACGAAATCAAAGTTCTTTCTTGGAAGCTGTTTCTTTAACATTCAGCTGTGCTAAATTTTATGTACCTATTTATTTGTATCTTGCACCAATTTAATCCCGGAATAATACTAAATGCATTATATATATTTTAGACTGATGTTTACGTTCTTATGTTCCTTACTTTTTAAGCCACAATCATCTAAGAAAAAAACTACATACTCGTAATCTTTTTATATTACCAGAAGTGTAATTTTCCTGACGCAGATTTCGAAAACTTAAATTTGTAATAGTTATATTTGGGGAAAGAGTGTTTTTTCAATTTGACGGTACTAACTTTAAATACGGTTTATAAAGATTTTTTTGAGAACCTCTAATTCGAGGATATTGCCGCTAAAACCCCACTAAAGTTGCGATCGTGACGATAATTAACTATCTTCTTAAAAGGCTCTTCTCCTAAAGAAGCTCATAGCAGAACCCTAACAATTTTTGAAGTGTCTTTTGCTTGGAAATATTCTATTTAAAGCCCTTGGGCACATTTACACGAGATTAAAAACTGCTAGAGACAGATCAAAAGGCATCTAATTTAAGCATATTTGAGGTGTTTTTTGCTTTATCTCTGGCAGTTTTCTTTCGCGTTTTTTCACGCGTGTAAAGTTGGATTCTGAAGCTACATACAATCATTTAAGGGCAGTTTTATTGAGACAACTAACAACGATTTTTGTCTTAAGTTAGAAGTTATGTTTGAAATCTTTTGACTTAAGTACTCGTACAATTTTAGAAAAAATTTGTTCTTAGTTCTGAATATAAAACTTGGCCCTATAGATCTGAGAAAGACTAAAAGAATCCACAAATATTTGCATACCGGTAAATACCATTATCAATGGAACTTTTTTAGAAAATGTTTATTTGCATAAAATTCAAAATTTATAAATGGCTTATAAAACAATTTTTTCATACAAAATTATTTTTATAAACGCGTTATAAGGTTTTCAAATTATTATGCCTAAGCATTTAACTCTATAATTTTATTATACTTTAATCTCTTCCACGTTGATTTGCTATAATATGACCTATTATTTTATTTAATTAACTTACATTAGTTCTTTTGTTATTTTAAATGGTAAAAATTTACATTTTCAATTTCTAATAAAACATCCTTTAAAAATATATTTGTTTTTAAATCCTTTAAATGGAAGTGGGAATCATTTGGGTTGTTTAATATAAAGCACCAATAATGTTTATAACATACTTTACATGTAGTTGTGAGCATTTTATCTGTATCTTTACATATTTTTGAATGCTATTTTAAGCACAAACTCTGTAATTTTACATGAAATTCTTATGTTCCTAAACTTTTTTTAAGCACATAAATAGGTACGATTACATACTTTATGCCTAATTAATGTACATACAATATATGTAAATATTTGAATTTAGGCACAAAAATGTATTTTTACTGAAATTATAGTAGGAGAAAAAATACCTACTATAAATGGGGTAAAGTTACAGGAATTTTTATTAGAGTGTAGAAAAAATAATAACAATTCACATACACGTGTTATATAACTATTGTTACTTAAATTTTCATTAATTTAAAACATTTTAAATAAATTGATTAAATAATTTTTCCCAAAAATTCGTTACAATTTCTTTACTTCACAAATAGAGTTGTATTCTCAGAGTTGTATTTTTAAAGTATTTTTTTTTTAGAGTTGTATTTTCATACGAAAAATACACATTTTTCCGAAAAATTGCATCTTTAAAAGTATTGAGCAGTACCGTTTTAGTACCGGAATACTCAATACTTTTACAACTCTAGTTAAAAAGCGTTATCAAAGCATTTTAAAGATGGTATTTTCCAAACGTTCTCAAAACGTTTTATTTTTGGTATAAACAATGCTTTGAGAGTACTTAGTTTTTTGTACCATCATCAATTTCTGGCTGGGTAACTACAAAAGTGCAGTTTCCCCGGCAGGAAGTTCTTTTTTATGATCATAAAGAAAACTCAAACTAAAAAAATTACTATTTAATTTATTTTAGGCATTTGTACAATTAATTACGCTACTGCCTGAAATAAAAAACAGAAATCTATTATCAAGCGCTATATCTTGTCTCCAACTTTATGTGAAAATGTTTCCGGAAAATTTTGAAATAATTCAAAGTCTATGGACAAATTTATCGCAGAGATTACATCTGAACAGCCATCCCCAAATTACAAAGGATACAGAAATTGATATTTTAATACAATTATTTGATGAATTCTACCAAATAAATTCAAATATACATGATGAACCATCTATAGTTGCCACAATACAACAGTTACTTAAATCAGATGAAAGAAAAGATCGAAAATGTGGTTATTATCTTTTTAAGAAAATGTTACACTGTTTATCGGTCAAATTTAGTAATATAAGTAGTATATGGCTGTCACCGGATCAGTGTCAAAACATTGAACAAGCCTGGAGGTTGTATGTAACCATTCTGGAAAATCTTGAAGAAAATCAATCACATCTTATACTACCATCTCTGAATAAACTGCATGAGTTAATTAAAAGTAAACAACTTCAATCATCATGGTTGGATATACTATACATAAGAATACTTACACATAATAACAATTTAGTATTACGATGGGCTGTGGCATTCTTTTTGGATACTTTTACATGTTCGGAATTAACTACAGACACTTTGAAACATTTACTTGAATCTACTAATTCAAATTTACTCTACAATTATGAAAGTTACTTTATAAATTTAGAATGTTATTCTTCATTTCTTAAGGGTGACTTAATAAAACTATATACCATAATAGGTGATATCAACTGGAAGCCAATACCGTTGTATATATTGTTGGAAAAAGTAAATGAAGAAGATTTACCAAAATCGATTACTTATGAAATTATTTTAAAAATATCTTCGCGTGTACGGGCGTTACAAAATTGTACTATACGCCAAAAGACTATTGCAATATGCAATAAACTGTTTATGAAGATAATTGAAAAAATGTCCATGGAAGAATATGTCAAATATGTGGAAACGCTTTATAATTCTACCGATGAATACAAAGAACATGAAATAATTTATACAAAAAAATTGTCGTTAATAAATGCAAAAAATGATTTTGCGTTTTCACAGAAATTTTACGATATTTTTGGTAATGTAGTTTTTAGAAATTGGCTTGAAAACGATTTTGATATACAAAATTTCGTTGATTTTTTAAATTGTATACCACTTCAACACCATGGTTATTTAAGATTTATACCATTTCATTCTAAATATTTGGATGACGAAAACATTAGTAGTGTAATAAAACACATGTATAAATTGGATATTAATTCTCTGAAATATCTTGAACTTGCTGACATTATTAGTGAGTTTAAAAATTGTTTGCTTGGGTCACTTCAATATGATAAACAAGAATTAACATGCTGTCGTCTAACTGCCATATCATTTTATATCTATCAAAGAGGTAGTTCACTTGATCATGCAGATGATGAAACATTCAGATTAATATTTAATTCGGAAATATCTGAAAGCAAAATATATAAATTATCCACTCAATTATATAATACTAAAAGGCCGTTTAACACCTGGGTTATTGATGAATTCATAAATAGAATTTGTGATGAAAATGTGTAAGTATTTAAAGAAAGAATTAGGGCCAGTTTTATAGTCGGGACCAAAGGTAGCCATAGACTATGCAATATCATTGCAAATATTATCGCCAATATTATTGTCGTTTTGCAATACACCGCGCAATAATATGAACAATACTTTTACACAAGATATGGCGCAACGTTTTCTTCTACGTATGCATATAAAAATGACAATATGACCTACGCATTACAAAATATTTTTCATTTTTCATGCTTATAGAATCAAATTTATTTTGATTATTTCCAATATATCCCAATAAACCATAAAACGATACAGTATCGTTAACGAATTCATATTAAGTATCATATTTGCTATCGTTTATGATACAAAAATATGAACTCGTAATGATATCATAATTTTTAAAAATAACGATAAATTTTCTGAAAAAGTCACATTTGCTTGTTCCAATTTAATCGTTAAAGATATCATATATATTTCTTAATTTCGATATAGTTAATGATATCATATTTTCATCGAATAGTGATAAAATAACGATAAAAATTTAGCAATATGACGAAAATATTATCGCATTGCCTGATATTTTCGATATAATAACGATATCGTTATTTCCTGAAAAAACGATATCATTAACGAATGTGCATTTTTCTTCACAGTACCTATTACTTACGAATCGTTAATGATGTCATTCTCGGACAAACGTATCATGGAAATGATATCGTTACTAATTCGAAACGATATCGTTTGGTTTGTTGGGATTGTACAATAGGGATATAACTTTTAGCTATTTTTGCAAATATCATTTCTCCCAAGACAAAATCAAGTAGAGCATAAAAAAATATTAAGAACTGCGATTTGACTTATTTGCGATCGTTAAAAAACTTCCCACACCAAATGCATTGAAGTTTTATTTAATTTTTTTTTTTTTGTATTTAAAAAAAGTAATATTGCACTCCCAATTAGTGAGCTTTTTCTAATTTTCTAATACAAACATCAGTAAAAATCATTTCCCACCATTTTGAGTAAATAATTTTACCAAATCGCGATACTAATGTAATATTTGGAAATTTGAAGTATTTTAGAAATCGCTTTCGGTGCGGGAGTTTTTTTTTTACCAAATTGGTTTAAAAAAACTGTTTTTATTATTAGAACAATATTATCTATTAGGTTTTGCCTTGGGAGCTTGTACCCCAAAAAAAGTTATACCCCTATTGTACAACATTCTAATATGACATACATACATACAATTTTTGCAATTTTTTCCACAATACCAGAAGTTGCACAAGAATATTGGTTAGCTTGAGAACGATTTTTGTCTTAAATAAAACTTAAGCAAGAAATTGTTTTGTATTCTGTTTTCACCGAAGGAACAATCTTTGTGTATCGACTTATGTGGACACGCTGAAGTGCACCATTCCAATTGCCCCTACAAACATTTTTCCATTAACAAAATTTGGAATAATATTTATTTAAGCAAAATTTTTAACAATATCCGTTCTTAATTCTGACTATAAAATTGGTCCTAACAGTTTGTATTATTTTGAGTACTAACTTTGCATTTTTCATAACTTTAACATTTTTTGCAACAATCAACATTTACCGAAATTGTAATTAATTTTTTTGAATCGTGTTTTTTTAGTGCGGATAATATAATTCGATTTCTAGATCAAAATTACGATGTTAATGTAAGAAACAAATACATTCAAATAATTTGGGAAAAATATCCGCAATATCTGCAGTACAATCTGTCTATAATACAGCCGTTAAAATTGCCTAATCAAACACGTTTCTTTTTTGGTGATGTAAACAAAGGAGACTTCAGGTAAGTACATTTATGAACACATTGTGAATTCGCCGAATATTATTCGGTATTCTGTTAACACCGAAGGACTTATCGACTTACGTGGACACGCTGAAGTCCACCATTTCAATTGCCCCTACAAACATTTTTCCATTAACAAAATTTGGAATAATATTTTAATATTGAAAATAATGTTAGTTTCATCAAAGAGTATACAGAAGAAAGAGATTGGGGGACTCTCTATCACTGAGAAAGCATTTGTTCTATAATATGTCTTCGTACAGGAACCAACTCAAACCACCCCAGCAAGAATGGCAATACGAAGAAGATTCCCCGATCATATTGCCAGGAAGAAAACATTATTGCCTGCTATATCAATTTCGTATTGCGGAAGTTTCCTCCGTCGGGAACAACTGTTACCCGAAAACAATACTTCCAGGCAATATGGAAGCAATACCCCATGAAGATAAATCGGCGATATCGCTAATTTATCACCTGGAAGATAAAAAGGTGATACGCCAAATAAACTCCCCGGTACAAAATAAACGATTTATTTTTTTCATTATTAAATTTAAGCCTGAAAAAGAATATCTGCATACAAAATCCATTAACCAACATATTAATTATCTTGATTTCATCGTAGCCGATTTTTTCCGCGCATGAAATCTTGATTTTTTCGAGGAATTTGTTTTCTATGAATCTGTTGGTTTGTTTTTGTACATATTTTTTTTTCATTTTTTCCAAAATGACAAAAAATTTCAAACAAATTTTCTTTATTCTTCGGATGATAAAAAGGTAATATTGGCGAAATATTATCATAAAAAATGATGACAAAAAATTAAATTTTTTAATTATTTTTTCCAAATATCACCGAATTATCTTCCAAATGATAAAAGGAAGACAATTTCAAAATACTACTTGATTATATTCTTTCAAATGAAAAATAGAAGATATGGCTTTAATTCCTTCTTGGAAGATATCTTCCAAATGCTTACAGGGATTATATAAAATATCATGTGCGCTCTTTGTATCACTCAAACATCCATTGTAACCAGGGATGAGAAAAAAACTCGAGCGAGCCATCCAAAATAATTTACATAGGTATTATAAAAATCAAGAATGAAACCTTTATTCCAATAGTATTATAGCCCTAGATAATGAATTTTAAAAACCACCCAGTCAGCAAAATACAAACGGGAAAGCGGTGGTAAAGCACTTTAACAGGTGATACAAGTACTGGCAAAAAGAGCTTTCCCATTCCCAAAATGATAACATCATTAGACAAGGGACCGGCTGTTCAAAAAGTGCCGGAAAAGCACTGGAGGAACAAAATTTTTTAACGTTGGCAGAACGCTGGCAAAACTAATAAATAGGTGGTCTGGAAATATATTTTCCAAAATAAACTTTAAAAAAAGTTCATATGTATTTTTTTTGGTCCTCCCGTGATTTGAACCCAGGCCGTCAGATTGGCAAACGATTGCTCTACCCACTGAGATAACGAGACATATAATATTTGATAGCTAAACACATAAATGAGTGATAATAGCTGGACAACTACTGGCTGTGCCAAAAGGCTAATACTGGCAAACAATTTTTTGTAACTATATGCCAGCGTTGGGAGGATAAAAGAAAAGTTGGTCTTGAAGGAGCTTTCCCACAAACAAAAAAATTGATTTTATAAAACAAAAAAAAAATTAAATTTAAAAAAATCAAAAAAAATTTTTTTGCTTGCAACCGGATTTGAACTCGGAACCTGCTGACTACAAACATTTTGTAACGAAGCGTCAGCATTTTTATAAAATCATTGGTCTACCAGTGAATTGATTTTTGTACCACTGGTAGCATTGGCTAGGTAGCACTGGGTAACCACTGGTTGCAAACCTTGGCATATCACTCTAAGCCAATTCTTCGCCAGTGGTTTTTTTATAAACCCCCGAAATTTTTGTAAAACAAATACTGGCAAAACGCTTTTTGCAAACGCTGGCAAAGCGTCCCAAATGAGTGCTCTGCCAGTAATTTATTTTTAACACCGTGTTTACCCTGTGGTATGCAAGTGCTTGATTTTTTGTACCACTGGCGATTTCTGACTGGGCACGCTTAAAAAATTGCTAAATAATGGCGGAATGCGAAAAAAGGCTTTGTGGTTCAAGAAATTAATTAAAATTCTTAATTAGCGATTTACATTCTGCAAACGAATAAAATTTCTAAATTCTAAATTTTCTTTTTTTTCAAAATTCTTTCCAGGGATGGGAAAGTTGATACGATGGTACTTTTTTTTGATATTAATTTCAAATAAGTACCGTAGTACTACCGCGTTAAATTTGATACTGTAGCACATTTGGCCGGTTTTGAATTGATATTTACTTTTTTCTTCTACTGCCAATTTTGCTATTTTCTCGTCAAATCTAGTGATTTTCAAGCATATTTAGTGGGAATAAATATGATTTTTGCATGCAACGTTAAATTCGTATTAAAAACTTGAAATGTTCAAAAAATTTAGCGACTCATTGCTTGATTTTTTGTATTGTTCACAAAATTTTTAACACTATCTGGAAAACTTTGAACAACTTTTATATAACATGCTAGACATTTATCAGTTTTAATTGAAAATTGTTCTAACAATTTCTGGTTACAAAAATAAAAAGAAATAAAAAAAAATTTCTGATTTAAACAACTACCCTTAAAATTCCTTTTGACTCATTTTACACTCAAAAAAATAAGTTAGTAGATAAATTAGTAAAACGTCTTGCATATCAAGTGTACTAGTTTTCAACAATTTTTTGCTGAAATTCCGTTTTCAGCAAAAGTTTTTTTTTTTAGCAATAAACTAATTTTGAACTAATGTTTTACTAAATTACTTTGCAAAAAAAATTGTGCTGATAACCGCATTTGTAGCGTGGACGACAACCAGTTAGACAAGATGTAGATTTCGCAGCTTGTCTCGTGTACACCCAGATAAAAAAGTTTGTAAAAAAATTTGTAAACAGTTTCCAATCGCCCAATACTATTTTTATACAGATTATTAGTACAATTTTTATTTTTAGTAATCATTTTTGCTATTCTCTTATTACAAATTACGGATTTTTTTTACTAATTTTCGCTGCTGATTTCAGAAAAACATTTTACTAATTTTTCAAAATCGAGTGCTAAATTTAGCAGAAAAATATACTAATTTAAAAATATTTTTTTTGGTTTTTTACAATTCTTGTTTATATTTGTTACTATTGATATATTCTTAGTTTAGAAATAACACCCAGAAAATTTTATTGCATCTCCAATGCATAAAACGGCAATAACTGGAGAACCGTTTGCAATTTTGACTCCAAATTTCAAGTACGATGAAGTAATTATACGCTTGCTACAATCGAAAGAAAAAATTTTTTTTTTTAGATTTTACAGTTTTTTTTATTTTTTAGTACAATTTTTTACTAATTTCAGCAGATTGATTTTAAATTACAGTTTACAGCAATTTACTGAAATTTAGTAGCTGCAACTAATTATTTATACTAATTTCATTGTACTAAAATTATGATATTTAGTAAGTTTTTTAACTGATTTTAGCAAATCGATTTTGAATTGCATTTTACATAAATTTTACTAAAATTTAGTAGCGGCTACTAATTTTTTCTACTAATTTTATTGTACTACAGATTAGCAGCCATATGTTGCTAAAACAGTTAAATTTCCCGTAATAACAGCAAAATTTTCAGTAGCCATTACAGACTTTTTTGGTTGAGTGTAGTACAGACAACGAAAATGATAATTAAAAAAACTACAAAATTTAAATTTAAAAAAATAAGTTAGTAGAAAAATTAGTAAAACGTCTTGTATATCAAGTAGCGGCTACTAATTTTATTGTAATACAGATTAGCAGCCATATGTTGCTAAAACAGTTAAATTTCCCGTAATAACAGCAAAATTTTCAGTAGCCATTACAGACTTTTTTGGTTGAGTGTAGTACAGACAACGAAAATGATAATTAAAAAAACTACAAAGTTTAAATTTAAAAAAATAAGTTAGTAGAAAAATTAGTAAAACGTCTTGTATATCAAGTTTACTAGTTTTTTGCTGAAATTCCGTTTTCAGCAAAACTAATTTTGAACTAATGTTTTATTAATTTATTTTGCTACAAAAATTGAGCAATTATTTTGCTACAAAAATTGTGCTGATAACTGCAATTATAGCGTAGACGACAACAAGATAGACAAGATGTAGATGTCGCAGCTTGTCTGGATGTAGTACAGACAACGGAAATGATAATTAAAAAAACAAATCTACACAATTTCTACACTCAAAAAAATAAGTTAGTAGAAAAATTAGTAAAACGTCTTGTATATCAAGTGTACTAGTTTTCAGCAATTTTTTTGCTGAAATTCCGTTTTCAGCAAAACTAATTTTGAACTAATATTTTACTAATTTATTTTGCTACAAAAATTGTACTGATAACCGCATTTATAGCGTGGACAACAACCAGATAGACAAATGTATATGTCGCAGCTTGTCTGGATGTAGTACAGAAAACGGAAATGATAAAAAAGAAAAACAACTCTACACAATTTCTATATTTAAATTTTCAGCAAATAAATTAACTAAAGTAAAATTTCGCTCCAAGTTTTTTGATTTTGTTTCAGTCTACTATTATTCAGCAAAAAGTTTAGTGATTTTAGCAAGGATTTTTTTCATTTGCAATCGACTAGGTGTTAGTAAAACTTTTGCTGAGATTACTATTTTGTTGGTAAAAATTAGCTCGCTGATTTTCAGCAACACCTTTTGCTGAAATTACCAACTTTTTTGCAAGCACGCTCCTAACTAAAAATTTGCTGACACAGCAACATTTTTTGCTGACTTTACTGACTTTTTTTTTGAGTGTACACTAATAGAAAAAAGTCCGTAAAAAATTTAGTTAAAACTACTAATATTAGTTAAAAATGATGCTGCAGAAAAAAACTGCTAAATTAGCAGATTATTTTTGCTATATATTAGTAATATAGGAACAGCAAAAATAAAACTGTTAAATATACAGAATTTTAGTTATATTTGAGATAAATTTTTGTAAATGGAGAATAGGAAATTAACCTGCTAAAATCAGCAAAAAATTTTGCTAAATAATTAGTAGCTTAAAAAATCACAAAAAAATTTAAAATTTTCGAAGTTTTTTTTTTGATTTTTTTAATGCAAATAAAAATCGATCCTTTTAAAAACAGCAGTTTACAATTTTTTAGCAAATATTTCTGCTGATTTTAGCAGAATAAACTGCTATTTGCATCCAATTAAATTAAGCTTAAAAATAGCAAAAATTTTGTAGATTTAACAGTTTATTTTTGCTATTTTTAGTCTACATATATTTAGCAAAATTTTCTGCAGATTTTACAGTCCAATTAGCTATTTTCAATTAACTAAAAGTTAGCCTAATTATAACTAAAATTTTGTAAATTTAACAGTTTTAATTTTGCCGTTCTCATTTTACTAGTATTTAGTAAAAAATCTAATTTTATCAGTTTTTTCTGCAGCATCATTTTTAACTAATTTTAGTAACTTTTTCTGCTATTTTTACAGATTTATTTCTATGAGTGTATTTTTAAATTTTCAGCAAATATATTAAGGGTGTTACCCCCCGTTTCCACATGCAAGTGCAAGTTCGAAAAACTCAACACACTCACACTTTTTCACTAATACAATCACACTTATACGACTTGCGGCTCAACTTGCAAGTAAATTTTGAAGACAGTGAATTTTTGACACTTGCTGCAAGTGAAATGACAGAATAAAGAAAACAGTGTTGCCTAGTAATGTTTTCTATTAATTTACTAGTATTTGGTAAAGTAAGAGTTGTAATGCAACTGATTTTGTATTTATTTGTAAAAAAAAAGTAAAAAAGAACACATTGAAATATCTTAATGGTAATTTAAAATATCAATTTTATAAGTTTTTGAAAAAAAAACTTGTTAAGAACAAATTTTTTCCCAGCGTTTTTAGAATATTGAATACTTGGCAATACTGGAGTGCTATTTAGTGACAACCTATGCCTTCGACGACATTTTAAAAATGAACTTGCAGCAAGTAGTGTGGACACATGTAAAATTTTCATGTTTTTTCGGTAATTTTCGCTGATAATACGTATTCTTAACTTGCAACCACCTTGCAACCATTTACTTGCATGTGGAAACGGGGGGTTAAATACTGTAACAACGGAATTTTAAGGGGCATATTTAAACGGTTGTCAAAAATTCAAATAACAATATTTTTACTATATTATTTTTTTATTTAAAATATATGTTATTGTAGTATTTTCAATAAATATTAGTTTTAAATTTCTCCGACCAAAATCGCCAGGGTTGCCACTTCATTATTAGCCTTTTTTAAAAAAGGCAAAATCGGTTGCCACTTTACTGCATTCATTAATTATTGGAAAATAAAAATGTAAAGTGATTCTTAATACCAGATAAATGCTCTAGTCCTTATCGTGGCCCGATTTTTATTTTTTAATTTTTTTTTTAACAAAGTTGCCACACAAACTTGAAAATTCCGAAAAAGGCAAGAAAAACAATTTTACTTCGTAATATAAAATTTATTTGACTGAAATTCAAAAAAAGGCCACGATAAGGACTACAGTTTTTTGTTGACTACGAAAGAAAAAAACCGAATCGGAATCGGTTAACCCATCTGGGCTGTACAGTGGCAGCCGATTTTGAACTCATGGTTGTGAGAAAAATGCGTTTGAAGTATAAAGTTAATTTTAAGCTAAGAAAACAGCAAAATTTCAAAAAACTGTGAATGAAAAAAAGTTATATCTCCTAGTATTTGATATATTAAACCTAATAATCTTAAAAACGATGGTAGATATATTATTATACATAATGCTACTCATATTATTTTGTAAAAATGCTATAATTTTGTAAATTTTTTAATTTATTTTTTATTGTTTTTCCCATTTTTAATTATATTGATTACTTTTATAACTTATATTAAGCCATCAGCACCTGCCCCATATGACTTGTCTTCAACATCCATCAAGGAATCGTCATTGGCTTTTCTTAGAAAACTGCGTGCAATTATTACATCTTTTGATGTAGTTTTTATATTTTATTCTGCCCTGTTATAAGATATCCGATTTCTAATAAAAACAAGTTAATAAAAATGCAAACAAAAAGTGTTACACACAAATTTACCACATATAGTATTACTTTGGGACTAAAACATATTTTACAAAAAAAATGTGAAAATTTAATAACTTCGAATATTATTGAAATTTTCGGAGCATATAGAGAAAAGTATGCTCCACCCAAATAAAATATAAAAAAAAATTGGAAAACAAAATTTTTCCTAGAGTCGATACCCCCCTTAGCTAAAGTAAAATTTCTCTACAAATTTTATTTGTTTTTTGCAATCTACCAATTAATATTCAGCAAAACGTTTAGTGATTTTAGCAAGGATTTTTTTTCATTTACAATCGACTAAGTGTTAGCAAAACTTTTGCTGAGATTACTATTTTTGTGGTAAAATTCAGCTGATTTTCAGCAAACACTTTTGCTGAAATTACCAACTTTTTTGCAAGCACGCTCCTGACTAAAAATTTGCTGACACAACAACATTTTTTGCTGACTATACTGACTTTTTTTGAGTGTACTACATATTTATAATCAAAACTTACCGATTTTGCACGGTGATATGGTGCGGAGTCATCATGAAAGATAGCCTCACTGGAATGCCCGTATTGCTCCTCCACAATAGGCACGACAAGTCCCGTTATGACTTCGCCATATTTTTCTCCGTTCATAATTCCATCCACAAACAACAAAGGACTCCTTACATAATAAGAAAAACATCCCCAGAGGATGCGGATGAAGATGCTTGACCGTTGTAATTACACAAGTGTCCTTAAATTTTGCTCTTGGAGAACGTCGCACGTACGGAAGATTGTCGGCACAGTGCAAGCTAAACTTGCTCTCAACAGACCATAAACATAACATTTCGACATTGGTCGAGAGTCCAATTGCGGTGCATTTTGAACCACTCCAACATTTAGATCTCATTTTTTGTGTCGGGAGGGGTTTTTTTGCTGGTGTCCTGCCACAAAGTCTGGGGGGTTACCGCGTAACTCGATTCGAAAAAAAATTTTCGAATTCGTAAATCTTGCAAATATTGCCAAAAATAATTAATTTTACATAAAAATTCTACTTTTTGATTTATTTTTATCCTTAACCTTGTACACTATATACAAAAATTAAAAAAGTACGATTTATGCTAAAGCTTTTTATATTACAAAAGGTACAAAATTTACGAATTCTAAAATTTTTTTTCGAATTGAGTTACGCGGTAACCCCCCTGAATTCCCGGAGTCGTCAGCGAATCGTTTCCACACTAATGCTAACTTGGTGGTCTTGTTCGAGATCTCTTATTTCGACAGTACTTTTAAAACGATTCTTCAGGCTCATTCTGTTCGGTCAGATGTCTTTATCTAGTTCTTTTCCTGCTGCTGCTCTCTAAACGGTCGTCCTTGTTCTTTTTTTCAGCAAATTTATCACGGTTGGATGACTACAGCCTAACCGTCTTGCAATTTCGCGGCAAGGTACTCCTTCCTCCAATTGTAAAAATAATGACCTTCTGGTCTCGAGTCAACCGCTTATATTTTGGACTCATTTTTGAGGTCTATCTGTTTAATATGCCTCTACTGATTTATAAATGATTTTTTCACAATATTACGTATTTATTTTTAATTTGAGATTTCTTGCACAGATAAATTGCTATAATTGCGATACAGCAAAAAAGCGCTTGTCAAACAAAATTCAGTAGTAAGATGTGATAGTAACCCAGTCAGAAAAATCAAACGGGAAAGCGGTGGCAAAGCACTTTAACAGGTGGTACAAGTACTGGCAAAAAGTGCTTTCCCATTCTCAAAATGATAACATCATTAGACAAAACGACCGGTTGTTCAAAAAGCGCCGGAGAAACAAAAGCACTGGAGGAACAAAATTTTTAAACGTTGGCAAAACCAATAAATAGGTGGTCTGGAAATATATTTTCCAAAATAAAATTTAAAAAAAGTTCATATATATTTTTTTTGGTCCTGCCGTAATTTGAACCCAGGCCGTCAGATTGACAGACGATTGCTCTACCCACTGAGCTAACGGGACATAATATTTGATGGCTAAACACATAAATGAGTGATAATAGCTCGACAATTACTGGCTGTGCCAAAATGCTAGTACTGGCAAACAATTTTTTGTAACTAGTATGCCAGTGTTGGGAGGGCAAAAAAAAAGTTGGTCTTGAAGGTGGTTTCCCACAAACAAAAAAATTGATTTTATAAAACAAAAAAACTTTAAATTAAAAAAAATCCAAAAAAAAATGTTTGCTTGCAACCGGATTTGAACTCGGAATCTTCTGACTACAAAGATTTTGTAACGAAGCGTCAGCATTTTTATAAAATCATTGGTCTACCAGTGAATTGATTTTTATACCACGGGTAGCATTGGCTAGGTAGTAAAGGGCTGAACGATTCATCTTAAATGAGATTTCAAGACACATGATAGCCTACAAGCCATAACAAGTTGTGTGGTTGTATTTTTTATAACGATTGAGTCAGTACAAACAACAAAAAAAAACACGATGGCAAAAAAGCATATGGATAGTGAGACGAATCCCATCATGAATCGTTTATCACGGATGACAACGGTACATTACCACATCATATTATTGTGAACTTAAGCAACCAACACAATATCAACACCATCGTTTTAGTGTTACTGAAAACTTATGTATAACAGTGTTGCCAGTTTGGGGGATTTATCCCCAAATTGGGAATTGTATCATCAATGGGGATAAAAACTTCCGTTTGTAGAACTGGGGATTTATTGGGGATGATACGAAATTTAGGGGATCATTTGGGGATAAAATATATTATTGCTTTTTCATATTTTTATGAATTTAATCCTGATAATTCTAAATATTTATATTTTTTCTAAGAATGATGATAATAGTGAATGATTTTTAGCTACAAAAATTTGAGTCTGGCAAGGTAATGTTCCTAGAAACTATAATTCCTCTTGGTGAAAATTCAAATTCGTTTTGGTTTTTTTAGTTATTTAAATTTAATAAGAGTTATAAGAAGTTCTTCTTAAATTAAATGTATACTTTACAAGTTACTCAATTGTCAAAAGTTAATCCATCTGCTGAAATGCTAAAACTTTTTAATGCAGTACCATACACAACAAAATGTCTGTTATTTATTAAATGTCTGTTTATTATTAAATATTTAAAATGAAAAATTTTGGTTCAAATTTTCTTTGCTGTTATTTAAATTTATTTGTTCTTTTTTATAATTTGTTGTAAGCACAAATTTATTAAGTCTGAGTGTACAACTTACCGCAAAAAATAAACGAATATGGTATTTTTCCACTAATTTTTCGAAAAAATGAACGAAAACAAATTTTTATATAAAATAAAAGTTGGACATTTTTTGGGATGGCAAATTAAAAATTGGGGTTAAGGTATGAAAAGACTGGCAACACTGATGTATGTAACCGAAATACGTACCTACTCTGTTGAAAGCTATCATGCTAATGAATGGAGCAGTGTTGCCAACTCTTGAAGGCAGGAAAGCACCGTGAGCATTGTGGAAACGGGTAAAAAGGTTAAAAATTTACCAAAAATGGGGTAAAAAAGCACGATAATAATTTTTTGAAATATTTAAGTCAAGATTTTAAAAACACATTTTAGCTTTGTAAAATCGTGTGAAAAAAGTTCAAAAAAAAACCAAAAAAGGGGTAAAAAAGCACCAAACTAATATTTTAAAATTTTGAAGTTTAAATATAACGAAGTTGCTATTTAAAATTGTACTACAAACATTGTGAAAAAATGTATTTTTTGTATATTTCGTATTATTTTTTCAACTTTGACAGAAAATTCAAGAAAAATTGAAAAAAGCAGAACAAATACCAAAAATATATACTGTACAAAAAGCACTAAAAGCACTGCCAGAAGTCTGAAAAAGCACTGTAAATACCCGCTTTTTATAAACGGGTATTTGTAAAAAATCACCGGGTACGGGGAGGAAAAAAGCACCAAAAAATACCCGAAAAGCACTGAAATGGCAACACTGGAATGGAGTATTTTTTTTTGTTATGCTTTTAGTTGAGAGTTTTGTTTTCATTCGTGTTGTGTAGGTATGAAAAGCCGATTATGATCGGCCAATGGTATAATGAAAAAATTAAAATAGACAAATGTGTCTACCCCCAAAAAATTCTTTAGTTGATCGTAATGAATATTTCAACTATTTAATATGTGAAATACTCTAATGATACCAAAAAAAAAATCTCTAAAGCGACGAATACATTAAGGAACATGAGTAGGGTTTTTAGCAAACTCTACTACGTATTGGTTTTATTATATTATTTATTTTTAATTTTATTTTCCAATATTGTTTAATTATACCACCGATTCTTTTTAAATGTTTTTTTTTGGAATGAATTTGGTAAATTTTATTTTATAGAATTTCGTTAGGTTATTTTAAGGGTATCGGTATTTTAAGTTATATCGTTAAGTTATTTTAGGGTTAACGGTATTTTAATTTATTTCGTTAGGTTATTTTAAGGTTAACGGTATTTTAAGTTACTTCGTTAGTGGTATTTTAGGGTTAAAAATAGTTCGTTGAAAGGGTTTCGAATCGTTAACGGTATTTTACGGTTAGTGTTTCCCAACCAAGTTAAAAATTTTAAAAATTGCCAAAATTAAATAAATCGTTTAAATTTAAAAATTGTCAAAATTTGAAAAAATCATAAAAAACCGCCAAAATTTTGAAAATAGCAAAATTTAGAAAAATCGGCAAAATTAAAGAAATCGTCGAAAATTAGAAAATATCATCAAAATTAAAAAATCATCGACATTAAAAAAATCGCCAAAAAGCTATATATATTTATATTAATAAGAATTAATATAAATTATTTTTTTTGTTTTTATAATTTATTATGCATTAATAACATTATTAATTTTTTTTTTTACTAACTTTTTTATATAATAATATAAAAATTGTAAATCAAACATTGAATTGAAAATAAAGAACAACTAACTAACTGCTAACTTTTTTATCTGAGTGTACATTTATACTTTTTCGTTTTATAAAACCTACATACCACACAACACACCATCGCATCCATAGCATTCATTGCGATACTTAAACACTAGTTCAAAGTACTAATTGCTATGTTATGGTAGCGAACAATCGTGTGTCACTACAATCACTTATTGTTTTTTTCGTTGCCATGTTTAACGCTTAAGCTCGCTTACGTTTTGATTTGTCTTCTAGTCGTAACAGGGTGGTTTAAATCGTAATGCACACATACTAGCACCATGTGATTTAATGACTACAACAAACCGATTGCAATCACGCAGCCCTTTACTAGGTAGCACTGGGTAACCACTGGTTGCAAACCTTGGCATATCACTCTAAGCCAATTCTTCGCCAGTGGTTTTTTTATAAACCCCCGAAATTTTTGTAAAACAAATACTGGCAAAACGCTTTTTGCAAACGCTGGCAAAGCGTCCCAAATGAGTGCTCTGCCAGTAATTTATTTTTAACACCGTGGTTACCCTGTGGTATGCAAGTGCTTGATTTTTTGTACCACTAGCGATTTCTGACTGGGAAGTGGTGCTTTAAAATTAAAAGAGACTCAAACGGTAGCATTGAAAGATGTAAACCAAGATTTTTTTTCGTTGGACCAACACTCACGGGATGCCACCTATTAACGCAGTGCATTATATTGGTATTAGGAAAATAGCTTATGGGGAGGAGGAAAGAGGGAGTAGTATTTGTGAATATTTGATTTAAATTTCTCTACATTGTAAGTAACAGAGAAGACTTGATAAGCGAGTATTACGAATAAAAACTCGGGCTCTGAGGATAAATTCACTTATCTCAGCAGAACACTTCCCATGGTAATATCGATAGAACAGAGTCACACAACCCACATTCCGACGATGCTCCAATGAGTCAATAAAGCTTGATACCCTACTGTCTTTGATAAATGCCGACGCCCTCCTTTGCACACGGTCCAGATGCTCCAAAATAGACTTCGAAGCTTCTGCCCATATATGGGAGTTGTTGTAGGGATCACTTTCCTACATTTTTATGTGCTCCTACTATAAGTTTCATTTAAATTTAATCAAGTTATCTTTTCATAAATGTCTTTGGAGTTTTTAATTTTTCATAATGATTCGAATTTTTATATTTCGTAAATAAACTTCCAAAAATATATTTTGTATTTTTAATGTAGGATTCTATTGAATCATAGAATTAGCAAACCTTCCAATTTCCTGTAAACATAAACAAAACAAGTTTCCAAGGATTTTATAAGAAATGGACTTTTGCTAAAGATTTCGATTTTTTTACAATTGTGATTTTAAGACTATCAACACAATATGCAAAGATTCAAGTAAATATGAATTTCAACTTTCAAATTCAATTGGATCCACATTACATTTATATTGGGCGTTATCAATCCTTCTATTGCGACTAATTCAAGTAACCTATGGACATTTTTTATATATGAAATTCAGGTGCTTGACACTAATTCAAATTCAAACCAATTTAAATGTTTACTACAAGAAGTTTCCAAGTTAAAATAACATGAAATGTATTCTTTCTGTGGTACATAACAATCAACTCAGTTCCGCCAATAATCATCTCAAAAAGTTTCCAGTTTCAACAAACAATATGTGGATTCTTTTCATCGATTTAGATTTTACTCGCAATACTATTTAAATAACCGGACTTACCAAAGCATCAGCAGATAATAGGATGTTTCCAGTTTTAATTAACAAGATATGGATTCAATCTACCTTATAAAAACAATATCAATTTTGTCTATTATACAAACATAGATACCAAGTTAGGTAAAACTAACATTAAGGTACCTGTTTTCAAGTACATAGTAATTGAATTTACATTAATCAATTACGTCATATAGAGTTAAGTATTCTTTTGGAAAAGGGGAGTTTATGTAGGGATCATAGAAACAAGCCGACCAAAATAATCGGCGGCGGCGGCGGCTTGATCGGCTGGATAGAACGTTATACTTGTAATTTAAAGATGTTTAAGGTTTTTTCCAAAACGTAGCAGAAGAAAATTGTACAAAAAAGTTAGAATTATCAGATAAAAAAGAATTTAAAGTTAAATTCATCGATAAAATTTACAACTTTTAGTTTTTGAACAGACTTAGAAGGAGTGATAGTTGGGCTTTCCAAATATATACACCTACAAAAAAAATTTGTAGTCCCAACCGAATTTGGTTCCAACCGAATCGTTCGGTTGCTGCATGTTCGGTTGTTTATATGTTCAACAAAATTGTGTGAAAATATTTTCAAATAAAACTGATTTTCCTAATTTTTTCTAATTTTTTTTATTTCGACAACTTTTAATTGCAACACTTGTATAAAAAAATTAATTTTTATCTAATTCATTCTTAAACTGGGTTTAATTCAGAGTAAAATGAAGTTTTTTTATTTTAATGGCTTTAAAATTGCTAAAGTTATAAATTTTTTTATAAACATGGAATCTCTCCATTTATAAGAAAATTTATGTTAACCTTAATGAGTGTGGAAACAAGAACATCGAGTTGTCTTATAACCAAGGTTGGCAACCGATACCGTTATCCGTTTCAAAACCCTTTCAAATTGGCAACCGATACCGATACCAATACCGAAATTCTTGATTTCAAAAAATACCGGTATTCAAAAACCTTTTCCCTTAATACCGGTATCGTACCGGTATGGAATCGGTTTTAAAAAATTGTTTTTTTTTTCACGTTTTTAGCAAAAATACAAATTTTTTTAATATAAAATTGTTAAACAATTAAACTTTATTATCCATTGTTAATAGAAAATCGTGTTATAAATTCAAAGTGCGGTTATCAGCCTTTAGTTTGCATTGGCAACATTGTTTTTAATTTATTTAACTTCATAAATATTCTCTAACTTGTGACAAATTTAGTAAATATAATTTAATATATAAACTGGTTTCTTAAACCTTTAATTGAATTTACAGTTTCTTTTAGAGAATCCTTTTATTAATTTTATAAACTTATTTTTTTTTATTTTATTATATGATCTCAATACAAATATAAAATATTTGTAGTGAATCAACTTGTGTTCCGAAAATCAAAAACAAAAAAAAACACTCTAATATAGGGCCTATATTCTGCAAAATAACCATTGGTACTTTTTTGTAACTTAAGTGCCTTTATTCCCTTATTTTATTTAACGACGGTTATATATATATATCATGTTATTAGGGTTTGGGGTTCGGGAATTCCCGGGAAATCCCGGGCGGGAATTCCCGGGAAATCCCGGGAAAAGTTTGCCGGGAATTCCCGGGAAAATAATATATTTTTCCCGGGAAAACGGGAAATTTTAAAAATATTAAATTTTTTAAATTGTTTTTGTTTCGAATAGGATTTTTTAATTTTAGTCATAAAAAACATTTCAAATACCAAAACAAAAATTTCAATGTTAAAATCTTTTAAAAGGGAATACATTTATTTGACACACAAATAAAATCTTTGCCAAGTAATTAGGATCATTTCAACTAATAAAGATTTTTCGCATAACTTATTCAAAATTTAAGTAGTAAAGCCTAAAAACTTGGTAAAATGTTTAAAAGAAATATGAAAAAAAAGCTTTGTTTTTTACAAATAATCGCTCTTACTATCTAAATTTTTCAAATGTATAATTTAGGTAAAGTCGACTTTAGTTAAAATTTGATTAAAAACAAAGTCGACTTTAAATTTAAAATACTCCTTTATATTAAGGGTCAATAATTTAATCAGTAACGTTTTCATTAATAATTATGAAAAGAAAAGACTAATGGTTAACGGTGGTATTTAAATTTGGTTATCCGACATCTAAATTTGGTTCACAAAAAAAAAAAAAAATTGATGGTCATGCAACTTCTCTTGAAGAAAACAACAACAAGAATAACATTTCAGCTAAAATTAGCAAAGTACCCAAAGAAAAAAGTGTAAGCTGAATAGGCATTAAAGGTTTTATGGTAGGGCAAACATTTCCTGAAATGGTATCCAAATTAGCCGCAGTCAATCCGCACCATAACTAGATCTTCGTTTATTCGAGAAAGTTTTTATAATAAAAACCTGGCATTGCAAAAAAATGAAACCGATGTAAAGAACATTATATTAAATTACTACAATCATGTAAAAGATATCATGAGAAAAGAAATATCGAGCAATATTTCTAACAATAGGAGATTTACTATATTCTTAGATGAATGGACAAGAATATCACAAAAGAGATATTTGAACATATGTATAAACGGAAATAATTCATTTTATAACCTGGGGTTGGTTTATATATCAGGAAGATGTAATGCTGATGAAATAAGAAGAATTGTAGAAATAAGACTAGAAGAGTTTTATTTGTCTTTGGAAAATAACATTGTGGCCACCATATCCAATGGGCCAAGTGTGATGAAACGGTTTGTTTCCGACAGTCCAGTAGTGGGTGGTTTCTGCTGGAATTATGCAATTCATTTGGCAGTGCTTAGAGTAATTTATTTGAAATCAAATGTTCAACATTCTGATATTTTTACTTTGAATTCTCACTACACAGACTGAATTTGTACTGAAATAATTTTTTTTTAACAAAAATTACTTATATAGCTGGTTTTGATTAACAATTTTGTTCAAAAATATTTCCCGGGAAATAAAAAAGTCCGGGAAATCCCAAACCCTAGTCAACATACAACAATGGGTCTTGCGTGCATTGAAGTCGGCCTTATTCGCACGACACCACTCTGAGATTGTAGAAACGATTTAGTGTGTCATTCATCATCTGCCTTTTGCCACCAATCTCCTCAAGGCTCCTTGGCCTACGATCGAAGGAAAATGAATGACAAATGTTGCGTCATCTGCAAGATCAAGATCATTGAGATCATCTGACCAAGAAGATCATTGAGAAAGATAAGAAATAGGGAAGGAGAAAGGACAGAACCATGCGGTACCGCTGAATTCAGCTGAAACTCGTCGGATGAGACCCCATCTATAACAACATGAGTAGTGCGATCTCTGAGAAAGCTCGAAATAAAACGAGCGAAGTCATTACCCACACCAAAAGCAATAAGCTTTGATATAAGCGCCCCGTGCCATACCATGCCTTAGAAATATCCAGATCAACCACTTTGCTTTCACCAAAACGGTAGATGGACCGCCTCCAACGCTCCGAGAGGAACGCTAACAGGTCTCCCGTAGAACGATTTTCACGGTAGACATACTGTCGGTCATTGAGAAGTGAGTTGGACTCTAGATAATTCACAAGATGTTAATTAACGATACTCTCAATCGGCTTTGAGAGCGCAGAGCATATTGCGAGCAGGCGGTAATTTTCAGGGTTGTTAGCCGCACCCTTTTTAGAGATTGGCTGGACATTGGCAACCTTCCAGCATGAGGGGAAAACTCCCGCATGATACGAAGTGACTTATTTACGTTGAGGTCAGCAAGAAAAAAGGCTATTCTCAACGTTAGGGTATAGACGATGAAGAAACATTTTCTCCAGTGGTTAGATACTCGTCGATACGTCTATTACTTAGTCTAGCAGTGCAACATGATTTGGATATAGATCAAATGGATGTTGTAACAGCATTTCTATAAAGTGACCTTGATGATGAGATCAACATGAAGATTCCTGAATGCATACATACATATAAATAGCAACATGGTATGTAAACCCAAAAAATCCTTATATGGTCTAAAGCAAGCAAGTCGAGTGTGAAATAAGAAATTAAACAATACTTTAAAAAAGATAGGTCTTATTCAATCAAAAACTCAACCTTGCATTTATTTCAGGTTAAAAGATAATGAAATATCTTACATGGCAATAGCTGTGTTTGTGCGGCAAGCTATCAACGTTGGCTTATGTCATTCCTATACAAATTTGACATAAGAAACGTTGAGAGTTAACACTAAACGTTTGCTAATGTCAAATTTATATGGGAATGACATAAGTCAAAGTTGATAGCTTACCGCACAAACACAGCTATAAATGTGGATAAAATAAAGGGATAACACATCAAAAATGCGACACTTAGAAACTAATACCAGAAAAAAATTAGATGGCTTTGAAACAATTTTTTTTTTATTCGAATACTTTGAAGTTTAGAAGTAATAAAAATATTAAAATATTAGTTACACAGTACAACACTAAAAATGCATCGGACATGTGACATATCAATTCTGATATATTTTAGGATGAGTATCACGAATGTGAACACCAAATTTAAAAATTAGCTCTAGTTTTTGAAATATTCGCAAATTTAAATTTTACCAAAAAGTCACTTTTTTCGTTAAAATTTATTATTTATTCATATACCTGACTAAACCACGGATAATTTTTAATATGGTTTAAAAGTATAGAGTTTGGACTTTTAGAACCATACCAACTTATTTTGATTAGACAAAGGATATAGGATATAATTGCAATTCAAATGAAAACTTCACTTACTTTCATATTTTACAAATAAAGTAAAATCCCTTAATCGGATTTGCAAAGCCTCAACACATGATGTAAATTCATATTCCACTAAATTCTTTTTGTCAAAAAAATCACAACTTTTGCATCAACATTTTCCAAAATTTCAATCTGAAACACAAATTTTATCGCCAATTAACAAAAATGTATATTTTTGTTAAAGTCGATTTCACTTAAAATTTTGGGTAGCAGTATGCTTTGACTTGGTTTATTTTTGGAGCATTCTGATTGGTTAATTTATTTTCAACCAATCAAAATGTTTGAAAATATAAATATTTTTGTAGGGTTTTCATACACAAAATGAACAAAACCGTATATTTAACAAGAAAACGGACTAAATTTGAAATTCTCTTTTATAGTACTTTTCTGAACATGCATTTTTTAAAATCGTTATTTTTTAGAAATTTGCACTTAAATTATCCAAAACTTTGTTGAAATTGATTAGAAAATATTTGTGTTACATATTTCAATGCTTTTATCTGAGTTTTTTAATTTCAGATTCGTCACAGACTCCTTAATTTTTAGGTATTAAAAAAATCAATCTTTTTCAGCTTTTGTCAATTTTTACTTAAAATTAAAACACAAAGTGCGAAATTTTTTTGATAAATAAATTAACATGAGATGTTAACTAATGGTACAAATTAAAAAAGTGGATATTCCTTTCATCGCAGATTAATTATTAACGAAATCGTGAAAAAGGAGAAATTTCAACTTCAAATATATATCAAATTAAAGGGCATGTTTCATCTTATTAAAATTTTGCAAAGAATAGCGCTCATACTTTTAATTTTGAATTTTTTTGCAAAAAGTTTATTACAAAATTGAATTTTTCTACAAATGCGGTTTTGCAAATATTTCTTAAACTATAGCTAACTTAAAATTCTAGTGCCATATTCGTGATATGCGTCCCAAAGTCTATTAGAAATGATGTGTCACAGTCCCGATGCATCAAATTTTTCTTATTTTGTTGTACTGTGTTATTATTTGTTCCATATGAAACTGAGTGGGCTTTTCGTCGCACACGCGCCATCATCTTTGCACGAGTGCATCATCGACTTTTCGCGACGCCGACAACTACTTGGTTTTGAATTCTGCAATATCTGTTACCAGTTCACTTATCTTCTTCGTAGGGCGTAGCTCTGGGCTATTGGGTGGATTGCAGTCGCGAGGTACAAAATCGATTTTATTTGCATTGTACCCACTGCAATGTGTCCTTGGCTTAGTGGCAGCTTACCAGGTCCGTCCAGAACAGTGGTTTGGTGACGTGACTCTTAATAAATGGCAGAAGACGCTTTTTGAGGCACTCATCCCGATAAATTTGAGCATTCCTTGTTCCAGTTGTGATGAAAGGCTGCTTTTACGACCACAGGAGCAAATGGCTTGCCAAACCCTGTATTTTTTTTGGAAACTTGGACTTTATTTTCAATTTACAGCTTTCAGGAGCATCTTTACGAATTGCAGCAGTATAAAAGTCTTGTCCAGCAATATAGTTGAAATTTTGAAAGCAGTAGGTTTCGTCGTCCATGACAATGCATTCATATTTCGTCATTTAGGATTCGTACAACTTGCGGCTGCAGGATTTCGCCGTAACATTCTGCTTTGCGCCTCGATCTGGTGCTGTTTGTGCTTTAAAACTTCTCAGTGAAGCTTGCCGCTTTACCTTTTGTACGAAAGACTGCGATTTACGTACAGATTTCGCAACGGAACGTGACAAAATCTGCGGAACTTGCGAAAATGCCCTGAGGACCTTCCAAACACTTGTTTGTATCACCTCATCTCCGCTACCAGGCTTTCTAGCATTGTCAGACCTTCTATTCGCAATTTTACGCGCACTAAGAACCAGATTTTTTATATATTCGTGCAAAATAATTTGCCTCGTTTCTAACTCGGTGGTAATTTTTGACGAAACTAAAAGTCAAATTCGATTGAAATTTCCCATACATGAAATTTAGGTCATGGCCTACTCAGAATTTCAAAATATATAAATTTTTTTGAGTAAGTTCTCTAAGTTTTCCAAAGTGTCGCAATTTTGGTGTCTTCACCCTTTACTAATTTTTACAAACAAACCTGAAAGCAAATTATTTATTTAAAACAGTTTGGCTAAGGACTTTTAGATGAAGGACATCGGGGAGGCACACTATGTTCTAGATACGAAAGTCACTCGAAATCGTAAACACTGCAAATTGTGGTTAGATCAAGAGCTGTATATTGACAATGTATTACAAACGTTTAATATACTTGATTCTAAATCTGTAGCAACACCGTTATATGTAAATCAAAAGATTTCTACACTCAACCAAAAAAGTCTGTAATGGCTACTGAAAATTTTGCTGTTATTACGGGAAATTTAACTGTTTTGAGGCCAGCGGTATTTCTTTGCTAATTTTAGCAACACATGTCTGCTGATCTGTAGTACAATAAAATTAGTAGAAAAAATTAGTAGCCGCTACTAAATTTTAGTAAAATTTATTAAAATCCAATTCAAAATCGATTTGCTGAAATCAGTTAAAAAACTTACCCCTAAATTCATAAACGCTTTGTAAAATTATAGGAGGTTTATTGAACAAATTTTGTATGAAAATGACGTTTTGTAAACCTGCTATAACTTTACAAAGCATTTATGAATTGAGGGGTTACTAAATATCATAATTTTAGTACAATGAAATTAGTATAAATAATTAGTTGCAGCTACTAAATTTCAGTAAATTGCTGTAAACTGTAATTTAAAATCAATCTGCTGAAATTAGCAAAAAATTGTACTAAAAAATAAAAAAACTGTAAAATGTAAAAAAAAAATTATTTTTTCTTTCGATTGTAACAAGCGTATAATTACTTCATCGTACTTGAAATTTGGAGTCAAAATTGCAAACGGTTCTCCAGTTATTGCCGTTTTATGCATTGGAGATGCAATAAAATTTTCTGGGTGTTATTTCTAAACTAAGAATATATCAATAGTAACAAATATAAACTAAACAAGAATTGTAAAAAATCAAAAAAAAATATTTTAAATTAGTATATTTTTCTGCTAAATTTAGCACTCGGTTTTGAAAAATTAGTAAAATGTTTTTCTGAAATCAGCAGCGAAAATTAGTAAAAAAATCCGTAATTTGTAATAAGAGAATAACAAAAATGATTACTAAAAATAAAAATTGTACTAATAATCAGTATAAAAATAGTATAGTGTGATTGGAAACTGTTTACAAATTTTTTTACAAACTTTTTTATTTGAGTGTAAAGATATGTGTCCTAAATCAGAAGATGAAATAAAGTATATTTTTTTTTTGTATGATATTAGTTTATTTACAAATTTTTGTTTCACAGTTTGTTTTGCCTCAGCGTCCTATGACATTATTGAGGCGAGTTGGCTTTTTATATGATCAAAATAAAAATTAACTAATATATAACAATTTAATTTTCATTTAATTTAAAATTAACAATATTCATTTGTAGAAAAATAAAAAGATATTACGTTAAAAGCATTTCCAAATTATTCAATAAAAATTCTTTTAAAGTTAATTTAAAAGTTGAGATTGTATTAATATTTTTTAAATTTTCTGGTAAGTTGTTAAATTCCAAACAACCAATATATTCAACTCTTTGCTTTGTGGTTTCGAGTCTGCATTTCGAAGTTCTCAAATTTGAATTATTTCTAGTATTAAAAGATGTTTGATTTCTTGAGAAAGTTATTGTATTATGGCCAATATTGTGCAATGATTTAAATACAAATAGGAGTAATTGCATTTTATATAGTCCATATATAGGTAAAATATTTTTGGATACATTCTTATATAATGTTAATGTGGGGTGCAAAAGAGGTAAATTAAAAACGGTTTTCAGTGCTGTATTCTGTACTCTTTGCAGAGATTTGAGTTCAGTACTGTTTTTACTACCATATATTAACACCAAATAATTTAGATGACTTTGTATTAATGCTTGATAAAGAATCAATTTTGTCTCCTCATTAAATTTGTTTTTAAATTTATACAATATTCCTATTACTGGTGATATTTTTGATTTAAGCTCCTGAATATGTAAATTCCATGATAAATTACTTTGTAGGTTCACTCCCAAATATTTAATCGAATGACACTCAAATACTTCCTCACCGTTTACAAAAACACTGAAAGGTTCACCATTACTATTCAAGTATGGTTTAAATCTTAAGACCTTGGTTTTAGACGTATTAATGACTAATTTATTTATCCTTGCATATTCAAAAATTAAAGCAGCGTCTCTCTCCATATACGCTCGCAATACTGTCTCATGTTTATACGGATAAAATAGTGATATATCATCAGCATACATATATACTTTACCAGAGAGTCCTAGGTTCATGATATCATTTATATAAACTGTAAATAATAGTGGACCTAAAACACTGCCTTGTGGCACACCATGTTCAACATCTCCAAGACAGCTCCGATTGTTATTTAACTCGACATATTGTTTTCTGTTTTTCAAATAACTTTTAAAAAGATTTAGTTCTCTACCTCTTATTCCATAATAATTAAGCTTTTCAAACAAGATATCATGATCTACAAGGTCGAATGCTTTTGAAAAATCATAAAATATACCCGCTACACCATTAAATCCTTGATCCAAACCACGACATATATAATTTACAACGTTAACAACAGCATTCTCAGTACCACTACCCTTTCTAAAACCATATTGGCAATCATAGAGTAGGTTGTTATTCTCCAGGTAAGTTAAAAGTTGTTGGTGAATTATTCTCTCAAAAATTTTATCAATTACGGATAACAGTGCAATAGGCCTATACATATCTTCTCTATTAGCATTTACTACTTTTGGTATTGGGACTATTTTCGAGATTTTTAAGATATTTGGATATTCAGATTTATCAAGAATACTAAGAAAAATATTCAGCAAATGTGGCGTAATTTCACGATTACATTTAACAAAAATCCTTGGCGATAAACTGTCATGACCAGAAGACTTATTAGTGGAAAGGGCAAATATTATGTTAGAAATTTCATCAATTGTTGTGTTACTAAAATGAAAAGTATCATTATTATATCTGAGTGATCGAAGTCCATTACACGAATCAGCAGATGAATAATGAATTTGTTCCTTCATGGTTTTAGGGATTTGTAAAAAATACTGATTCAGCAGTTCACACTTTGTAACATCATCAGTAATAAACTCACCACTTGGATTCTTTAATTTAATTTGAGTTTTAGCGTTTCTTCCCAAATTTTTGTTTAAAAACCTCCAACATTTTTTGGGGTCTTGTTGAATATTACTGATATTTTCATGATAATAATTATTCATAGATTCTCGACATGCCACTTTAATAACTTTACTTATCCGTTTCAGCTTATTTTGAACATCAACATCATTTGGGTTTCTTCTTCTTCGTTTTAAGATATTTTTCTTTAGTAAAATTAAATTTTGCAAGTTTT